>VZQC01004158.1:262891-411394 GCA_009823505.1 Rhizomys pruinosus
TATATATATATACACACACACACGTGTGTGTGTGTACATATTTTCTATCTTCTGATAAGGATCTAGAAATGAAGCAGTATTACTGGATGATTCTGTCCTTATTGAAGTACACAGAAACATTCTAGCTGAATCCCTGATGCTACTCTCATCTGAGAGCTCTAATAACCTAAAGAAAGGCCATTACAATATGCTATTGATTTACCGTGTTTCTGGAATTTGATTATTTACCATTCAAATATCATTTCCTTTCATTAGCCATTGTTTAAACTCACCTCACCCAGTATAGGAAACTTCTTTCTGAAAATAACGTAAACAGATTTCATTCATATTAAAGTGTGACATCCTCAAGATAATGCCCTTATAATGAAATCATGTTTACAGTAACTGGAAAATATGTTTACATTGAGCAGAGATCTCTGCTGGGTTTGATAAGTTAAATATAGAACTTTTTCTCTCTTAACAAACAAAAGGAGTTTACACAGGACTGGTGATGTGGTTTAAGAGTAATGTCATGTTTCTCTTCCTGTATATTTTAGTTAATTTTCTGTTGCTGTGATTAAATACCACGACCAAATGTAACTTGTATAAGAGTTTAGCCCATACGAGTGATGGGGGCGTGGGAGCAGGTGCTGAAAGTTAAGAGGTCACAGCCACACAAAGGAAGCAGAAAGAGCAAGCTGAATATGAGGAGAGGTAAGAACTCTTAAATAACACATGTCCTTTGGCAAGGCTGCACCTCCTAAACTTCCCCAAACAGATATACTCACCAACTGGGGACCAAGTATTAAAATTCCCAAGTCTATGGTGGGGGGGGTGCATTAAAAAAAACACATTTTTCATCTAGATGGAAGAATTCATAAAGTCTTGTTAGGTATGTATACGAGGTTTTATAGAATCTGTACATTACCTGGTATACCAAAATTTCTGTATTTCCAAGGGATCTAGTTTTTTTTTTTTTTTTTTTTTTATTGTTTGCTTTTCTAAAAGCTCTCATTTTAGTGGTTTTAATTTAATCCAGTTTGGTTTTCAAGAAAAACCTAACCTTCATTCTATACCAAATTATCTAATAAATAACCCTTCCATCAATATTTCAACGCAGCAGGAGCTTGAGGCAGGTTTGGCTATATGCCTATCCATGGTCAGGAAGTAAGAAAGCAATGAAATATGCTTTTGCTCAGCTCCAGGATTTACTCCTTCTCCTTATATATTTTTGTCCAGTCTTTTTGAGACAGGGTTTCTCTGCAGGGTCAAAGCTGTTCTGGAACCTACTATGTAGACCAGGCTAGCCTTTTGAAACTCAACAGAGATCCACCTGCCTCTGCCTGCCTAAGTGCTGGAATAAAGTTTTGTCGTCACATCATGCCCAACGGATTTACTCCTTTTTATAAAGGCCTGGAGATCTTAAATCCAGAAATGTTTAACCATAGTGGATGGAACTTCCCCCCTCAACTAAACTGATCAAAGTAAACAATAAACACACACACACACACACACACACACACACACACACCCCTAAAGTTCTGTATCCTAGGTGATTTTAAATTTTATCAAGTTGAAAATTGAAAGTAACTCTCATAATATGAGTGGCTATGCTTTCATGTATGGAAGTCAGAGAACTGCTTAGTGTGTTGGTCACATGGGTTTTTCTTTGCGTTCTTGTTTGCTTGTGACAAGGTCTTTCCTTAGCCTGAAATTGGCCACGTTAAGCAAGAATCGCCAGGTAGAATGTTCGGGGGAATCAGATCCTCATTCTTGATGGGCACCTGTGCTATCTACTCAGCTCAAAATTGTTATTTTTTTAACAATTTTTTTAATTTTATTTATTTTTTATGTGTATGAATGTACTGTCCGCATGTAGGTTTGTGCACATGTGTCGTGCAATGCCAAGGAGGTCAGAAGAGGATGTTGGATTCCCCTGGAACTGGAGTTAAAGACGGGTGCTGGGGATCGAATCCGGGTCTTCTGCAAGAGCAGTTGGTGCAGTTAACTGCTAGGCCATCTCTCCAGTCCCAAATGTTATTTTTAAGATTTATTGATCTTTTGAGGTTTGAAATTATGTATGTTTTGACATTTCTAAAAGATAGTGGTATATATTTTTGTCATATTAAAATTAGAAAAGACTCATATATAATGTGTTATGAGTATTTTGCCTATGTACATAGAAGTGCAACTTTTCATGCAATGCCCACAGAGACCAGAAGAGAGCGGTGGCATCCTCCAGGTCGAGTTATGGATTGTTGTTAGTTGCCATGTGGATGCTGGAAGCTAAACTTAAATACTCTGCAAGAGCAATCAGTTCTCTTAACTGCTAGACCATCTCTCCAGCCCCCAAAACTGCCTTTTATACATGAACACCTCTCTTTTCTTGTAGAATACTCTTGTTTAAGGAAAATATGGAAATAAGAAATTCAATTTTAAAAACAAGTTTTTAAAGTAAGATTTTATTTGACATAGTAATACAATGAGAAAAATACTCCATTTGAAACAAGGTCTATGAATTTCTCTTTCAATTTATAGAGAATGTTTATAATGTATTGCAACTGGTGTGCTGTGCTTGGTGGAGCTTTACATAAAGTGGACAGCTTACCTGAGCCTTGAGATTACCACCAACTAGGTAAATAGTTAATCAGATAATATTGTACAGCTTTAATCTATTCTTACTTACCTTCTGACCTAGACCATCGAATTGTGATAGATTGAATCCTCTCTATCTTCCAATAAATCTCTCTTGACTTTTATGAATGCTAGAAATAGAGAAATGACAATTTTAAGATGACAAAAATCATTATAAAAAATACAGGTAAGCAGACTTTCCTCTTTATAGACTGGACACTGGCTGAAGTCCCATTAGTGGCTCTCCAAGACCTCCCTGATCAGGAAGACTGGTGACCCACCTCTGCAGGACTTTTCAAGAGATGTCCCCACATATAATCCCCTAAGACTTGGTTGACCTCTGAGGGTAAGGAACAAAGATGTCCCCAGGTCCCTCGGTCAAATTGGTAGGNTTGTTATTATTATCATCTCTTCTACACCTTTCAGCAATACCGACAACACACAATGACTTCCAACCTATCCATACTGGCTTTCAACCTATCCATGGTGAGTGTAAATACCTTTCTTCCCTTTCCATGTCAATGTTAATAAGTGAACCAACTCAGGAGGATGAGGGTTCCACAGGGAAACTCAGGCCAGACAAATGTAATGCGGAAACTATATTTAAGTTTTGGCACTTAATAACTCTGTCCTTTGGATTTCTTGGGATTTATAGTAACCAGATAATAATATAATATATATAATATAATTATATAGTATATATAATATATATATATACACACACACGTGGTTGTGTACATATTTTCTATCTTCTGATAGGATCTAGAAATGAAGGCAGTATTACTGGGATGATTCTGTCCTTATTGAAGTACACAGAAACATTCTAGCTGAATCCCTGATGCTACTCTCATCTGAGAGCTCTAATAACCTAAAGAAAGGCCATTACAATATGCTATTGATTTACCGTGTTTCTGGAATTTGATTATTTACCATTCAAATATCATTTCCTTTCATTAGCCATTGTTTAAACTCACCTCACCCAGTATAGGAAACTTCTTTCTGAAAATAACGTAAACAGATTTCATTCATATTAAAGTGTGACATCCTCAAGATAATGCCCTTATAATGAAATCATGTTTACAGTAACTGGAAAATATGTTTACATTGAGCAGAGATCTCTGCTGGGTTTGTAAGGTTTAATATAGGAACTTTTCTCTTCTTTAACAAGACAAAAGGGAGTTTACACGAGGACTGGTGATGTGGTAGAGAATGTTCATGTTTCTCTTCCTGTATATTTATAGTATTTCTGTGCTGTGATAAATACCATCCGACCAAATGTTAACTCTGAGAGTGTTTAAGTGAGTTGTGATAGCCATACGAGGATCGGGGCGTGGGCAGCGGATGCCTGAAGTAAGAGGCACAAGCGCACCACAAAGGAAGCAAAAGAGCAAGCTGCCAATATGAGGAGAGGGTTAAGAACTCTTAAATAACACATGTCCTTTGTGCAAGGCGCACCTCCTAAATATTCCCCAACAGATAGTTACTCACCAACTTGGCGACCAAGTATTTAAAATTTCCCAAGTCTATGGTGGGCGGGGTGGCATATAAAAAAAAAACACATTTTTCATCTAGATGGAAGAATTCATAAAGTCTTGTTAGGTATGTATACGAGGTTTTTTATAGAATTCCTGACATTACCTGGTAGGTCTATACCGAAAAATTCTGTAATTTCCAAGGATCTAGTTTTTTTTTTTTTTTTTTTTTTTTTTTTTTATTTACTTGTTTGCTTTCTATAAAGCTCTCATTTTAGTGGTTTTAATTTATCCAGTTTGGTTTTCAAGAAAAACGTCTAACCTTCATTCTATACCAAATTATCTAATAAATAACCCTTCCATCAATATTTCAACGCAGCAGGAGCTTGAGGCAGTTGGCTATATCGCATCCATGGTCAGGAAGTAGAAAGCAATGATTGCTTTGCTCAGCTCCAGGATTACTCCTTTCTTTTTTTTTTCCAGTCTTTTTGAGACAGGGTTTCTCTGCAGCTCCAGCTGTTCTGGAACTTACTATGTAGACCAGGCTAGCCTTGAACTCAAAGAGATCCACCTGCCTCTGCCTCCTAAGTGCTGGAATAAAAGATTTGTGTCACCATGCCCAACGGATTTATCCTTTTTATAAAGGCCTGGGATCTTAATCCAGGAAATGGTATTAACCATAGTGGATGGAACTTCCCACCTCAACTAAACTGATCAAACAGTAAACAATAACCAAAAACACACACACCACACACACACACACACACAACACACCCCCTAATTCTGTCTGTATCCTTTAGGTGATTTTTTAAATTTTATTCACAAGTTGGGAAAATTGAAAGTAACTCTCATAATATGAGTGGCTTATGCTTTCATGGTCAGGAATCCAGAGAACTGCTTAGTGTGTTGGGTCACATGGGGTTTTTCATTTGCGTTCTTTGTTTGCTTGTGACAAGGTCTTTCCTTAGCACTGAAATTGGCACGTTAAGCAAGAATCGCCAGGTTAAGAATCGATCGAGGGCGAATCAGTATCCTCATCTCTTGATGGGCACCTTGCTATCTCTCTAGCTCAAATAATTGTTAGGTTTTTTAACCAATTTTTTTTTATAATTAGGATTTTTTTTTTTTTTTTATTGTTATGAATGTATTGTCCCATGTGTGTGGTGCACTTGTGTCTTGCGTGCCATTCCAGGAGGTTAGAGAGGGTGTTGGATTCCCCTGGAACTGGAATGTAAAGACGGTGCTGTGGATCGAAACCGAGGTCTTCTGCCAAAGAGCAGTTTGGTGCCAGTTAACTGCTATTAGGCCGATTCTCTCCAGTCCAAATGTTATTTTTAAGAATATTGATCTTTTGAGGTTTGAGATTATGTATGTTTTGCTTCAAAAAAGATAAGTGGTATATATTTTTTTAGTATTAAAAATTAGAAAGGGATCAGTATATTAATTGTTATGATTTTTTGCCTATGTACATAGAAGGTCGCAAACTTTTCATGCAATGCCCACAGAACCAGAAAGAGAGCGTGCATTCCTCCAGGTCGAGTATGGAATTGTTGCGTTGTTGCCATGTGTATGCTGGAAGGCTAAACTTAAATATCTGCAAGAGCAATCAGTGCTTCTCTTACTGCGTAGATCCTTCATCTCCAGCCCCAAAACTGCCTTACTTTAAATGCTAACACCTCTCTATTTCTTGTATGAATACTCTTGTTTAAAGGAAAATATGGAAAATAAGAAATAAATAAAAAAAGATAAAAACAAGTTTTTTTATAAGTAAATTATTTGAACATATAATACAATGAGAAAAATACTCCATTTCTGAAACAATGGTCTATGAATTTCTCTTTCAATTAGTATAGAGAATGTTTATAATGTATTGCAACTGGTGTGCTGTGCTTGGTGGAGCTTTACATAAAGTGGACAGCTTACCTGAGCCTTGAGATTACCACCAACTAGGTAAATAGTTAATCAGATAATATTGTACAGCTTTAATCTATTCTTCTTACCTTCTGACCTAGACCATCGAATTGTAGATAGATTGAGTCCTCTCTATCTTCCAATAAATCTCTCTTGACTTTTATGAATGCTAGAAATAGAGAAATGACAATTTTAAGATGACAAAAATTCATTATAAAAGAACAGGTAAGCAGACTTTCCTCTTTACATAGACTGGACACTGGCTGAAGTCATCCTTAGTTGGCTCTCCAAGACCTCCCTAGCAGTGAAGACTGTTGACAACCACCTCTGCGGACTTTTCAAGAGATGTCCCCCCATGCATATCCCCGAAGACTTTGGTTGACCTCTGAGAAGGCAAAAGAGAGGTATAATTATCCTGGTCTAGGTAAATTTGGTAGGGGCTATCGGGATATGGTGTTAAAGCACCCAGAAAGAGCTAAGTTTGCCCTCACTACTACTATTAACATTGTATCCTTTGGAAACAATTTTATGTATAATATCCATTAGCTTATCTTCTTTGATTCACTTCTTTTCAGTTTTAATCCCATAATACTCAAAAAGATGCATCGCATGTCTTCCATAATATACTAAAAGTCCAGGGTCTGAGACTATGTGTTAAGTGAGCTCTAGAACCATGTGTTAAGGGATTCCTATACAAGAGCACAGTTGTCTTTAGATCTGAGGAATATAATATTAACATTGCTATTTTGTCTTACACCTAAGGTACTTGGTAACTAGGCATCCACAGATGAGGGATACCGTTCCATCTTTATATGTTCTTGCGGAACTGTTTTACTTCACTAGCATAAATCTACTGGAGTTCCATACATTTACCTAGCAAATTCATGATGTCATCTTTTTTACAGACTGCATAAGTTCTCCATTGTGTAGACTGTTATCACCTTTTCTGTAGTCCACTCATCTAGATTTGTGAGGCAATTTTGGAGTGGTTTCCAGCTCTTTGCTTTGTGAAGAGAGCCAGCACAAAAACATGGCATGTACATGCTATCTCTGCTATAGAAGAGTCTTGTGGGTATATACCAAGAGTGGTATTGGCTGGGTACAAGGTGGTCAAGCCTATTTTGAGTTTTTATATTATATGTGAGTATATTTATATATATATTAATATTTTTTCTATTGATGTTTGTGTATTTCATACATTATTTCCAATTCATTCAGGCATATATCCCCTTCCCTTCACCCCCCACCCCACCCACTACCCATCCCAGAATCATTTGCTCGCCATAACTTTTTTCCTGACATCCTTCTCTGTTTTTTCTTCTTCCATTTTTTTTTTAACAGTAGGTGATAATTCTGTGAGTACAAGCATCCATATGTGTAAAAACCAATTTCATGCGAGCTGTGCCCAACCACAGATCTCATGGTTCTCACCATCCAGCGGGGGGGGGCTAGTATGTCAATCAAGTTGATCAAATGAGTGTCCACATCTATTATTTTCTGTATAGTTTCACCAATTCACCCCAATCGTAGGCCTTACAATCTACCACGCCCCCTCTTCCGCAGATTGTTCCCTAGGCTTAGAAAAGGGGCACAGGTGGATGAGAAGCAAAACAGTCTACTTTCTCTGGAGCTGTTGTCTTGGTCTCTAGTCAATTCTGGTTGTTTTCTTTCATGGGCTGCCAGCTTGTCCAGGCATAACCTTTCAATCCTACTAATGAAGCACATGCAATTAGATATACAGGTACTTAAATAGTATAATATGTAGCCTTTCAATCCTACAAATGAAGCACACGCAATTAGATATATAGGATTTAAACAGGAAAGTCTGCTCATCCTCAGAAAAGGAAGCCTGGTCTAGCAAGACCCGATTTTGTCCTCATGTGGATGGAACTGTTGGATAAGGAGCGGAAAGAAGCAAGGGGCTCCCCCCTCCCCGACAAAAACATCTGAGAGACCCCTGAGGATCAAGTCCTCAAAAGACCTCAACAAAACAAAACCTTGGTTAATCTGGGCTATCTGTATGGCCTTAAGCATCCAGAAGGAAAGTACGACCAGAAATAAATAAGACCAGAGGACCTGTAATGCAAACACAAAACTTGAGATCTTAGAAAAAAGACAAAAAGAAAAAATAAAAGAGAGAGAGCACCGTTGTTTGGCCTGTCTACAATTCCTTCAATTCTCACAGGCAGGCGCATATGCTCTGTAGATGCCACTGTTTTAGCACTCCTCAAAGACATGAAATACAGATTTATTTTACTTTTTACTCTTCCAATGTGGACTGAGGACTGCTGAGATACTCAGCTTGTGAACTAAGCAGCTAATGGAAATTCAACTTCCTCAGAAGATGGACTGACATTGTTGGATTACCTCAGCAGTATCATGGAGGCCAATGCAGGGGGATTATGACAGGACTTGTGCTTACTGGACTTCATTTGGGGACACAATATTTAAAGCAGAAGCACATCAGTAAGGGTTTCCTTCTGCATAAGCTTTTTTTGTAATGTAATGTCTTAATCATAATCTACCATCAAATATTTTAGGAATATCATTAATGTTTAGATAGTATATTAACAATATGCAATAATTACATCATAGGTTCTCAAGCAGAGGCAGTCTATTGCAAGGTCCTTCTCTGCTGCCAGTTATCATAGGCTGTTTAAAGTTAGAAAACTGAGTAGAAACACTGAACATTGTAGAAATGCACTTTGCTCAGTAACACTTGAGTTGTTGTAATATTAGACGATTCATTTGGTTGTTACAGAAAATCCTTAACTGTAATTGATGGTTGTTGCCGTAATAGTATACTGCCTGTATTTCTACCTCTAGTAACGGGCTTTATGTGCTAGATTTCAATATCCATGAGCCTGGGCAAGTGTACAGTCTTTTTAAAAAGGAACATTATTTACTTGCACAAAACTGATCAGATTTGAGAGATCATTAATGCCCTTGAAGTGGTTTTTGTGGGTGTGAAACAAATGGTGAGAATTTGAATTGTTCCCTTATTATAGTATTAAAATTAAGTCTAATTAATCTATCAAATCATGTTCAAGCCCTGATTTTATGTACTTGTATCTATCAATAAACATTGTGGAAAAATATGCAATATAAAAAAAAATACAGGTAAGATAAAAGATCACATAATGAAAGAGCAGCAGGCCAACCCCCCAGATCCTCACCACAGAAATCTTCCAAACACTTGAGGTGCCAATAAAAAGCATGGAGTCAGGAGGATGCACAAAGAAATGGCAGCATTTCTGCAAGACATTGGCTAGGTTATCTTGTGAGATGTCCGGATGTACACCAAAAGTAAATGTCAAACCGCTGAAGTCTTAAACACACACACACACACACACACACATACACACACACACACACAAACACACACCATATATATGTATTTTAAACTGTGTTCAAAAATTCTTAATTAAAATTAAGGTGTCTATTCAGAAAAAATTGATATAGAGCATTAAAAATATCTGAATGATAACATTTTCTCTAAATTATAAAATTTCAAAAATTTCAAATTATTTAGCCACACTTTCTTGCATCAAATTCATATTTGCTTTTCATTGGCAGATGTTTGACAAGAAAAGACAGAACATAAAATCCCCAAGTATCTGTCAATATGAATAAAAGATGTAGTTTAAAATGAAAAAATAGCTATCATTTTCCTTTATAAAATCAATAAAAATATAATGTACCATTGTGCATAAAATTAATGTAATTTGTTACTCTGACAATGATCACAAAATATTGTATTGTTTTTATACCAGTAAATTAATATACTAATCATAAGGAATGAAAGATTTCTAAGTTAATGTACAAAGAATCTCAGAGATTGCACTTATATTTAAAAACAGAATAGAAAACTTGTGCAAAATGAATGGTAGGAAGAACTTTACTATACAAAATTCATCACATTACTTCTTTTCCACTTAAAGGAATACAAATCTTTTACTATAGCTCTAATATTAGATATACTGTTATAGACTACATATAATTTTATATGTTTTCAAATTAAGTTTTATGTGCTTTAATCTGTTTAGGCTGCCTTAACAAAATATTATTGACTGTGTATCTTCTAAAGACATTAATTTGTTCCTTACAACTCTGAAGTTGATAAGTACAAAATCAAAGGGCCTACATTCAACATCTAGAGAAGACCTGCTTCCTGGTTTATATATGGTAACTCATCATTGTCTCCTTATGTGATGGAAGAATTCTGCAGATTTTTGGAGTAAGTTTTATAATGGTATCAATCTGATTCATGACAATTATCTTCATGACATTATCACTAAAAAGTGAGCCCTCCTCCTAACATTGGTGATTAGATTTCAATATATGCATTCTGGAAAGACAAGGATATGGAGACTACACCATCGTATAAATGTAAATTAAAAACCTTTCAAAGAATATTAATGTGGCTATTTGGAATATATTCAAACAATTTTAATTCTAATCCATTTCATAAGCAGCACATTTATAATTTTTAGAGAAATATTTCCAGCAGGATAAATACTTTCTGGCAAAAGATATGAATTCAAAGGATAAAAGGAGCCAATTAACTCAGTATAATATCTCAAAAAAATAACTACAGGAAAGGATCTCAATTATTGCTTTACAATTCCATTTCATTTTTATTTGCAAGTGTATAAAGGTCACTGTGTTTAATGCTTCTGCCTTATAAGGAACCATAAGGCTTTTTCAGTCGCCATCACTTGTCCACTGATGTATAGATAAGTTTTATGGTACCATAAATTCCAGAATATAAACTCAATAAAGGAGCACAGGGA
Organism: Rhizomys pruinosus; assembly: GCA_009823505.1. Taxonomy (NCBI): domain Eukaryota; kingdom Metazoa; phylum Chordata; class Mammalia; order Rodentia; family Spalacidae; genus Rhizomys; species Rhizomys pruinosus. Next base: position 273,681 of record VZQC01004158.1, read on the forward strand.
ATGCACTTTGGAAACATCTGTCTTGTAATCTATAATGTTTCTATACCAAAAGGAGACTGTTTAGCTTACATTTTAAACAAGTATAATTATTTTGACGCAAGTCTTTGGGTTCTAATCCAAAGAATTTCTAGGCTATGCATATAAAAGTAATCTCCATTCCCAGGTTTTCAATTATGAAACTAAAAAATTGCTTTTCTCATAAATGTAACTATTTGCTCAGCAAACTTCGAGTTCAAAACCCTTTAGTTATCACAACTTCCACAAAAACCTTCAAATACACTTGATTCCTTCCATAAGCACAAAGTCAAAGAAAACTTTTCTGTTATTTATAGTTAAAGCTATATCTAAGAAAATAAAGATTGGTCATCAAGTATATCACAGGTGCACCATTTTGTTAAAATAAGATTTTGGGGGCTGGAGGAATGGCTCAGCAGCTAACAACCATCCATAAGCCCTCCTTTGACCTCTTCGGGCATTGCATGACATGGGTGCACTTACAGACATGCAGACAATGCTCTCATTCACATAAAATAATAAAACGTAAAAATATAAAATATTTTAATGAACATTTCTGGGCTGTAGAAATGGCTCATTGGTTAAGAGCACTTGTTGTTTATGTAGAGGACTGGATGCAGTTCTGAGCATCCACATGGCCACTAACAAAAGGCCGTAATTCCAGTTTAAGAGGATGGGTCACATTCTTCTGGCTTCTGTGCTCACTCCATGCCCATGATACACCTATATACACGCAGAGAAAAATACTTGCACACATAAAAATACAAACAAATAAAAAATATGAAAACAACATTTCACATCTTTGAAAAGTCCTTACAGCTAAATTAAAGCACTATATTACAAAAGAAATGGGTGATTTTTCTTCGAAATATATAAAAGATGAAAAACAAAGCCATAGAAGAGAGGAAGAATTTTTGAATGCATAATACTCTAAAGTTTGTCAGTCACTACGCACATTGAATGTCTATTTATAAGCAAGATTTTATGCTACCAATTGTATAACATAAAAGCCAATGTACCTGGGTGTGGTGGCGCAAGCCTTCATCCCAGCATTCAGGAGGCAGAGGCAACCCGATCTACATAGAGATTTCCAGGACAGCTGGGGCTATAGAGAGACCTTGTCTCAAAAATACCAAAAAAATAAAATGTTCAATGTTCACTTATCTCATACTTAGCACATTACAATACTTTAATTTTTTATCAGTAACTTGCTCGTATGCTTACTCCTGCACCTAAATGAAAATCACAGTCTTTTAGAAAGAAAGCATAAGAGTTACTACTGGGACTTTGCATAAGAGTAAACTCGAACTGAAGGAAATTAGGAAGTGTATCCAAAGCTTCATAAACAGGCAGTTATGGAATAAGGTTAAGAACTAGGATTTTAAGCCGGGCGTGGTGGCACACGCCTTTAATCCTAGCACTCAGGAGGCAGAGGCAGGCGAATCTTTGTGAGTTCAAGGCCAGCCTGGTCTACAGAGTGAGTTCCAGGCCATCTGGGGTTACAGAGAAACCCTGTCTTGAAAACGCCAAAAAAAAACCCAAGAAAAAAAAAAAAACCTAGGATTTTATAAACTGCAATATTTCTGTTCTTCTACCTTTAGTGCATTCATATCCAAACATGTATTGAATGAACTTTAGTGTATGGCCATTAAAGTTTGCATGGTAAGAAAATAAATGATAAAGATACAATTCTTCCCACTTATAGAGGAATATTTTTTCATTTCATAATAGCACAAGCTAGAAAATAAGTACTCTCATTGAAGCAGGTGCAGGGAACATGAAAACTTCATTCACGCTAGAGAAAATGGGAGAAGGCTTTCAGCAATCATGGAATGAAAGGAGCCTTAATAATCAACAAAGAAATAAGAGATGAAAATGATCCTAGTGATACTTAAATCTCCAATAATAATGAAGACTGACCTTAGGTACTGCTACTCAAAGGCCCTCTCTACAAGAATAGACAATACATGTCAGGCAGGTGGATGTCTGTGAGTTCAAGGTCAACCTGGTCTACATACAGAGTTCCAGGACAGCATAGACAATACAGACACAGGCCCCCAGAATAATTACATTGATATTTCCATTTACATACACATTGTTTACTACTCCCTTTTTATATTTATCCAAATTATACATTCACATTTAAACTAGCTTCCATATCACAGTTATTGAAATTTATGAGTTCATACTCCATTTTGTATCACAACACAGAATTTATTTAGCTTTTTCCCTTTCCAAATTTGTAGTGTCCATCTATGACCCCAGGTAAATAAGCACCTTGCTTTGTTCTGTGCCATCTTAAGACTATAGGACTGAATTGATCAGGAAGACACAGGAAAAATAAAGAGAAATTTTAAAAGAGATTAAAGATCTCACATCTTGTTCAGGAAAGAAAGAGAAAGGATGATCAATTATAAGGATAGGATTCTTGGTAGTTTAACCAGGATCCAATGTATGAATCCACATTCAAAGATATTTGGAGACACAAATTGGACTCTACAGGCACTCTCTGCGTGCATGTATACACATACATAATAAACTACATGAAATTAGATAGGGGATACTAAAGAGGGTGTACAGATAGGGGAGGGCATCTGAATGTAATCAAAATATACTGTATGAAATCTGTAAAAAATATAATATTCTAAGAAACACAAAAAAGATGAATATGATGCAATTCAGTTTTTGCTAATTTGTCAACAAATGATGCATTAAACAATGAAATGATCTAGCTAGTGCTAAGCTCGATGCTCAAACATGCATATTCTCATATTCTAGATATTCTCACTATCTAGGTATTGCACTGTTATTTTAGACACTTCTCTGTTACTTTGAGAAACTTATAGGGCTAACTTTTCTCATCTGCAAATTAAGTAATTCCATGATACTAACTCTCTAATTATGCCCCATCATAGTATTCCCATTCCATATTTCTACCAGCCCAAGTAGTAATGTTCTCAAAGCCATAAGGTAAATTATGATTTTTCTGAAGGATGAATTTGTGAAATGATGAAAAAACCCACAGTCTTGGGAGCTTTCCACCAGGATTTCAGGGGCTGTTCCTGCTGGGTACTGCTATTCAGAAGTTATCCTGGCCATTTGGTTTTCCTGTAAAATAAAAAAATAAAATACTTCCATCAAGCTGTAATGCATACAATTCTGTAGACTAACACTTTAGTGCACATGAAAAACATTACCCCTGTTCACTTCTAAGTAAAGAGCACAGATTTCTTCAGAAAGTATTACCAAGAAGTTGAGCAAAAAAATGTTTAACACACAAAAACTTTTTAAATGTATTTTTATTGATTTTTGTGGATTTTATGCAATACTTCTTAATCATATTTAGCCCCCACTTCCCTATCTATATCTTCTCCATTGCCTGCCCACAGAATTTCATCCATTCTGTCATACATTTTAAAGCCTATCAAGTCAGGGTTGTAAAACCAGATGTCCCTCATTGTGAGTTTACCTCCTGGAGCTTGTTCAACCTCACTAGTGTCACTTCTGAAAAGATCAATTCTCTCTCATCCAGCAGTGATCAACTGCTCATAGTTCCTCACTAAATTTGTGGCTTTCTAACCATTTCCCCAGCTCTATGGTGGGTTTTGTCTGATTGTGTTTGCATGGGTTTTTGTGTATGCTGTCACCATTGCTGTAAGTTCATATGAGCAAGGTCCCAGGAGCCTGTAGCACTCTGTTTTGTCTTTTGGTCATGTATCTCTTCCCCTAGCTCTTAAAATCTTTCTGCCCCCTCTTCTGCAATGGTTGTTAAGCCCTAGGTAAATGAAATTTATCATAGGAGTCCTGTCCAGGGACCCACACTCTGCAGTCTCTTATACTTTGGCCAGTTGTGACCTTTTGTGTTCATTGCCCTCTGCTGTATGAGGAAGCTTTGCTGATGGGAGTTAAGCGATGCATTAGGATTCTCTCTACCCCTTGATTCACTAAGTTCCATTAATGTAGGTGTAGAGATTTCACTGTAGGTGTGTCACTTAGGATTAGGCATCTCACAGATACTTATTCTCTGTGTGTGACCAGTTGTGAAACTCTGTAATAGTCTCTGTTCATTCTAAAACAAGCCTAACAACCACAACAATGACCTGCAAAGAAAACTATATTGAGGTAGAGGTTCCCCTTATATCTCGGGAGGTAGTCAAAAGCTAGCTAATTAGCCTGTTCAATGGGAAGGAACTCACATGTGGCACTGTAAACATAGACAAATACACATGGATGTAGAGGTCATAGATTTTAGAGAAAATCCTAAGCCTTTCACACACCTAGACACATATAGTTTGCTACTATATGCTAAATATGGATCCTTATACTTGCAGACAAGTATGCCAGTCACCACTCAAAAATACTTTTTAAGAGATAATGATATTTCACTCATCCTTTCCTCACTTTTCCTTGTATTATAAGCAAACTCACCCTGAGTGTATGGCAGGCAGAAGAGAAGTAGAAATTTATAGTGAGCCCCTACCCCCAGCCCAGGGTCACATTCCTTGCTGATGATGAATCCCTAGGCAGTAACTCCATAAGAGGCTGAAGTGCAAGGCAATGCCTTCGCTCTGTTCTCAAACAGGTCTCCACTCTATAGAACTAAGTGGCCAAGTGGAACAATGGTCAGTATGTACATGGATTGATGCTTTTTAACCTAACGACTCCCTAGTATCCAGAGCAGTTTGTTTTTGTGCTGGGGTCATGACAGTGGAGGATTTTTCTGCCTGAAAAGATCTGAGGCCAAGGCCTTTGGACTTCCCATCTCTTTTATACCTGACCCTGACCTTTATTTTAAAAAAAAAAATCAGTTTGCAGCTTGACTTCTTCATTGTACTGGCCCACTTTCTGTTGAGGTCTTTGTCCTGTGGTCTGTACAACATGCTTCTCTGTAGTAGGGTCCTGGCCTTTCTGACCTGAACCAAGTAATTGTACCCCAGCTTTAAGTGATCACTCAGGTTGGATGAAAGAAAAAAAGAGAAACCTTTCATTCTCTGCCAGTACCATTTTGACAGTTGTCTTTCCAATAACACTATCTCTTTTTTTAGACAGAAATTAAACCTCAATTTTAAATGTGTAGTTCTTTTGTAGAGTCAATAAAGTCCACATATAACCATTATTTAAGAGAAATATAATTATTTTAAATTTTAGGAAACAAGTTAAATTTAAAGGATTTAGTTTTTCCCAGCTATTTAGTTAGTAAGACACAGAACAGAGATTCAGAAATCATTACTTTTGTTCTTCCAATTATCATATGATTCATAAAGTGTGAAACAAAATGAAGAAAGATAGAATGCCATCATAGATACATGTTTGTCTTTGGGAGAAGTACAACCAGAAATAACATTGATAACTTGAACATAAAATTGTTTATATAATTTTATTTGAAGAGAAAAAATATAAATGATAAAACTCTGCCATTTTTAGGTTATTTTTTCTTTACTGAAGTGTTTCTAGGCTGATTTATTGACATAGACCAAGGACCAGTGTCACTAAAAGACTGAATTGTTTAGGTATGCATCCATAGCATATGGCATCCAGACCTAACTCAGAGCAAGAGGACAAAATGTCATTGTTAATCCAAAGAATATGATGCCTGAATAAAGTACACCTTTAAAAAGTAATGTTCTTAATATTAAAATTTTGAGCAAATAAAGATACGTTTTAGAACAGGGAACTTCTTAACAATTTGCTAATAATGCATGAAAGAGCATATTTTAGCATGCCTGATTTATGTTTATTTAAAATATTGAGATCATTGTGATCACTAAATCTTATGAGAACATGTCTTTGATCATGCTCCTTATCTACATCTTCTTGGTGTATTTTTCCTTTAATGAGTATAAGTTGACCTTCCCTATCTCTCCAGAATAGTTGTAGTTTGAAGTCTATTTGGTCAGATATTAGAATAGCTGTACCTACTTGTTTCTTCTGTTTGCTTAGAATATAATTTTCCATCTCTCTTAGTAAATTTTCCCTTCCCAGGAGAGCAGTGTGTGCTTACTCAGATGTATGCTAAGGAAGCCATTTACAAGGTCAAAGACATAACAGGGAACCTAGGCCCTAAGAACTTCCGTTAAAGGGGACTTAAATGGGCTTTTTCCTACCAAATAGGGGAAATCTCCACTTATGAAGTCCCTTGGGTGCCCCTTCATGTGCACACCAGGAAGGACACTCAGCAGTTCTGCCTACCATAGCACTGGTGGGATCTCTCAGCTTTTTGAGACCTTAGTCCCTCCCCTTATGTAAGCTGGTTGGAGGAGTCACTCATTCAGTAGCGCCCTCTGTGTCTGATGTCCAGGGACAGTCCATTCAAAAGAAAATCTAAATTATCTCACAGCATCATTTTACTCTAAGGTTTTGTTGATCATTGATGGTAAGTAAGGTACACTTCTTAGAGGCAGGAAATCAGTGGATCTTGTTTTCTAATTCGATCAGTTCAGCCTTGTCTTTTTACTGTGGAGTTAAGACCATTAATATTAATGGTTATTATTGACCAATGTTTATTTATTTATGTTATGGTAGTTTTGTAGTGGATTTTGCTTTTCTCTTTTGGTTAACTGTTCCTCCATTAACAAATTAGTTGTTATTCCGATGGGTCTGCCTTTATATACGGCTCGATATTTCTCTCACACACTTTTTGATATAATTTTTCAGTATTCTATATGCCTCTTGCCCATTCATAGGTTTCCATTTCTTTAGATTTGGGAGGTTTTCTTCTATGATTTTTAATAACATTGATTTTTCTCATTTTTTTCATCAGAATGTAAGCCTCATGAGAGCAGTTTTACCTTGTTAATCCTTACTTGCTCAAGGCAGAACACAGTGACTCCAAGATGATTTCTTATACTAAGATAATGGTTTCTTACCTTTAATTCATAAATTTTAAAACAGATAATGAATAGCTATATGGGCAACAAAACATGTATGCACTTTTACATCACCAAAAGACTAACACTTGGTTTATTTTTAAAATTCAGAAACTCAATCTATTAAAGTGATATATGAAGCTGTACATAAAATTATATTATACAATACATATAAAATAACATTAAAGCCATATACAAAGTTTTCTATTTCTTTTTGGATTATCTCTACTGTATTATCTCTATTGTATCAGCCAGGTTCTTTAAAGAATCAGAAAAGATAAAGTTAATATTCATATATGTGTATATATTTGTATATATATATGGAATTATTAGATTAGCTTACAGGATAGAGTCTAGTAGTCTAACAATGTGTGTAACATGCATGAGAGGCAGAGAATCCAGTAGTTGTTCAGTCCATATTGCTGGAGATCTCAGCAGTCCCAATCTATTGTTGAATCTCTGATGGATTCCTGGAGATTGCTAGTCTTCAGTCTAGTTAGAATCCAAAGAAGTTGATTCTACTATCAGTGGAGGAATGTCACAGCAACTAGATGAAACTGCTGCTGAGAGAGAAGGAAAGTAGGCAAAAAAGAAAAGCTCCCTTTTTCATGGCATTTTATAAGGACTGCAATCAGAAGGTAATGCCCACATTCAGGGGGACTCTTCCAACATCAAGTAATCCAGTCAAGAAAGTCTCTCACACTTCAGTTAATTCCAGATCCAATTAAATGGACAATCAAGATTAACTATCACAGGCATCCACAGATTTAAAATAGTAAGGGGTGGGACTGGAGAGATAGCCTAGCGGTTAAGAGCACGGACTGCTCTTGCAGAGGACCCGGGTTCAATCCCCAGCACCCACATGGTGGCCGAGAACCGTCTGAAACTCCAATTCCAGGAGAACTCCAGTTCCAGGGGAATCCGACACCCTCTTCTGACCTCCGCGGCATTGCACGACACGGGTGCACAAACCTACATGCAGACAGTACATTCATACACATAAATAAATAAATAAATAAATAAATAAATAAATAAATAAATAAAATAGTAAGGGGTTTTTCTTTTGTAACTAATGTTGAGCAAATTAAAAACACCATGTTCAGGCAAAAGATGTTTTCCACAAATTATGAAAAAGAAAGCAGTTTGTACCTGATTTTGTTGAAAATATTTTTTGTGTATTTGGACTACATATCTTCTCCTTTTTCTATACCTAAGATTTGTACTTTTGGACTTTTTACAATGTCCCAGGGCTCCTGCATATTCCATTTCTGGGTTATTTTATATTTGAGATTTTTTTTTTTTGGATTAAGCATCCATTTCCCCAACATTGTCTTCAAGATCAGATATTCTCTCTTCTACTTGTTCTACTTCCTTTTTAGCCTTTTCCTCTATTTTTTTTGAGTTTCTGAAATTTTCATTTCAATATTTATTTCAGCTTAGCATTTCCTCTAACATTCTCTTTAGTGGATTCCAATTTCAGGTTCTGAATTAGTTATCTCATTCAACTGTTCTTCACTGTCTTGAGTCTTTTATTCATGACCTCTTTGAACAACTTTTTTTGGTCTTTTCGAGACACGGTCTCCCTGTAGCCCCAGCTGTCCTGGAACTCACTCAGTAGACCAGGCTGGCCTTGAACTCACAAAGATCCACCTGCCTCTGCCTCCCAAGTACTAGGATTAAAGGCGTGTGCCACCACGCCTGGCCTCTTTGAACATTTTTATAATTCCATTTTGAAATCATTGTCTTCTGCATTCCTTGCTTGCCATTCTCAGGAAACAGTATGATGGGGTGCTAATTTCTGCATGGAATATATAGGTTTTTTTCATGTTATTTGTGTTTTTTTCAATAAGACCTAAGCATTTGGGCTTGTGTCACTGGCAGTGTTTCTTGGTATGGGTAAGTGATCTTGTCTTTGTTGAATGTTTCTTTGTAACTTTGCTTGCTGTTTCTCAATTTGTCAGGTTATGGACCAGTTGAGTAGTACTTGATGGTCAGCTTTTCAGCCAGTTTATGTTGATGTGCAAAAGTAAGGTGTTGTATCAGTTCAGTTCCAGATCATTACAAATTTTGAGATGCTGATCCAGGATTGACTCCACATGATCCTGGATCAGCAGAGTAGGCTGGGTGGCAGCTAGGTTAACAGGTTGACTTATAGGTTTGATGGAGAAGTTTGCACACCAAGGGTGCACAATGAGCCAATAACAGAAGGCTGGAGAGCTGAGATGGCAGGGTGTGGGAAAGTCTCAGGAACTGAGACTCAAGACCACAACTTGGAGCATCCTGCAAATCTGAGATGTGCAAGGATCCCAGTGACTCAGGCAGGCCTGGAGAGATGCACACATCTAGAGTGGGTAAGGATTACAACATCCCAGGGAGGCCTGAAAGCTAAATTGGTGAGGTGTAAGGAAGCGTCAGGAAGGGACTTCTAAAATCTGTTTGAAACAAATGGACTGTTCAAAAACTTATTTCCTGCAAAATTGAAAATTGGAGATTATAATACTAAAACTGTAAAACAAAAGGATCATTCATATTTTCTCCAAAGTAAAACTATGTGTAGTAGCCAGTATACTGAGAATTACGCTTTTCCCTTACCAACCTAACCTGCCCTAGGCAAGCAGCAAAGTTGCAGACCTGGGCCAATCATAAGGCGACAAGAGGAGAGCGGGAATGCGAACAGTGCATAACCCCTAACCCTGCCCCCAATAAATGGGTCCAGGACAGCTCGCCCTCTGTCTGTGTTCACCCGACTCCCAGGGTCTGTGTCTTGACTCTGCGCCTTTCACCCCCATTCCTTCGGTCAGACCCCAAAATTCCCCAGCAGGCCTGGGGGATTGTCTACAACTATGCACTTACTGAAGTGAAATTAAAGACAAGTCCATATGTCAGGAAGTCATATAAAAATACCCAAATGTTGAAGACTACTGGGAATAAGTGATTCAATGACAGCTGATGGCATATTTTCGCTGACAAATGTACATTTAAATGTCATTCATTAATATCACATTACTTATATTTAGATTTTACTAATGTTTTAAATATGCATGTATTAGTACTATAAAATACACAAATAATTATGCACATGTTTACATATTTAGATAAATTTTACTAAAATATATGCAGTCAGAAACACCTGGAGACCCTAAATCTGCTATTGATCTTCTTTTCCTTTTTTTCCCTTTACCTCTTTTGATGTTTGTCTGTTTGTGGCAAGGTGTCATTTTATAACTCAAGCTTGCCCTGAATTCTCAGTCCTCCCACCTACACTGCCTTTCACCTCCCAGCTTCTGAACCTATATACATGTACCTCCACCCCTGGCTTTCTCGTTTTGTTTTATATTCAACTAAAAGATATAACCCTTCACAAATGTTCCATTATTTGTTGTTTAAATTCAATTACTGCAGATTTATTGAATAGCTTTCATTCCATACAAAGGGAATATGTTTTGGAACCTCTACTCATGCAGTATGATTCAGGCACACAGCCATAACCAGAAATAATTCCTCTACTGTAGAAAAATGTTCAAATTTCAGCTGGGCATGGTGGTGTGTGTCTTTAATCCCAGCACTCGGGAAGCAGAGGTAGGTGTATCTCTGTGAGTTCAAGGCTAGCCTGGTCTACAGAGCAAGCTCCAGGACAGCTAGTACTAAAAGGGAGACCCTGTCTCAAAAATACCAAAAGAAAAAAGAAAAATGTTCAAATTTCAGCATAAATACTAAACTAGTGATATTATTATTACATCATATAGCACTGAGTGCTGTACCTGATATCTAGAATGGTGAAATTACAGAATAGATGTAGTTCAGGAAAACCAAAGCATATTAATAGCTGCTTTGTTGTAGACATTCTACCAAAAGTTCATCACAAGCAGTTACTATCTCCATGTAAAAATGAGGAAATATCAATGTCAAGTAAGCTAATTGCTTGGTAGTCTTAAAAGTTCTCATAAGAGAGAAAGAAACTTTTTACTAATCCTTGATAAGCAAATGGATATTTGCTTGGTGTCTCTCACAAAAACCATTCCTGGGGAAAGATACCCCAGCAGAGGAAGGCTTACACAGTGGCTTCTGGGATTTACAACACTCCCCTGCTGTCGTCAGTTCTCCTGGCTAACTCATAGCTTTTGCATGATAGCAGCTTTTCTTCACTTACCATTCTTTACTGCTCATTAGTTAAGTGCCCTGGAACATCTACTCTGGTTCCTTGCTTTGTTATTTGTCTCTAATTTCCCTTAACTTTTGTCAAACTATAATATCTGTGAGAACAATGATCAGATCTTCTCATTTTATTTGATTTTTCAGAACCCAGGAGGAGTAATAAAAACATATGAAAGGTGCCAAAAATATCTGATGAATAAATGAATAGATTTATTATCTGACTTAGTAACAAGCATATGCACTATTAACTAGTGGTAATGTAGACAGTGTTAAAATAAATATTAGTTTGGGCTCAGGTTTTAAATGTCTATGCAATTATCAGTCACACCATTAAAGCTAGAAGCACAGACAACTACAGAATAATACAGATCATATATAAACTGTATAATGCATTGGAACACATCCATTTATATACTTTATAGAGCTTTATAACCTCATTAAACTTTCAAGTTTAAATAATCATGACTCTAGTTTTGCATTACAAATAATAAAATACCAAACATTTGAATAAGATGGTTAGTGTCAAATAACACACGAAAAAATTTAAGTAGATTATTGCATTTAATGACGACAGGGACTCAAGACTAAATCTAAGCTTGCCGAAGCCTGAAGTATATATAATTGTGTGTACGAGATCTTTTTAAAAAATTAACACAATATTATATATACTAAATATATATATATATATATATGGGTGGGGTAGATTAGATGGTTCTTTTGGTAAAGCCCTTGCCACACAACCATGAAAATCTGAGTTTGGGACCTTGTAAAAAAAAAGCTGAAAACAGCAGCACACACCTGTAGTCTTAGCCCTGGAGAAGCAGAGATTTGAAGATCCATAGAGTTTGCTGGCCAGCCAGTCGAGCCAATCAGTGAGCTTCACATCAGTGAGAGACCCTGTCACAAAAAATAAAGTGGCAAGCTGGAGGGATGGCTCAGTGTAAAAAACACTGGCTGCTCTTGCAGAAGACCCATGTGTGGTTCCCTGCACCTACATGGTGGCTGACAATTATCTGTAACTCCAGTTCCAGGAGACTCCAACACCCTCTTCTGTCCTCGGCAGGCATTGCAATGCACATAAAATGAAATAAACATAATAAAATAAAATATCTTAAAAATAAAAGTGGAGAAGAGATAAGGGGAGACACCTGATGTTAACTGATTGTCTCCATAAACAGGTGCACACCTACACACACATGCACTCACACATGTGTACACAACATGAATGCAAACTCACAAAAATATGTTTAAAAGAAGATAAGAAATTCCAATAAATTACATTCATAGAGAATAACTGAATATCAAAGGAATTTATAGATACACGAAGTAACAGTATTTATTTTGATACCACAACTTTTTGTGCCCCATTTTTTGTTTATCTCACTAAGTTGCTATTAGCACTAAGAAGTCAAAAGTACAAAAACTACTAATACCATAAACACAAACAGAAACCAGACTGAGGTTTACTAGTAAACATTGTGATTTTCATTACTCTGCCTTTCAGTCTTTAATGCATATACTTTTAGTATTTTGTGTGATAAACTGAAAAGTACATAAAGCACCAAACTATAATGATTTCCTCAAGAAAAAAGAACCCTCTTCTGTCACAGATGAACTAATCTACTTTTCAATTAAAAATATAATTCTTTACTTGAAAGACCAAGTGACCTATATGTCATGCTTTTTCAGGGTTGAAGGTTTGACTTACCCAAACTGAAATAACCCTCTTACTTTATTGAAAATAGTATGTGTTGTCATTGTTAAAATTAGAATTTTCAAGAAAAAAATTAAAACTTTGGCAAATTTCATACACACTGGTAGTTTGACAATCTCTCAATATTTAATTATTTCTTTAATTAGATCTCTGATTATACTGGTAAATCTATTTGCTGTTGTATAATGACTATGTTATTATTTAGAAAGCCTAAATAATTCACTAATTAATGTTTTAGTGAAAATGTTATAACAGCAGGTACTAAAAATTTATAAGGGAAAATGTACCAATGACTTGTAGTTTCCCAGAGTACCTAATATTTATGGAATTATTATTATTTGAAAGTTTGAGTAGAGTCTCAAAGAAAATGAACCATAATTTCATAAAAAGCATATTAATGATATTTGCAAACATGTAAGATGGCCTTGATCTTAGACTATATTTATTTCTTTCATGAGTAGCAAAGAAACAAGATTGATTGCATGTAGCCACAACAGAAAGAGAAGCAAATAAAGGCTCCAGTGATCTCCCAATTCATCTTCAGAGTGCGGGCATGATATTTGGGGTTAAAAGGACTTATGTTCGAACATATAGATAGCAGTATTACCCCAGGTATGATTCTACCCAGAACTGACCTGTGATTTTGTCAGCTCTGTCTGTCCTTCTTAGAGCTGAGGGAGGTTATTCCTCTGGCTGGCAAATTTCAGCCTTTCCCTTCCCCAAGCCAGAGCCCTTGAAAAAATTTAATTCTTTTCTTTTCTTTTCTTTTCTTTTATATTTTACTTTTTTTATTTATTTTTTTTATTTTTTTATTTTTTTTTTATTGATGCTTTGTGTATTTCATACATCATTTTCCAATTCAGTTCAGGCATATATCCCCTTCCCTTCCCCCCACCCCACCCCTACTCCCCCCTAGCATCATGCTTCTGCGTACCCTTTTCTGCCCATTCCTCTGCTTTTTAGTTCTTGTTTTGTTTTCATTTTTAAACAATAAGTGATAATTTGTGAGTACCAGCTCTTCATGTAAAACCAATTTGTAAGCAGTTGTACCCACAACCACACAGCTCATGGGTCCCACCATCCAGCAGGGGGGCTTGTATGTTCAATCAAGTTGATCAAATGCAGCGTCCAGTTATATTGTTGTGTTTCACCATTAACCCCCATAGCAGCCCTTACATTTTACCATGCCCCCTCTTCTGCAGATTGTTCCCTAGGCTTAGAAAAGGGGCACAGGTGGATGAGAAGCAAAACAGTTCTACTTTCTCTGAAGCTGATGTCTTGGTCTCTAGTCAATTCTGGCTGTTTTCTTTCATTGCCGGCCAGCTTGTCCAGGCCTAACCTTTCGATCCTATGATAATGAAGCACATGCAATTAGATATATATGTATTTAAACAGTAAATTATAGCCTTTCGATCCTATAATGAAGCACATGCAATTAGATATATGGGTATTTAACAGTACTGATTTGTCACTGTAGGTTACTTTGGTATCGACACAGATGTTTGGATGGTATGCTAATTCATGAATTACATTTTCTTCTGTTAAATATGAGGGGTCTTCGTGGGTTTATAACATCTCCTAAGCATTAGAGGATGTAAGCTTGATGGCATCAGCCGCAAATAAAAAGGGATATAGATAGTATGAAACTTTTTGTCACAAAAATCCTTGCAACTCAAATCTTAAAACTAACTATGGGAAGGATTTGTATGTTCCAACAGGCCAGAGTATCACCAACTTAATGGTGAGAAAGAAAATTCAGCTTTACAGTGAGTAGGATGTACCAGAAAGTGCCAGCAGAAGGATTGACTCCTCTGGGCATTGAAGGGAAGAAATGCTCAGATTGCTGCAGACATTCAGGCCCTCTGTGGATCCTACAGTAACAACTATTTTTAATGACCTAATGAAGCTTACCTTCTGGTGCCACAAAATGTTTTAATACAAGAGATTTCTTAACTCCCCCCCATAGAAAAGGAGAAATAGGATCCATGATGAGGTCGTTCTCCAGCTGTAGATTGGAGCCAGCTGTTATAGAGGTATTCTCTTGTAAAATCAGTAAAACTGCCTTCTTTAATTGACTAATGGACATAGAAACTGTGAAAAGGATTATTCTCTATTCAGAACCAAATATAATGCTAAAGTCTCCTTAAGCTATGCACTTAAGCAAAATATATTAATACAGGAGCTCTGACATCAACAATGGATTATTCTACCAAGGAGATGTTGGCCAGGGGATCCAAGCCCCCACAAATGGTAAAGGCTCCTTGCCTCCAAACTGGGATATCTGCAGGAAGAGAGGCGATAAGGCCCTGCTGTTGAAGACCTGATATAAACATGGGAAAGATGTATGGAGACCACACTTGCAAGTATACAGATGGTCTCTGGAATGCCAGAGAGTGTTACCAAAGGCCACTAAACCAATAAAGCAAATATAGGTCTCCTTGAGTCAAGCAAGACTCCTCCGTCAGCACCAGCTACACCTCATCTGCCTGGAAATACTGTGCAGCAGTGGCAGCCATATGTCTGTATATCCCAAATCTAATTGGCTATTAGCTCTCTCCTTGGAGGAATAACCCACGGGTGATGCCATAAGCTTACATCCTCTAATTCTTTTCTTTTCTAAATGAAACAAGTTCTCACTATATATGCCTGCTGGTAGATCAGGCTGACCTCAAACTCACTGAGATCTTCCTGAGTGCTGAGATTAAAGGTGTGTGCCATGCTTTGGAATACATTGTTTCATTAGTTACCTGAAGGAAGAGGTGAAAGTGTCTCTTTAGAATTTCTCCTTGACAGTGTCTGGGTTTTTTGTTGTTGTTTATTTGTTTGTTTGTTTGGTTGTTTTTTGTTTGTGTTTGTTTGTTTGGTTGGTTGTTTTTTGTTTGTGTTTTTTTGTTTGTTTGTTTTTGTCTTTCTGAAACAGGGTTTCCCTGTAGCCCCAGCTGTCCTGGAACTCACTATGTAGACCATGCTGGCTTTGAAATCATAGAGATCCCCCTGCCTCTGCCTTCCAAGTGCTGGGATTAGAGTGGTGTGCCACTACACCTGCAGAGTGTCTGTTTAAGACCTTAGTCTTGGAGTATTTGAAATGATCTACTGAACTTGTGAACATTCTTGAAATATATAAGTGGCTGAAATAAACATGATAAGCACAATAAAGAAGCTGAGGTTAGAAGATATTTATCTTATCAGGTAAATATGGATAAAAAACATTAAACTATTATAAATAAAACTCTAGAAACAAAAGATATTAGAATGGCATATATATTAGTGTAATGGGTTCCTGAGACAAAAGCCTATGAGAACTATGAAAAGGACAATAAGGGAGGAAAATGCTATCAGCTGTCAATTCCTTTTTCTCTAACCCTGTGCCTTCTTTTGAGATGGTATTGGACAATAAAGTGAATTAAAAATGACTTAGAAACAGACCACGTTAGTCCTTAAGACAAAGTCTTCCAAATTGTTATGGATGTGTCCATAGAAGCAATCTTTTGATGCACATTAATTCCCAGTGTCTTTTGAACAATAACACCTGTTTCATAGAGTATTTTCAGAGGTTACTATAACCTAAACCTTAAAGCATTTAATAAGATATGAGCTTGAGAATTTTGATAAAATTACCCATATATTCGAACATAAATATAAATATTATCTGGTCTTTCATGTCAAAGTGGAATACCTCTGTAGGAGTTTTCCTAATTTACTAAAAAGAAACATTAATTTTAAATTACCTTAGTAAAAGAGAAACTAAATTGTTCTTATTATTTCTGTGGGAAATTCTCCAAAATTATTTTCATGCAAGGAATCCAAAACATCATAGAAATATATATATATATATATATATATCTATATATGTGTGTGTGTGTGTGTGTGTGTGTGTGTGTGTGTGTGTGTGTATCTGACCAGTCATTAGAATGTTCTTATGGAGTTATGGAGCTGATACGTAGAAATGATCACATAAACCATCATTAAAAAAATACATGAGTTTATGTTGGAATACTCCTGAGAATCCCAGCTGAAACTAAATCATGTGTTTCCCTTTGAGTGGGTTTATTTCTTCTCTATCCTAATAAGTGATACTAGAGTTGTCACCATAGATACAATTAATAATGCAGTAAAAAAATTGCTTATGGCATGAACACAATTCAAGTGTATTTTGTAATGAAATCAGTATTGGAATGTGCAAAAGATCCTTGGTGCTATCAATTCACAATACTGAATTCCCTGTTTTACTCTATAGAATGGATTGTGTTTTTTTGGAGAAAGTGCCAACTAACAGAAACAATGTGTGTATTCAATTACTCTTCCATTTGATGTTGGACAAAATGAAATGGTACCTACCCAAACCACAATATCAGGTTATGTATCCAAGTGGATTTTGTTTATTTGAATCAATATACTGTGCACGTTTGTGGGTTGATATTACCATAGCCACAGATGGTAGCCACTGAATGTATGACTTTTTTATATGGATGCACATGTTTTCAATGACGCTAAGCTTAATAATTTATGTGTTTTTTTATATAGCCCATGAGACTGAAAGGCAGCCAAGGACAGCCACATCTCAAAATGTTGCTGATGTATACTAAATTAACTTTAGCATATTATTGTATAAATAAAATGAGAATTGAAAATAAAACCTATTTATCCAATACAATTGAAACATTACTAAGATTCCGTGACTCACAGAGGTAAAACGTATCATGCTCTTCCATTAAGTAATTAAAAGGAGACCAGCTTCTGTTGAATTTCCTAGGATAATGTCTCGTCTTGATCTTCTAAAATAACCCACAGCGCACAAGAGAAGCCTATTCATCATCAATGAAGACATATACTCAATGGCAAAAGCATAACTACAAAAACACTGAATATTCCGAAAATTATCCCCTGAAGTTACATATTTTATAATTATAATAAAAATATTCCCTAAAACAAATCTGTGCATACAATCAATATTTAGCTAATATAAAATTTTATGTAAATAAAGTGAATATAACTATAGATCCTAAGTGTCTTACTTTTTTCCAATTCCCGGGTATTGCAATGAACATAGATGAGCAAATATTTCTTTAGTAGAACATGGAAACCTTTGGGAATATGCCCAGGAGTGGTATAGCTGGATCATGTGGTATGTCTATTTCTAACTTCCTGAGATAGTTTTATACTGATTTCCATTGTGGCCACTTCAGTTCTGACTCCTCTAACAGTGAGTAAGTGTTCCCTCTTTCCCTTATACATTCCAGCATTTGTTTTCATATAGTTTTTAGAAAAATCGTTTTATTTTACTTACATGTGTATGAGTGTTTTGCCTCCATGTATGTATGTTAACCACATTTTGCCAGGAAGCATATACCTTGGAGCTGGTTACAGATGGTTGTGAGCCATCGTGTGAGTATTTCGACCGGAACCTCAATCCTCTGCAAGGAAGAGCTCTTAACTAACAGTTGAATCATATCTCCAGGCCTTCTTTTTTATGAATCATAGAAATTGTGACTGACATAAGAAGAAAAAGTGCTTTTATTTTTCCTTTCCCTATGGATGTTGTACATTGAAAAAAAAAAAATATACAAATTTAATTTAAAAAATTTTTTTTTTTTTTTTTTTTTTTTTTTTTTTTTTAAAAAGATTTTACTTATTATAGATTTCTGGTTCATTGCTACAAATAACAAAAGCCCCTAAATGGCTTCAAAATGCTTTTATACAGCAAATGGAAAAGTGTAATTCAAGTGAAGAGCCACCCTGGAGAATGAGAAAACAATCTTTACAAGGTGTACATCTAGAAGAGGTTTGCTGCCTGAAAGCGTCGCAAGAGCAACTGTGTCGTCATATAGCCAATCTTCCCATATATGGATGGAATGCCCTAAGTACACAATTCCTAAATAGGTAATAACACACTCAACCAAAAACATTTCCTTCAAAAAAAAGTGAAAAACAAAAAACAATAAAACTATCTAGCATGAAAACAAGTGTAAAAAGAACCTGAAAATTGCAAGACAGGAGGCCTTGTAAAAAACATGCCCATGTGGTGGGGCAGACCACTGCCGCACATTTGAATCTGTCAGGGTAGAGATGGGCCGTTATGAAACTGGACCCAGGAAACATGTCTAAAATGCTCGATTCAAGTGAATTGTGCTTCTACGTAGAACCCTGCTAATAAAAGACTTCGCATACTAAGAAAGAGAATTTAAGGACAAGAAAACAACCTTAAAAATGAAACAATGCACGAAAAAGACCACACAAAACACAAAGTGTAAATTGGATGTCCAGTTAATAACAAAGAGTTAAAAGTCAAAAAAACAAAAGCCGACGCGTTTCCCTGGCGAACGCCTTATCTCTGACCTCACAAATGGGAGGACAGAATCAAAGTAGATGCTTTGTTTGAGTTCAAAGGTACCAGCCTGGTTTCTACAAAGATGAGTAGTCCAGGTATCAGCTGCGTTTAAATTTGGAACAACCCTGTCCCAAGAAAGAGACAGCGCGACTCCAATATAAAAAAAAAAAAAAAATAAAAAGAAGAAGGAAAACAAATATAGTTATACGAATAAATAGTTAACTATTAATTCTTTTTTATGTTGTTTGAATTAATTCGAGTAATATCTTGCACCAATTGTTATTATTTGCCGTTAACCAAATGGTTGTAATTGTAACAAATGACCTTACTAGAGGTCTTTATTAGGAATAGGAGTTGTACTTTCAAATGTCAGATTGCCACCAATTTGCGATCTTATGAGTACAGAATATTTGGTTTTAGCTTTGCCATCGTGAATTATATATATATTACTGTGTTTGCAGTTACAACAATGCAGTATATTCCTAATGCTCGAAAATTCTCAAACTCAAGCATCCTCCTGTGACTGAACTCAGGCGTGTCTGGCTGCGGAATAAACACTCGTAATGCTTATCTAGCATGCCGTAAATCATAAATACCAAAGTCACCAATGGAGGATAGAGCTAAGGAAGATCTCATGTTGAGTTCCAGGCCAGCCTGGTTTACAGATGAGTTCAAGCCAGCTTAGGTATAGGCTTTTTGAGACCTGTCTCAAAAAAGACGAGAAAAAAAAAAAAAAAAAAAAGAACAGTCAGTCTCTTAACCTCTGAACTAGTTTCTCCAGCCTCGAGATTTTTTTTTTTTTAATGTATCAATACACATTACAGCAGGGAAAGAAAAAAAAAAGCCACTTTTTCTCTTTATGTCAGTCACAATATATTTCATAAAAAAGAAGCTTAGATTAGAATAATAAGTTACTGTTAGCTTTAGAATTTTCGTTCCTTAGCAGAGAGATTGATAGTGCATGGTCCGGTCGAAATACTCACACGATGGCTCACAACCATCTTTAACCAGCTCCAAGTGTATATGCTTCCCTGGGCAAAATGTGGTTAACATACATACATGGAGGCAAAACACTCATACACATGTAAGTAAAATAAAACGATTTTTCTAAAAACTAATGAAAACAAATGCTGGAATGTATAAGGGAAAGAGGGAACACTTACTCACTGTTAGAGGAGTCAGAACTGAAGTGGCCACAATGGAAATCAGTATAAAACTATCTCAGGAAGTTAGAAATAGACATACCACATGATCCAGCTATACCACTCCTGGCATATTCCCAAAGGTTTCCATGTTCTACTAAAGAAATATTTGCTCATCTATGTTCATTGCAATACCCGGGAATTGGAAAAAAGTAAGACACTTAGGATCTATAGTTATATTCACTTTATTTACAATAAAATTTATATTAGCTAAATATTGATGTATGCACAGATTTGTTTTAGGGAATATTTTTATTATAATTATAAAATATGTAACTTCAGGGATAATTTTCGGAATATTCAGTGTTTTTGTAGTTATGCTTTTGCCATTGAGTATATGTCTTCATTGATGATGAATAGGCTTCTCTTGTGCGCTGTGGGTTATTTTAGAAGATCAAGACGAGACATTATCCTAGGAAATTCAACAGAAGCTGGTCTCCTTTTAATTACTTAATGGAAGAGCATGATACGTTTTACCTCTGTGAGTCACGGAATCTTAGTAATGTTTCAATTGTATTGGATAAATAGGTTTTATTTTCAATTCTCATTTTATTTATACAATAATATGCTAAAGTTAATTTAGTATACATCAGCAACATTTTGAGATGTGGCTGTCCTTGGCTGCCTTTCAGTCTCATGGGCTATATAAAAAAACACATAAATTATTAAGCTTAGCGTCATTGAAAACATGTGCATCCATATAAAAAAGTCATACATTCAGTGGCTACCATCTGTGGCTATGGTAATATCAACCCACAAACGTGCACAGTATATTGATTCAAATAAACAAAATCCACTTGGATACATAACCTGATATTGTGGTTTGGGTAGGGACCATTTCATTTTGTCCAACATCAAATGGAAGAGTAATTGAATACACACATTGTTTCTGTTAGTTGGCACTTTCTCAAAAAAACACAATCCATTCTATAGAGTAAAACAGGGAATTCAGTATTGTGAATTGATAGCACCAAGGATCTTTTGCACATTCCAATACTGATTTCATTACAAAATACACTTGAATGTTGTTCAGCCAAAGCAATTTTTTTACTGCATTATTAATTGTACTATGGTGACAACTCTAGTATCACTTTTAGGATAGAGAAGAAATAAACCCACTCAAAGGGAAACACATGATTTAGTTTCAGCTGGGATTCTCAGGAGTATTCCAACATAAACTCATGTATTTTTTTAATGATGGTTTATGTGATCATTTCTACGTATCAGCTCCATAACTCCATAAAACATTCTAATGACTGGTCATACACACACACACACACACACACACACACACACACACACACATATATATATATATATATATATATATATATATATTATATTTCTATGATGTTTTGGATTCCTTGCATGAAAATAATTTTAGAAATTCCCACAGAAATAATAAGAACAATTTAGTTTCTCTTTTACTAAGGTAATTTAAAATTAATTTCTTTTTTAGTAAATTAGGAAAACTCCTACAGAGGTATTCCACTTTGACATGAAAGACCAGATAATATTTATATTTATGTTCGAATATATGGGTAATTTTATCAAAATTCTCAAGCTCATATCTTATTAAATGCTTTAAGGTTTAGGTTATAGTAACCTCTGAAAATACTCTATGAAACAGGTGTTATTGTTCAAAAGACACTGGGAATTAATGTGCATCAAAAGATTGCTTCTATGGACACATCCATAACAATTTGGAAGACTTTGTCTTAAGGACTAACGTGGTCTGTTTCTAAGTCATTTTTAATTCACTTTATTGTCCAATACCATCTCAAAAGAAGGCACAGGGTTAGAGAAAAAGGAATTGACAGCTGATAGCATTTTCCTCCCTTATTGTCCTTTTCATAGTTCTCATAGGCTTTTGTCTCAGGAACCCATTACACTAATATATATGCCATTCTAATATCTTTTTTTCTAGAGTTTTTATATAATAGTTTAATGTTTTTTATCCATATTTACCTGATAAGATAAATATCTTCTAACCTCAGCTTCTTTATTGTGCTTATCATGTTTATTTCAGCCACTTATATATTTCAAGAATGTTCACAAGTTCAGTAGATCATTTCAAATACTCCAAGACTAAGGTCTTAAACAGACACTCTGCAGGTGTAGTGGCACACCACTCTAATCCCAGCACTTGGAAGGCAGAGGCAGGGGGATCTCTATGATTTCAAAGCCAGCATGGTCTACATAGTGAGTTCCAGGACAGCTGGGGCTACAGGGAAACCCTGTTTCAGAAAGACAAAAACAAACAAACAAAAAAACACAAAACAAAAAAACCCAACCAAACAAACAAACACAAACAAAAAACAACCAAACAAACAAACAAATAAACAACAAAAAACCCAGACACTGTCAAGGAGAAATTCTAAAGAGACACTTTCACCTCTTCCTTCAGGTAACTAATGAAACAATGTATTCCAAAGCATGGCACACACTTTAATCTCAGCACTCAGGAAGATCTCAGTGAGTTTGAGGTCAGCTGATCTACCAGCAGGCATATATAGTGAGAACTTGTTTCATTTAGAAAAGAAAAGAATTAGAGGATGTAAGCTTATGGCATCACCCGTGGGTTATTCCTCCAAGGAGAGAGCTAATAGCCAATTAGATTTGGGATATACAGACATATGGCTGCCACTGCTGCACAGTATTTCCAGGCAGATGAGTGTAGCTGGTGCTGACGGAGGAGTCTTGCTTGACTCAAGGAGACCTATATTTGCTTTATTGGTTTAGTGGCCTTTGGTAACACTCTCTGGCATTCCAGAGACCATCTGTATACTTGCAAGTGCGGTCTCCATACATCTTTCCCATTTAATCAGGTCTTCAACAGCAAGGGCCTTATGCCTCTCTTCCTGCAGTATCCCAGTTTGAGGCAAGGAGCCTTTACTTTTTGGGGGCTTGGATCCCCTGGCCAACATCTCCTTTGGTAGAATAATCCATTGTGATGTCAGAGCTCCTGTATATATATTTTGTTAAGTGCATAGCTTAAGGAGACTTTAGTATTATATTTGTTTCTGAATAGAGAATAATCCTTTTCAGAGTGTCTATTCATTAGTCAATTAAAGAAGGCAGTTTTACTGATTTTAGAAGAGAATACCTGTATAACAGCTGGCTCAATCTACAGCGGAGAACGATCTCATCATTATCCTATTTCTCCTTATTCTATGGGGGGGAGTTAAGAAAGTCTCTTGTATTAAAACATTTGTGGGCACCAGAAGGTAACTTCATTAGAATCATTAAAAATAGTGTACTAGTAGGATCCACAGAGGGGCCTGATGTCTGCAGCAATCTGAGGCATTTCTTCCCTTCAATGCCCAGAGGAGTCAATCCTTCTGTGGCACTTTCTGGTACATCCTACCCACTAAAGCTGAATTTTCTTTCTCAGCCATTAAGTTGGTGATACTCTGGCCTGTTGGAACATCAAATCCTTCCCTATAGTTAGTTTTAAGATTTGAGTTGCAAGGATTTTTGACAAAAAGTTTTTTATCTATCTATATTCCCTTTTTTATTTGCGGCTGATGCCACAAGCTTACATCCTCTATGCTTAGGAGATGTTATAAACCACACGAAGACCCTGCCTACTATAACAGAAGAAAATGTAATTCATATAAGATTAGAGATGACACAATACACATTTAAACATCTTGTGCGATACTCAAGCAAGTAAACTAAGTGACACGACAAATCCTAGTCATGTTATTAAATACTCTCGATATCATCTAATTGCATGTGCTTCATTAATAGGATTCGATAAGCTATAATATTTATACTCGTTTAAAATTACATATATATCTTAATTTGCAGGTTGCTTCATCTTGCATTGTGGGATCGAAGGTTATGCCTGGACAAGCTTGGCAGCCCATGAAAGAACGANAAACAGCCAGAATTGATCAGAATCCAAGTCAACAGCTCCAGAGAGAGAGGACAGTTTTACTTCTCATCCACCTGTGCCCCTTTTCTAAGAGTTTCCCTTTTAAAGGAGACCGACTGCTCTCCCAGAAGCCATTGGTTGGCAATAGTTCCTCGGATAAGGATGAGATTTTTTTACCTGCCTCCCTAGGTTCATCGTGGGATTTTTGTCTGGCTTGACCTTAGGTGGTACTTCTCCACACTGTCACTATTGCTCTGAGTTTATATGAGCAGCTGCCTAGCTGTTTGGAAAACTCTGCTTCCTTGAGGTCATCCACCACCTCTGATGAGCATTAGAACACTATGTAGAAATTTTTATATCATTTCTAAATGTAATGAACATCTCACTTTTTTTTTTTTTGGTCTTTTCGAGACAGGGTCTCCCCATAACCCCAGCTGTCCTGGAACTCTCTCTGTAGACCAGGCTGGCCTTGAACTCACAAAGATCTACCTGCTTCTGCCTCCCAAGTGCTAGGATTTAAGGCGTGCGCCACCACGCCCGGCTTGTTTTGACAAGTCTTTGTTTAATTCCATGCTCCAATTTTTAATTGAGTTGTTTTCGTGATGTTTTTTTTAGGTTTTTTGTCCTTAATTTCTTATTGAGCTTTTATGCATTTCATGCAACATTCCTTAATGAGCTTTAGACCTGTTCCCCCATTCAAGCCCCCTCCCTGAATTCATGCATTCTGCCACACATGTTAAGTCCTGTCTTGCATCTTTCAGGCTTCTTTTTAACTTTTTCAATGCAGAAGTTTATTGTTTTGGTCAGTTCTTTGAACGGATCTTTTTGTTGGTGTTCCTTTTAATGTTATATTCCTCCAATATATGGGAAGATTGGTATATTTCAGGCAGCAAACCTCTTCTAGATGTACACCTTGTAAAGATTGTTTTCTCATTCTCCAGGGTGGCTCTTCACTTGAATTACACTTTTCCATTTGCTGTATAAAAGCATTTTGAAGCCATTTAGGGGCTTTTATTATTTGTAGCAATGAACCAGAAATCTAGTAAAATTTTTCACAGGATTCCAATCCAAATAGAGACATTTTTAATTATTTGTATAAATATACTCATAAGTTTTTATGCACTATATGATTACCTAACTGCTTATTGACAAAACAGGATATAAAATACTTATCACGACTCCTGCACTTAAAATCATGACGATTTCATTTTACAAAAAGCAATACTATAATTTCTCAAAATCTGACTTAAGTGAACTGACAGTTTAACTTTCTAGAAAAAATCAAGACTAAGAACTTGGAACTGTTGGTTCGATCTTATGAGCTAGAGCTGTGCTTCCCATCCATCCTCATAGTTGGAGCAGCCCCCCACCCCTACCCCACCAGCAAGTGTTTTCTCCTCCTATAAACTCATGTGTGCTCCCGTCACGTGAGCCTAAGGATTTGAAACCTTACCATGAGCCACAATTTCACATTCCTATGACAGTAGGCTGACGCTAGTGCATGGAGGGCTTCCCGATGTTGGTCAGCAGTTTCAGTCTTCTCTGAGTGACTACAGTCCCCACACTCCCTCCACTAAGATCCCAGGTTGTACAAGGCAGATGCTTTGACCCTTGTGCTAGGTACTGGGGAGACCCCTGTTATTCAATGTTTTTGGTCTTGAGAGGACTGATTATCTGGAAGAACCTCCCATCTCCCCTGGCATATAGGTCTTAATGTTGGACTTCTGCCACTACCAGATATCAAGAGGTTTTTCCATTATCTTTCTGTTTACTTTTTTATAGTCCCAGTATGCCTTCACCTATGCTCTAATTAAAATTCAAGAGATAAAAATTATGGTCTGAGGAGAAGGAAGGAAAGAAAGAAAGGAAGAAAGTAAATAAAGAGAAAGAGAGAGAGAAAGTACTGAAATAATTGAACTGATGTAATCCTCAAACTAACAATATGTAATTATATCTTAGAATGCAAATTTGAAATTATATATATCTACTATAATTTAGGATATTTTTTTACTTAGCAAAAGTATACTACCAAGTTTCTATGTGAAATTTGTCACTCTTCTTATAATGTGAGTTTGCCATTCAATCCCTTTCCAAATTCTCCTACCTAAACAAGGCTTTTCAATGTAATCATGTTACTTCTTAAAGAAAGCAATGCCATCTGGGAGTGATGGTGCATGCCTTTAATCCTAGCACTTGGGAGGCAGAGGCAGGCAGATCTTTGTGAGTTCAAGTCCATCTGGGTCTAGAGGGAAAAAAAAATGAAAGCAAACAAAATATTTCAAATTAAAAAAAATCTGTTCTTTTAATATTAGACAAAATGAGTTTTGCTGTGAGTGGTATTTTAGCCAACTGTATCATTCTATTGAATGCAATGTGCAAAACATTATTATATTGGATTTTAGTCAATAGATACCTCATGCACAGAGTAGTAACTTGATGGAAAATTACTGCATGTTGAACTGAAAACAATAAAATTAAATAGTAAATAAGATGTTCTTTGAAAGTAGCATTAGTGATTTATAATTTAAATGTGAAATTTGAATATCAAAAAGAATTAGCCTTTATATTAAAACATAGGGCTTTTGTTATTTAAAATTCTACTAGTTGCAGAATGTTTTTCTTGCAAAACTTGGTGGCCCAAGCTTTTAATTCCTGTACTTTAAAGGCAGAGGCAAGCAGTCTCTGTGGGTTCTAGGTCAGCCAGTGCTGCCCAGGGAGTCCATGCCTCATTTTTTTTTCCTTAAGTCGGATTATATAGTTGCTGCCACACATGTGTACACACACTAACTTAGGACTTTTTAATCTAAGTTCAAATTAAGGTTGAGAAGGAAATATTTGTTTACTATACTTTTAGAAAAAAAAAATCTCTGAATGGTCCTCCTGGAAAAACACTTGTTTAGCAGGTTCACATTTCTGTTCATAGAATGCAGATTTTCCAGTGAAGAGATTAAGACATATTACCACAAACTATGGCTCCCGAACACCTGAGAAAACCACAGATGGTCATAAGACAGACTGTGACCTTCATCCTCTCTTCTTTGCTGAAACAGACCCTAAGATCCTCTGAGAAGTACTATTCTTACATCTTAAAGGAAAGAACATCTTTGCCTCTGAAGATGTAGCAACCTAGGAGACTCTGAACACATAGCCCCTGTCATGTCTCATTTCCTCAATTTAGAACCATTATATCATAATCCATTTCACTGGGCATACTTCATCACTTTGTGTTTTTTCATCAACTAAATCATAAAAATCAAAATTTCCTCTCCTTTTAGGTCCTCATTTCTGAACAGCTCCTATGGCAAGATCCTCATACGAAGTAAATTTCTCTGTTTTTCTCTTTTTAAGCTGGTTTTGTTATAGGTGACACAACAACAAAGCTAGTAATGAGAAAGAAAGTAAATGGTTCTTTTCCATTTAAAAATACAAACAGCCCCCCCCCACACATACACCTCTCCTTATAGACTGCTCTTAAGTCTTTACTGTAAAGAATCCTATGTACAAGGTTCAGACTGCCTATGTTACTTAGAGGTGATAGTTCCATAAACCTCTCAAAAAAGGAAACTGCCAAGTGCACATGAATCTGGCCTCCCAGTGGTGGTTAGCTTCCCAAATCATGCTCTGCCCATCCCCCTCCATTGGGACCACCTGCAGTTCCCCAATCCACCCCAGTACAGGCTTCTCTGCCAGCTAGTAGGAGCCCAGACCTTTGAAGACTTCCTGAGAGTCCCAGAATCTGGCCTTTGAGTAGTGGTGAGCATCTCAAACGGCACTGTCCCCATCCTCCAATGTTCGACAACCTGCAGTCCCTCCCATTGCCTTTGGGCCAGGCTTCTCAGAGGGATAGTAGCAGCCCAGACCTTTGCAGCAAGCCTTAGAATACCTGACTCAGGCCTCTGTCTATCCAGCAAACTTCCCAACTTGTGCTATGCTTGCTGAATAGTAGGGGTACAGATCTTAGGAGAAAAGCTGAGATTTCCTGACTGATGCCAAAATCAGACCTCTGAGAGGTGGTGAACTTTCCAAATCATGTGGTGTCCATTTCCCTCCATTAGAACTATCTGCATTCCTCCCCACTGCTTCAGAGCTCAGGCTTCCTTCCTGACTAGAAGGGAACAGAACTTACATCTCATCCATCTCCTTTCCTTGTACCTTAGCACTACCCATCTGAGGCTTCTGAAATGTTCCTAACTACCCAGGGTATCTTTACCCTCCTGGAGAGCTCCTGAGTAGCCAGAATAACCATCTAGTCCCTCCAGAATAAAAATCATACTAAGAACCTGAAGCCAAGACAAATCAGCTTTTCATACCCAATCTGAAAATAACCAAGGGACACCAATAAATAGAATCAGAGTTCATCTCAACAAAAGAAGATTTTGGTTTGATACCAGAATCACAAACAACAAAATAAATCTCCATGCCAAAATTACAACAAAAATATAACATTTTGGAAAACCAAAATTATATCTTCCCAGAAACACCACAAATTCTATACAAAAGTTCTACAATGATAACCTCTAGAGATAACCCAGGACACAGAAATTAAAAATACAGTCATGAACATGATCAAAGAATTCAGTGAATTTATAGAATACATAAACAAACAAATCAAAGAACTAAAAGAAGCTAGGGATAAACTTTTGAATGAATTCACAAATGAGAAACAAATATTGAAGAAAACTCAGGCTTAAATAAAGAAGGAAGTAAAACACTCAAAAAGCAAATTTGAAAGGACAGGAGAAAGTCTCACCAATAGAATGAAGTATAAAACAGAATATGAAGACCGAATGATAAAGATGAAGAATTTGAGCAAGCAAGAATATGAAATTTTAAATAAAAAAAAGAATCAAATATGCACAATGAAAAGACCAAATTTATGCATCATAGGCATAGAGGAAGGAGAATATCAGATTAATGATCAATATCATTATCAACAATATCAACAGGATTGTGGAAAAAAATTCCCTAAATTAAGGAAAGACATGTCCACGCAGTTACACAAAGCACATAGAACACCAAATAGAGAGGAACAAAAAGAAACCCCCTACTGCATATCATAGTAAGAATACTACATGCACAAAACAAAGATGGAATACTGAGAGCTTCAAGAGAAAAACAAGTAAAATATAAAGGAAAACCCATCAGAATCACAACTGACTGTTCAGTGAAAATTATGAAAACCAGAAGAGCCTCCTAAGTACTCCCAGTTCTAAATGACCAATAGATGCTACTTAATGCAGCAAAGATATGTAGCATAATTGAAAGGGAAAGAAAAATCTTCCACAGCACAAATAGCTTGAAAGAATTCATGGATACAAAACCCATCCTTCAGAGAATACTCAAAGCAATACAAGGAACTGAAGAGGGAAACAAATATACCCAAGGGGCAAAATAAAGTAAATGAAAGCATATTTGTGGAAACACAAAATTAGACCAAGAACAAAAATAGAAATTAAAATGAAGGCAACCAATACACATCTTTCAACAATAACATTAACTATCAAAAAACACAGTCTATTTGAATGGATTAAGAAAAAAAAAATCTTTTGTTGTCTGCAAGAAGCCCCTCATGTTCAACAGCAGGCACTATCTGAAGGAGAAAGGTTGGAAAAAGAAACTACTCCAAGTAATTGGCACTAGGAAAGAAACAGGGGTTGCAATGCTAATATAATGACTAAATAGAATTAAATTAAAGCTAATCAGAAGAGTTAAAGAGGGTCACTTCATTTTGATCAAAGGAACAACTGAACACAAAATATTACAATCAGGAACATATATTCACCAATTTCTCATGCTCTTGATTTCATAAAAACATCACTGTGAGACATTAGGGCACAGATTAACCCCAAGTAAATAATAGTAGGGGACTTCAGTACCCCATTGTCTCCATTAGACAGTTCAACCAGACAAAGAATAAACAGAGATGCATCTGAATTAAATGATACCATACATCAAAAAGAAATAATAGACATCTACAGAATATTCCACACAAGTACTAAAAAATACACCTTCCTTTTAGCACCCATGAAATTTTCTCTAAAATTGACCACAAAGAAAGGCACAAAATCAACCTCAATAAATACAAAAATCTGTTTCAAAAGCTTCTTTGATGAGTGGTCACGGGCTTACGTATCCGTAAATGTAGGGAACCATATTTAGCATATAGCAATAAAGGACATTTGTTTGGCTATTTGACAATCTTTGGACTTTCTCTAAGATCTATGACATCTCCAGACATGTGTATTTGGCCATGCTTACAGTACCACACATGAGTTCACACCCACTGAGTGGACTTAAGGTCCAATTAAGTAGCTGTTGATTACCCCCAGCATAAAAATGCTAGTATTGTCCCAATATAATTGATTTTTCTGGTAATTGTTGTGGTTATTAGGTTTTAAAGTTGGAGTTGGACCTTGAATTGATGTACTCCTTAGCAGTTTGCATAGTGTTCTCCGGAACTATGAGACCTAGCCTTCAATGAGCTAGGTTCCAAGTCAGTTCCAGCTCCATTGGTTCAAGTCCTGTGTCTGAATTATGCCCTGTCTTCAGCAATAGCGATATGTCTTTAAATTCTGGGAAGAAATCAAGGACTTTGCCAATAACCTGTATAATTTTGGGAGTCTCTTGGACTGCCTTGGCCAACAACTCAAAGGAAGGTTTCTCCTGTCTGGCATTGTTCTTTGTGATGTACTCTTCAGCTATAAACATGGACTCACATAATGATATTGCAAATTTTCACTAGGCTTTTGAACTAATACAATTTCCTCTGGTGTTTTACACCAGCTGGGCATTTATTTCACGGGGGGGGGTGGCGGCCAGCAATCAAACAGACTGAAGATGGGACATTTATGGGTACTTCAGTAACATCCTGGGGACCAAATCAGAGGGTGCAAATCCATTTATTCTATGCAACAGGCGGCTTATATAAGTTTGGGATGGGCAGCCTTTACATCACATGACATCATCTCCCAGTGGCCAGTCCTAGACTTCCACGCCATCACGCATCATCCCAGCTCATGGGGTATATACCCAGAAAGGAACATACAGACAAACAAGTCAGCTCATGGCACCAAGTACATGCTAGCATGATGCAGCAGACTGTGTCCTGTTCTGTAGCATTGCTTGGTGTGCTAAGCAGATTGTGCCTGTGCATGTGCAATGTACACCTGAATCCAGGACTGCTGTCTCACATCTCCCCCTTCTGTTTTTGCCCTGCAAGCTCAGAGAGCATGATAGTAGTGGTGGTCATTTTCCTTTGTCTGGCCCAAATGGCTATGACTATTTTTGAAAAAGCAATAAGCGACTCCAGTGATCAATGCCCATGTGAAAACTGAATATGGTGGTAAACAAGTTAGTAAACAGAAACAATAAACATAAGCAATATCCAGGTGAACCCAATTAGCGAGCATCTGTGTCCAATTCTTGTACAACCCAGGGTCCCCAAGTCTAGTTGGAGAGGTTTGCATACACAAAAATGCTGGTCAAATAAAGGTTCAGGCTGTTTTTGATGCAGGTCATTTTCCTGCTGAAGAGTGTGTCTGCTGTTTGTACTCTGGAAGCAACTGCTCCTGTAGCCAAGGATGATGACCTCTGCTATTCTTTTTTTATGATTATTAAGGGTAACTGCATGCTCCAGCCTTGTCTGGCCCTCCCAAAGCATAGTCAAATTCACTGGCAACCATATGACTGCTGGAGTCCTAATGATATAAAGTCAGTAGTATTGTGGGCTGTAATATAATTAGAAATAAGACTGTGGTAATTATTAGGTTATAAAAAGGCATCACAAACCCGCCCTCAGATAAAAAGGCACATGAGGCTTAAGTCATGCCAGGAACATGCTTTACTTCCATGTGAGATTACAAGCAAGGGCCACCTGCAAGGGCTGCCTGCAGACACGTGGTGGAACAGAGCAGCATGGCAGGGAGAGAGAGAGAAGGTGCCTGGGGCCCACCCACTTATAGCCATGGGGCGGGGCCTTGGGTACAGAGGAAGCGGTCTGTGTCCCTTGGGATTCTGGGAAGCCCGGACCTAACATTCCAGCCTTTTGCTTATGATAAGGAAATGGGGCACTGTTCTCTCTTCTGTATCTGCTTCAGAGCTGATGGGAGGAGAAGTTTTGGGGGAATGGCTGTCAGGCTGGAGGGTTAAGATCCAGTTTCCCATTTTGGCTGCTCTGGGTGCCCTGCCCAGTGGGTTTGGTCCAGATCGATAGTGGCCAGTACTTAGTGGATATTTTCTCTGCAACTGAAAAGACAAGCTTGTTGTTTTATATGAGTATACCAGTGCAGGGACTTCACAGTACCAACAAGGGGGGGAGGGGCTTCTGGGTACATTAGTAATTGGAGGGTCCCTGCCTAGGGTCTGCAGAAGGAGAGAGGACCTGTACACTGGTTTGGGAAATTGGAAAAAAGTTTTACTACACAGAGCTCTAGAATGAGGGCCAGCTTTAATACACAGGGCTCCAGAATGAGAGCCAACCATGAGAATATAAAAGGTAGTATTTTCTATTATAGAAATGTTCAGTCTATTGTATACAATATAGAGATATCTGGCCAAGAATGGCATAGCCCACAATGGGCACAGGCCAGTCCAATAAAGGCAATTATTGAAGTTTCTCAGCTCAGGTGTATCAAGGTGACATAAAACCTATGCAGTAAGTCCTACAATTTGTTCTTTAAGGTCTATAAAGGTCATTTAGGTACTCAAAGTACGATGGATTTAAAACATAAAAGGCAAAATGTTCTAACATAGCCTATGAAACAAACCCAAGATAATAAAGAGGTCAAAACCAGTACCTTCTCAAATGAAGGCCAGGCCACTTGTCCCCAGATTTTGAATTATAGCTTTGAAAAGGAAAAGGAGGGGGTGCATTTTCACATACAGACAGCAGGCAGGAAATACTTAAGGCTCACCCAAATCGGTTACATTCAGATTGTCCATGTAGTCACCAGAAGTAAAGCCTAATTTCTCTTAAAAATATTAAAAGAGACATGTGCAAAGTATAACAGATATATAAAACAGTTTTAGTATGTATGGATAAATAAATAAATTTGGTGATGACACTTTATAAAGGTTGTATTGAACAGAGGCACATGCATTGCAATCATATGCAGACAGATCTTAATATGCTGTTTAACAATAACATACACATACACATATGTATCCACATGCATGTACCTTCAAGAGATTTTTATCTTAG
Source organism: Rhizomys pruinosus (assembly GCA_009823505.1). Taxonomy (NCBI): domain Eukaryota; kingdom Metazoa; phylum Chordata; class Mammalia; order Rodentia; family Spalacidae; genus Rhizomys; species Rhizomys pruinosus. Next base: position 307,040 of record VZQC01004158.1, read on the forward strand.
TGTTTGTACTGAGCAGTCACATGCATTGGGCAAAAACAGCTTTATAAATATTACTTAAAACATGGAGGTCTAATTAGTTGCACTGCCAAGGCTGAGATGACATCTTGCACCTTTGATTATAAAACTATAAACTTATTGAAATACTTTAACAAGTAATGGAAAACAGAATTACATACAGTAATTAAAGAACTGACAATATCAAAGGTACTTAGGCTGTTTCATTGAAGGGAAGAGATTGCAGGGGAAGCCATGTGCCACTTTCCAAGTACCAGAGTATGAATGAATCTAGGTGTTTTTTTAATTTTTTATTTATTTTTGTATGTGTATGAATGTACTGTCTGCATGTAGGTTTGTGCACCCCAGTCGTGCAATGACATGGAGGTCAGCAGAGGGTATTGGTTTTCCCTGGAACTAGAGTTAAAGACTGTTCTCAGCTGCCATGTGGGTGCTGGGGATCGAACCTGGGTCCTCTGGAAGAGCAGTTGGTGCTCTTATCTGCTAGGCCATCTCTCCAGCCAGAATCCAAGGATTTTTAAAATTGTCTTTGGTCAGAAGGATAGTGGCACAGGATATGAGAAAAAGAAAAAAAATCTGTGAACCCATAAGGGTAAAAAATCAGGTCTTCAGACATCTGGAAACAAAAATAAAACTGGAAAAGAAATTTTTTTTAGTTATAATACCTGTGAGAAAAAATAATTTGGACAGATAAAAAATAAAACCTTCAGATAAGCAGTGTAGAAACCTAGAAACCCCGGTTCAAATCAGACCTTTGAAAAAAATTTAAGAGGCATGCCAAAAGCAAACTTAACTTAACTTTTGGTTTTGTGCACATCATAGAATAAAAGAAGTTTGAAGTGCTGCTTTGTTTTGACAAAAAAACACACAGGAGTACATGGACACATGACAGTTACAAAGACACATTGAAGAATGGTTATAACACACAGACAGGTTGGACAGACAAGTGACCCAACTGTATCCATTAGCTCTGGACGATGGGAAAATCCCTTTTTTATCTAAAGTTGTCAATCATTTTCCAGGGCTGTGGAACCATTAATTGCAATTGTCACATTTACAAATAATCACTTAGAGTTTAAGACATCTACTTAGGTGGAAACAGCTTTTATGCCCATACTGTGCTTTGCAGCACAGGCTGTTCGTGTATGCTTGCAAAAGATGGTGGACAGGGTAGGCAGGAAAATCTGGTGGCTTGTGTATATTACCTGCTAATTCAATGAGAATAAATTTAATTAGTGGAAAGAGGCTTGTATCCAGAAGCAGACACAAAATGGATTTCTGAATAAAATGGGGATTATAAAGAAAAAAATAATGAACTGGAAAATACCAAAATCTGAAAAAAAAAATCCCTTAAAATTGGGCATAAGTTTTGTAAACCAAATATTAAAATAAAAAAAAAAACAAGAAACAAAACGGTGTTTGTTAAAAAGCCAAATGATGAAAAAATCTCAAACAAAATCCTGTAACAATTAACTATCCATACAAAAGTAAAAAAATGAAAATTGATTGTATTCTGAAATGGATGTAGTTGTTATAAGGTCTGATGTCAAGTAAAGCTTCCTGCCACGTGGTCCAGACACAGTGGTTGTGGTTCAGCAGAAATGGGGCTGAGGGATGGGCGTGGCTACTGTTCCCATGTCTGTTTGAAAAAAAACCATGGTAGTGGCAGCAAGGCATGGTGGTACAGGGGAGGGGGCAAAACTGCATGGTGGGGCAGCTGTGTGGCAGGCCAGGGAGAGAAGAGAGAGCAGCAGAAAGAAAGTAAAGTTATTTAGCCTCAAAAGAAAGTGGAACAGAATGGAGGAATTGCGTCCTCTAATGGGAGGAGAGACAGAGATCTATAAGAAGGAGGTAAAGTTTTTAGCCTCAAAGCACCATCTGAGGACTCGGGCACATCCACCCTAGTGTCAGGGGTGCTAGTCAGAGACCCCCAGGGCTATGCAACCAACGTGGGGGGCTATGAGACAGGGTCCACAAGCCTGTGTAGATCAGCATCCCTAAATTCACAGGGGAGACCAGGAAAATGGGTCTGGATTCTGTCCCCAACATTCCAGTGGACAGCAATCTGGACAGAAAAATCAGGGGATCCCTGATAACACAAGCACTCAGGGTTACAAAACAGAAAAGTGTAATGGGAGGCTAAAAGTGAAAGAAGAATCAGAGGGAAGACAGAGGCTGAGAGGAGAGACAGAGAGAGAGAGAGAGAGAGAGAGAGAGAGAGAGAACAAGGAGAGTGTAAGAGAGCAGAGAGTTGTACCACCTGCACACGAGAACCCAGTTTGAGGCAGTCTGTGAGCCTGTGGATTCAAAATAGAGTTGGGGGAGTACAAGCATGGCAGGATCAGAAACCCAGTTTGAGGCAGTCTGCAAGCCTCAGTGGGTCCAAAACAACAAAAGGCTAAGGCTGAGAGGAGAAAACAGAGAGAGGAAGGAGGAAATATGAGGGGCAGAGTGGGAAGAGAAAGAGGGAGAGAGGGAGGGAGGGAAGGAGGGAAGCAGGAGAGCAGAGTGGCACCTCATCATCAAATGTGGAAGCTGCTTGTCCAGAGAAATACAGTGCTGCTGGCAAGTCCATCCCAGGGGTTCCAAAATATATGTTAGGAGGTCCTTTTTGGGGTGAGAGCTGGTGAGTGCTCCCCCTGAAAAAAAAAAAAAAAAAAAAACATCTTGAGCCCTGACTGAGTCCACAGCACCATAATATTAGGTTATAAAAAGGGCTGCGCTATCCCTACCCCCCAGATGAAAAGGCACACGAGGCTTAGTCACGCCAGGAACATGCTTTACTTCCATGTGAGATTATCAGCAAGGGCCACCTGCAAGGGCCACTTGCAGACATGTGATGGAACAGAGCAGCATTGCAGGGAGAGAGGGATGGCACCTGGGCCCCACCCACTTATAGCCATGGGGCAGGGCCTCCAGTACAGAGGAAGTGGTCAGAAGATTGAAAGCCTCTGGAGGAAGTGGGCATCTGTGTCCCTTGGGACTCTGGAAAGTCCAGATGGAGCAGTAATTTTCTTGTTTCACCGGTTTAGGTGAAGAGTTAGAAGGAGCCTGAAAGGTGTAACATTGTAACCCACCTAAGTCAGGGACATCTGGAGGCCAACTGAGGAAGAAGTTCCAAGAAACGATTATCCTGGACTATATTCCTGAAACCCAAGAAATGTTGCTTCAACATCCTACAATCATGCCTCACTGGAGAAGAGAACCAAGCCTCAATCTCCCTCAAGATGCTTCTACTGATACCAGCCACAGACCCACCTACATCATTACCCAATCTCCTTGACCCTGCTTCCTTGAAAACTCAACTTCCTTGTGTGCTTGTGTATAAAACTGCCATTTGGAGTACATTCTATCACTGGTCATCCTAAATTCCGACTTAGGCAGGCCAGTCCCTGCCCAATAAACCCGACTTCTTTCCCATTGGAGTCCTGACTCTTTCTCTCTTTGCATGGGTCTCCTCTCTACCTGAACCTAACAATAGGGAGCCATTATCAAAATAATTGTCTCCTTTCACAACAGTTAACAGCTTGATTGGAGTTAAGTACTCTCATTAGGACAAATTGATTGTAAGGTGCTATTTCAATTAGTAAGGTAGGGCCCATGGTTGGATTAAGACCAGATTCATTGACAAAAATATGATATGCAGGGTGCAGCCATCAGAGGTCCATGAGACTGCCATATTGCCCCCACTAGGCAATCTCCTGAAGCAAGAATTACTCCGATTAAGGGAAGTGAGGAGTCAAATCTAACAGTGAAGTCGTGGCAGAGCAGCATTGATTCTTTGAAGAATCAATTTCTAAGGTTATTTCTAAGGTTAAACAGCAGAGCAAAGCTAGCTCTTTAGGACCACTCATACAATCAGACAAGGGACCCATCTCCTCCTAGGATATAACAAGTGATGGGAGCAGCCTCTAAAGCCTTTTGGAGATGGTTAAGGGGCAACTTCTTGGAAGTTTAATTTATTGGCCTCTGAGGCTGAATCAACCTAGTTTCCAGAATTGATTCCAGAAACTTTTAGGAAGGGGTGAGTTGAATTTTATCCTATGAGACCTTTAAATGGGCAGCCTCAAGGGCCTATGAGACTTTTGGGAGTACAGAGTCCAGGACCACAGTCTTGTCACAGTGAACTAGGAGAATATCACCTATGTAGTAGATGATGTCTAGCTCTGGTATGAATCCAATTTAGCCATGATGGATGATCTTTGTGATGTGGGTCTGCATGTGATTTACAAGTATTTTCTTGAGAATTTTTGCATCTGTGTTCATTAATGATATGGATCTATAGCATTCATACCAGAGGTGCAGGGATGGTTCTGCATAAGTAAATCAGTAAATAATATTAAAAATACATAAATGGACTGAAAGACAAAAACCACATGATCATCTCAATTGATGCAGAAAAAGCTTTCAACAAAATCCGGCATGTGGTAGTTTTTAATTGTGCTATAGTCCATTAGTCATGTGTGGCCACAATCCACACAAGAGTCTTCCCTCCTAGAACCAGGCTTGGCAGTCCCACAGGACTGCAAACTTCAAGGCTGTCTCCTCCTTGAAGGCTGACAGTCTCTATCTTGGCTTAGCTCTGGCAAGGAAGGGGGAGGGAACAGCGAGAAATTACCCATGAAATAGTAAAGAAAACAGAACTCAGAGAAAGTCTGGGAGATAGAATCAAGTTTAGTGTCGGCACTCGAGGCTTTTATACTAACCCATCCATCGGCCAGGACACATACACACAATTGGGGCCTGGGGCAGGTAATTGGGACAAGGGAGCCTCAGGCTATATTCCAGATCAAATTCTTTCCTGAGAGATCAAAAGCCAGCCCAGGTTTCACAGGTTCTGTGAAAATAACAGCAGGGATCAAGGATTTGGCTGTTTGGGAACTGTTCTTAAGTGCTTCTGCTAAAAGAATACCTATATCTCCCCATTTTTAATTATTTAAAAAGGCTCAATTGTCACAAACTGATAATACATTATCTACTGGGGATACTCCAGAATAGTGCAGCCTAATGAGGCTCCCTTGTCCCCAGTAGAAGCCAACGTGCCCACTATATACACAGTCAATGGGGGCAGTAGTGCTCCCGTTTGCATATACAGCAAACTAGAGGTGTGATTTTTTCTCAATACATCAAAGGAAGAGCTGTCAGTGTCTGGAACTTTGAAGAGGTAGGCAAAGCAGTTAATACTGCCTACTCCGACCTCAAGGAGAAGTCCTGGGGCAGATTCTACAATTTCTTACTTCGAGTCAGGCAAAGTCTCATTCCCACAGCTAGTTCCCATTATTATTATTATTATTATTATTATTATTATCATCATCATCATCATTATTAATTAAAATGGAGCAAAGTTGTCACTGTGTACCAGGGGGCTCTTTAGGGATGGCTTGATATTGGGCTAAAGATATTTGAGCTGTAACTCCAAATTGGCTTTTGACAAACCAGAAAGCTGACCTCCTGAGTTGGGAATTGGTTTTAACAAAAAGGATTTTCCTGGTGGCCTAGGGGAACTTAGGTTGCAGGTAACAGGGCTTTTGTTGAAAGATAACATTTTTCTCTTAAAAATAAAGGCATGCAGACATCCTTTGATCTTCCTACAGAGGCAGCAGAAGGCCATAGGCAAGTTGCTACAACTCTTAAGTGCATTTACACCTATGATTTAAACACAGAAACTGGTGCCAGTGCATGGCAAACCAACCATAAAGGATACAAAGAGACCCACTGAGCATGCAACTTTGCCCTTAAGTGGTGGAACTCTAGAAAATGACAAAGTAAAAGAAATACCTTTTCTCCCATTAAACATATAGGTATGTGAGTGACATGGTCTCTAAAATAACATTGCTTGTCCTACACATAAAGACATACAAAGACATATAGGTATGCGAATGATATTGTCTCTAAAATAACATTGCTTGTCCTACACCAAAAGACAAACAAAGACATATAGGTATGCAAAATGACATTGTCTCTAAAATAAAGTTGCTTGTCCTACATATAAAGACATACAAAGACAAACAGGTATGCAAATGATATCTCTTCTAGGAGTAACATTCCTTATTTTATGCATGAAAACATACAGATATTGCATGATACCCCTTTTAACATAGATGGTGTTTTTTACTTGCACCCACAAAGTCCCAAGCCTGGCTGGAGAAATCTGTACATACAACTATATTGATGGAACAAAGTTCAGTCACAATTGTCTCCTGTAGGTTTTTCTTTAGCCAGCAGTTTCCATGCTTTCAGGGGAGGGAAAGTGAGAGACAAAGAAGTAAACCAATTTTGTTGTTGAAGATAGCACCTACGTTGTTTCAGCCTTTTCCCAGCTGGAAACTGGCTACTCAGCTCTGGCTCCAGTCTCTTCAGAGGCATGGATTGTGAGGCAGCAGATGGCCTCCTGCTTAGCTGGAGTCGTGGCTCTCAGGGATAACCTTCTGTTGTTTACTGATGAAATATGAATGGTAATAGCATAGGCAGTCAAGTAAACATTATTTACTTTTTTACTCAAGTAAACATTAGGTTGTGCTGCTGGCATAGAACAGGTGGTTAGAGATACCATTTTTTATTTTACTGTAGGTAGAAAATACCTCATTTATCATTCCAGTAGATAAATGGATGAAGGTCTGTTAAATTTTTTTAAAGAATAACATAGATTTGCCCTTTAATTTTAATTTTGAAAACTAAAATAATATATTATTTTAGTACTGGAATTATTTATGGCCCTTTTTAGTCCTGGTAGATTTGTTGGGCCTGATTTTTAGCTTGATAAAAGACAGCTGTAATGTTTTTTACTGATTTAATTGGTTGTTGGGAGAAATCATAACCAGTATAGTACCTGGCCTTGATATGTATATTTAATACATGTTTTTAAGAAATAGAATATCCTTCCAAGAGATTTTATGGCTCTTAATGTAAGGAAGATGTGGTGGTTTGAATGAGTGTCCCCCATAGGCTTTAAGTATTCAGACATTTGTATCCAGTTGGTGGCACTGTTCTTGGAGGTCTTAGAAGGTGTGGCCGTGCTAGAGGAAGTATGTCACTGGGGGCAGGCTTAGTGAGTTTAACAAGCCTTGTGGTCTCAGGTTGCTCTCTCTGCTTCCTGTGCTAATTGAGAGATGTGACCCTTGGCTTGCTGCTCCAGCTTCAGCCACCATGCCTCCCACCACAATGGACTCTAATTCCCTGGAACCATCAATTGTAAGCTCAAATAAACTCTTCTTTTTTAACATTTTTTTTAATTTTATTTATTTCTGTATGTGTATGAATGTACTGCCTGCATGCAAGTCTGTGCACCCATTTCATGCAATGCCGCGGAGGTCAGAAGAGGATGTCAGATTACCCTGGAACTGGAGTTCTCCTGGAATTGGAGTTTCAGACGGTTCTTGGCGGCCATGTAGGTGCTGGGGATCGAACCCGGTTCCTCTGTAGGAGCGGTCAGCACTCTTAACTGCTAGGCCATCTCTACAGCCCTAAATAAACTCTTCCTTTTATAAGTTCCTTTGGTCATGGTGTTTTATCACAGCAACAGAAAAGTGACTAATACAGATGTTAAGCTGTCCTTTGGAGGGCATTACATTAATTTTACCTTATTTTAAGAGAATATTTTTTTTCTCAAAACCATAGTACCACATACATACTCATATGGGAACCAATGTCCTGAGGTCCATTATTGATGAAGAGATGAAATACTGTCTTTTAAAACTAAACTATCTTATAGATAAAAGGGGATGTTACAGATAAAATTATAAAAGGACATTGGATATACATTAATGTCAAGGGTATTACCTGGAAATTTAGTATGGGATAGAACAAAAAGTAACTTGTAGTTTACATAAATTTAAGTGTGACCAGTTTTTGAACAACACAAGTAATTTAGTTTGCCATTATCCAATGTGTGAATAGATTTTGAACCCAAGTAAAAATAAGTTGGAGGAATCTTGATTAAACATACATTGTGATTTTTAAGTTACGTGATTAAGACTGGTTCCTGGCCAAGTGTGGTGGTGCACTCCTTTAATTCTAGCACTTGGGAGGCAGAGGCAGGCAGATCTTTGTGAGTTCAAGGCCAGCCTGGTCTATGGAGAGAGTTCCAGGACAGATGGGGCTACAGGGAGACCCTATCTTGAAAATACAACAACAAAAAAAGACTGGATCCTGTACAAATAAAGTTTATACATATATAATTTTAACATTTATATATATTACAATTTTAGATGTATAACTTTAAGGTATAAATTTTATAGAATGGGTTTTACAGATCCTACTGAGCAACAGTGGATCACCTCCAGTTGATGACAGTACATACTTAATAAAACTTTGAACTACCACCTGTGCAAATTCATATTTACCATTTATAAATTAATTAATTTTTTAGCTGTTTAAATATACTGGCACACCTGAGTTAGGGAAGGATTAATTTTGGTGTTAGAGTTAGTCTTTACTAAATCTATGTAAATAGAAAATCACACTAATTTTTAACCAAAACCTAAAAATGACAAATAGTTGTTAAAGAAAATGAATTAGGTTTAATTATTGTTAGATCATGTTGGCTTGAAAATATTCATTCAAAGCTGATATTAAATTCAGACAGACATGAATTAAGATGACTTGTTATTTTTGCTCGGTGGTAGATTACAAAACCTCGTGGTCTGGGGACCTGTGAATCTTAAAATGGTAAATGCACAACACATTTAAAGATGTTTTTGGATACCCATGTATCAGATTTAGAGAAGCATACTTGAGATGGAATTTAACTTAACAGATTTTAAATGGCCATATCAAATATTATCTCAAGATAAAAACTGATGTGCAAGGAACAGTTCAATTACCTCAATTCTGGACAAGTATCATGAGAAAGAACACAATAAAATCCAAAGTTACATTTCTTTTATTATCTTTTGGAAAAACCTAAATTAATTAGACCTAGAACCATACTGAAACTTTCAGATTGGCATGAAGCACCTTGGGAAATGTAGTTTTTTGGTCCGGAAGGAAAGGAAATAAAAATGGTCCATTACAGGAAGTTGAGACTGCAACAGGCCAAAGTAATTCTGGGAAATGTAATTCTGCACATGGAACTGACATGTGTTGCTTTTTCTTTCCTGAGAAATGATTTTGGTTATAGATTTTTACAGTTCCACCTCGGGGCTACATTAACGGGAACACCAGCCAAAGAAGATCTTGTTTATTACTGATCTGATATAATTTTTGTGCAGTAGACAGGGAAGAAAGTGCAGCTGGGAGTGCTGTGCAGGGCTGGCGATTGAGCTGCTTGGGCAGTGGTCGGGGCGGTAGAGCCCTGGCAGAGCCCTGGCAGAGCCTTGGCAGAGCAGAGCTTGACTGAGGGCTGCTGGTGGCACCAGCCTCTTGTCTATTTTCATCTGGGTCCCCACACAGACTCTTGTGGGCCCCACAAGCCTCCATCCCAGCGCTCCAGCACCTCCTTGGGCCTGGGGCATTCCGCCAGCCTGTCTCCCAGCAGCCTGGACTGCAGCAGAGCCACTGGCACAGCCATTTGGATGTTCTGATTGATTTGTTCTGTTATTTTGTTAGTTTTCCTTCCTTGCTTGGCCTGATGGGAGGGGACTAGACATTGCCTCACTGCAGCTAAGAGTGGCAAGAACTTGAGAGGTGCCAGAGCACTTTCTTACTGACTGGCATTCTGTATCACAAGTGTAATTACATAAGTCCACAGGGGACATCCACAGGAGCAATATTAAGTGTCTCACTCCAAAAGGAGTAACCTTCCCATATAGAAATTTTAACTCCTCAACTCTTGAGGAGCATCTTTATTTTCTTAGCCTGTGGGTCTCTCTCTGGCATGTCTGATTGTTACCCAGGATAAAGAAAGGTAGGAAATGCTAGTGGTTAAGGAAAAAGAAAGTTCAAAGATGAACCTCTTGTGGAAAGGAGAATTTTTCCACAGAGATAGGCCAAAGCCTGGCCATATAGAGGAGATATACTGAAAGACATATTGAGAGACACATTGAAAGGTTAATCTAACATGGAGGAGAGGATTTTCCATGGAGAAAGGCCCAAGCCTGGCCACTACTCTGATCCTATTATGGCGGCGGGGGGACGGGGGTACACCACTTTTCACAGTAAAATCCTCCAGATTTTCCTCTCTCATGGGAGAAAAAAGGGCTGTGAGAGAGACAGCCTGTGGAAATACGTTTTTTTCTTCTATTTTCAGTGGAGAGTCCATGCCACACATTCGGGGCACCAGTTGTGGTCATTTCTAATCGTGTGATAGTCATTTAGTCAGGCATGGCCATAATCCACATGATAGTCTTCCCTCCTAGAACCAGGCTTGGCTGTCCCACAGGACTGTGAGTTTCAAGGCTATCTCCTGCCTGAATGCTGACAGTGTCTAGGCTTAGCTCTGGCAAGGAGGAGGGAGGGGACTTAGGGAGGTTACCCATGGAATAATAAAGAAAACTAACTCAGAGAAAGTCTGGGAGATAGATTCAAGTTTAATGTTGGAACTCAAGGCTTTTATAATAACCCAGCCATGGGCCGGGACATGTACAGACAATTGGGGACTGGGGCAGGTAATTGGGACAAGGGAACCTCAGGCTATATTCCAGATCAAAGTTCTTTCCTGAGAGATCAAAAGCCTAGCCCAGGGTTCACAGGTCTGTGAAAATAACAGCAGGGGTCAAGGCTTTGGCTGTTAGGTAACTATTCTTAAATGCTTCTGCTAAAAGAATACCTACACCAGCATCCCTTCATGATTAAAGCCCTAGAGGGAATTGGACTGGAGGGATCATTCCTCTATGTAATCAAAGCTATATACAAGAAATCCACATCCAACATCATCCTAAATGGAGAAAAGTAGGAAGCATTCCCCTTAAAGGCAGGAAAATGGCAAGGCCGTACACTATCACCACTCCTCTTCAGTGTAGTGCTTGAAGTGCTTGCTAGGGCAATAAGGTGAGAAAGCAAAATTAAAGGAAAAATTAAAGGAAAAGAAGAATGAAACTATCCCTTTTTGCAGATTAAATGATAGTTTACCTAAGGGATGCTAAAAATTCCACCAGAAAACTCTTAGAAACGATTAAAAGTTTCAGTGAAGTGGCAGGTACAAAATAAAGCTAGAAAAATCAGTAGCCTTTCTTTACACCAACAATAAACAACTGGGGAAGGACTATTAGGAGACCTTCCCAATCACAATAGCCTCAAAAGAAATAAAATATCTAGGAATAACCCCAACCAAAAACCCCAAAGATTTTAGAAAATATTTTCAGAATATGACCAAGAAAAACCAGACATAATGTGGTATTATTTTTCATGTCCTATAGCAGAAATTTCCATTGATATCTCTGCATGGGGGAGGAGTGGTTCCCATGCAGGACAGTAAATGCAAATCGAGGTCCATCCTCAGGGTGCAGAGGAATAGAAAAGAAGCAATCTTTAACATCTAGAATGGCAATGTGTTTGCCCATTGGAACAGCAGAGAGCCAAGGAAGTCCAGGTTGGGTAGTTCCCATCTTTTTCATTGTAGCATTAAGGTCATGGAGCATAGGAAACTTCTGATGCTGTTTCTTTTGAATTAGAAAGACAAGAGTGTTCCAGGGACTAATGGAAGGCTCAGTATGCCCTACACTTAGTTGCTCAGCAACTAAGGACTCCAAAGCTGTAAGTTTAGACATGGAAAGCAGCCACTGTTCACCCAGATGAGATTTAAAGTCACCCATTTCAGCTTAATAGGTGATGGAAAGGAGTTGCCCTTAGAATTGGGGATACTTGGAGTCTTGGTCTTATATTTGGGAGTCTACCATTGCATTAGAAGAGAATTTATCTCAAGGAGACCAATATTTTGCTGTATTGCTTTAGTGGCCTTTGGTAACGCTCTCTAGCCTTTGCAGAGGCCAGTTGTACACCAGCAAGTGATGCCTCATAACATTTTTCATGCTCACACCAGGTCTTCGACAACAGGGACTTACTGCCTTTCTCCTTGCATATATCCCACTTATAGGCAAAAGGCCTTTATAATTTGGGGGGGCAGGTTTGAATCCCCTAGCCAACATCTCCTAGGCAGAATAATTCATTGCTGATGTCAGAGCTTTCCTGTAGTAATATATTTGGCTTAATTACACAACTTATAAACACTTTACTATTGAATTTGGCTCTAGTTAGGGAAATATCCTTTCACAGTTCCTATGCCTATCAATCAGTTAATACGTTATGCCTGTTTTATAGGAAATTACCACTGTAACAGTTGGCTCTAGTTTACAGTTAGGGAGTGGTTTTCATTACCATCATGTTTTCCTTTTTCCAAAAAAAGGGGAGAGGTAGGAAGGTTTATCAGCATCTGGAAGGTAAACTTCATTAGGGGCCATTATAAACAGTCAACCCCAATATTATTCAGAGAGATGCTAGATGTCCGTGACACTATGTAGTCTGAGGTTCCTCATTCCTTAATGTTCAGATGGGTCACCTCTCTGCTGGCTTCCCCAGTTCATCCTGCACAGCCATAAGTTGTATGTTTTCAGGCATTTAGATTGGTGATTTTTACCTGTGGGAACATAAAATTCTCCTCCCTTGTTAGTTTCAAGATCAGAAAAATTGAAAATTATCAATAGGATTGGAACACAAAGTTTTCCATTTGTATCCCAGAAAGGATAGTACCACCCCCACCTCCCACCTCCCTCTTCTTTTTTTTCCCTCGGGTTTTATGTTTTGACCTATATAATGCCTAAGTTGTATTACACATACCCATAAACAGGGAGACAAGGCATAAGCTTTCATTAATTTACCCAAACTGTTTCTCATTGACTGTATGCTACTTATTTGGGAAGGAAATTTTAAGCTTAGTTCCTTTAAATCGTCCTACAAGTAAAAGAAAGTGTTATAATGTATGTTTGTGTTATATCAGAAAATTATATAGGCCATTTGTATCTTTAACCCACTACAAATATAAATAAAACCAATTAACATTTTTATATTCCCAATTAGTTCAGTTGTATTCCATTTCCACAAAAACTCACACCTAAATTTAACTAATCTAAACAATTCATAAGCCTTAAAATATCCTATACTTGGTGGATAAAGCTTGGCAGAGTTGAGTACCTGCTAAATAAAATTTACCTAATAAACACTTTGCTCTTTAACGCTATATGACTGGACTAAGACAAGCAAGACTCCTCCGTCAATATCAGCTACACCTCAACACCCTGGAGATACTGTGCAACAGTGGCAGACAAGTGTCTATATATAACCCAAATCTATTGCTATTGGCTCTCTCCTTGGAGGAATAACTCACAGTGGATGCCACAAGCTTGTGTCCTCTGGTGGTTGGACGATGTTGTGAGCCACAGTAAGAACTTGTCACCTTTATAGAGAAACCACAGTTTGCGGATTAGCATGCCATCCAAGCATCTGTGTCTATGCTCACAGCTTAGCTTGACACAATAAGTGTAGCTGCTTAAATGCTGTACATCCAATAGCTTGTGCTTTGTTAATATGACTAAAAAGGGTATCACTGGGAAAGCTGTCAATCCATGAAGGCAAACAACCTGAATAGACTGGAGTCCAAAATGACAACTCCAAAGAAATTAGACTGTTTTCTTCTCACTCACTTGTGCCCCTTCCCCAAAGCCCAGGGAACAAACTGCGGAGGAGGAGGCATGGTAGATTGTAAGGGCTGTGGAGAGATAGGGGTGAATCATGAGACTACAGGAATATAGTCTGGACTTCTGATTGATCAACATGTCTGTGCATACAAGCTTCTCCAACTGGTCTATGGGAACCTTCGGTTGTTCAAAATTTGGACATAGATACTTGCAAAATGCACCAATTACCTGATTGTATGACATAATGAGTGACATCAATGCTATCTGCAAACAACTGTGTCATTGTATTGTAGAATCCCTTAAAAATAAATAAATAAATAATTTTTTTAAAAAAAAGAAAAGAATTTATCATATATAGTTTAGGAAAATTCCTGAGAAATCATGAAAATCTCTGCCTAATAAGTTATGAGTCAGTCCAGGCATAATTAAGGGTTTAATGATCCCCTGTCCCCCATCTAAGTCTCACCAAACCATAGATCAAGTAGTTGTCTTAGATGCTACATTTCTTCCCATACACTAGACCAAAGGCCCTTCAGTTAGTTTCCATTCTTTTGGAACCCCCTCCTCCCTAATGATAGATTTGCCTATTCCAGTATTCAATAAGTATTTGAAAAGCTTATCCCCTATGCATTTGCATTTGGGACTTATAGGTCTCTTCAAATGGGACTGTCCAAAGGATCCATGGTCCTTCTATTCCCATTTGATTTGAATGACAAGGCCCTGGCTCCCTTTCTTCCTGGGCTGGGAGTTGTTCCCTTCAGAGTTTAAAGCTTTATCAATAAGCATACTGTCCTTAGTGTATTTAGAGTGTCAATCCCAGGCCGAGTAGAATCCCGTCTGTCTGGCACTTTTGACAAGATGTAGAGGGATGTTTGGTGCTGCTGGGTGTAATTGCAGCTACAAAAGTGCAGGCAACAGGACAGTTGGGGCTACAGGGAGACCTTGTCTCAAAAAGACCAAAAAAAAAAAAAAAGTGCAGGGGACTCCTGTCATGAGTGGAGGCAGGAGAACTGGAGCTGGAAGAGGGTTTATTTGCTTTCATTTTGTATTTGAGCCTGTAATACTTCAGGGATAGTAATCTGTTTCTGGCCCAAATACTGGAAGAGAATAGTTACAACAGAGAAGAAAAGACTCACAGCAGAGAGCCAGGGGGCACATTGGAAGACAATGTTCCAAAGTTGCTCAGACTGAAAGAACTTCCCTAGAAGTTAAGGGCATATTCTCCATTTTTACAGGGGTTCATGTACTTGGACTCCCTAGATTGCTTCAGGTGTCCTTGTTCAGGGGCCAGGGATCGGGAAGTCAGTCTTGTAATCAAATAGGATGAAGAGGGCACATGTGCAAGGTTACTCCCATAACATCCTGGCGACCACATCAAAGGGTGCAAATCCATTTATTCTATGCAACAGCTAGCTTATGTAGGTTTGGGACAGGTGGCCCTTACACCACATGACAACACCTCTCAGGTATTGGTCAATCCTTGACCTCCACACCATCACACTTTACCCTAGACTCTGGGGCATACTAGAAAGGGGTATGCAAACACAGGTCAGCTCGTGGTGCCAAGTGATCATGCAACAGGGTGTGCCATGTAGTATAACATTGCTTAGTGTGCTAAGAAGATTGTCCCTGCACATGAGCAATGTATGCCTGAATCCAGGACTGCTGTGCCACAATTTATATCACCTCTCTCTCTATAGATGATAGATAGATAGATAGATAGATAGATAGATAGATAGAAATTTATCTTTCCTTCTTCAGTCTCCAGTTAAAGTGCCCATATTTTCCACATATCTCTCTTCATAATACATGTTTCCTGTGATTCCCCTCTCTTGAGGTCTTTCTTCCTCTACCCACATAGTTGCTTGAATAACCCTTTCTCTCCCCCTTTTCACTTAAACATATGCATTTTGCTCACCCCTTATAATGCCTGACACCTAGTAGTCTACTCTCTCAGGTAACCTCTTTCCTTTTACTGCTCTGGTTCCTTTACATTTTTTCTGGTTCCTGCTGAAGCCTGTAGTTTCTAATCATCTGATAGTCCTTGAATAGCATGTGACCACAATCCACACTATGTTTTTCTCTTCTTGAGCCAGGCCTGGCAGTCCTACAGGACTGCAAGTTTCAAGGCTGTCTCCTGCCTGCAGACAAACAGTCTCTAGGCTTAGCTCCTGGCAACGAGAGGGGAGGGGAACAGTGGGAGATTACCCATGGAAATGAACCGACTAACAGAGAGAGACCTAGGAGGAAAGTAACTCAGTTTTATTCATGCCAGTGATGTATTTATATATTGAAGGCTACTGTGCTCTGGGAAAGGAAGTGGGGGAGGAGGGTGTGAAATGAGGAGAAGGGAAGTGCAAGTCCGCTTGGTCCCAAGCGGATAATTGAGCTACTGCTTGTGTAAATAGTAAGCTAGTGGTGTGACATCTTTGCTCAATACATCAAAGGAAATTTGTCAGGGTCTGGAACTTTGCAGAGATAGTCGAGGCAGGAAATACTGCCTACCCAACTTCGCAAAGAAGCTCTGGGGCAGAGTTTGCAATTTCTTACCTTAAGCCAGGCAAAGTCTCATTCCTATAGTCCCTCCTTTGTTTTTTTTTTTTAATTAAAATGGAGCAGTATTGTCACAGTCCTCTGGAAGGGTCTCAGGGATTTCCTGATAATGAACTAAAACAGTCTTGGGGACAACATCAGTGTGTGTATTGATTTTTTTTTTTTTTTGATAAACCAGAGAACACAGAGTGTGATAGTCAGGAGAACTCCTACGGTAAAAATGGGTCCCAGCAAAGGAAGCAACCAGGTAGTTAGGGGGTTGGAAAACCACTGGACAGAAACTTGTGAGGAGTATCTTTCATGGAGTTCTTTCCTGAGGTCCTTTAGGGTTTTAACATTTTGCTCGACTATACCAGATTCATTAACATAAAAGCAACACTCCTCCCCCAGGAACATGCAGGTTCCCCCATTTTCTGCAGTTAGTAAGTCCAGGGCTTGTTGGTGGCTCTGCATCACCACCAGAGAAGTTGTATGTCTCTGAAGTGATTCAAGGCTGTTCATCATGGATGTCATTGCCTCATCAAGCTTATTCTGGAACTCTGCTTACATGCTGTAAACCCTTGCTAGGGCTCCGCTGGCAGTTCCTGCTGCTACTGTAGAGATAATGATGCTTATGCTGACCAGAAGCGGGATGAATATCTCTCCCGTTTGATAGTCCAGGCCTGGTCACAGCATCCAAGCAACTTACTCCTTCTCATAAAGGAAGAGCTGGGGAGTGATAATAACAGGCAAGCAAATTCCAGAACAGAAGCATTTGGAAAGAGAGATGTGATACCATCACACCAGAGAAACAGCAGGTATTTGACACACAGGGTCCTGTCAAGAGGAACACTTCAGAGGCACCTGGGGTCAGGGGCTGCTGCAGCTCTCATTAAACAAATAGGAAGTGTTATGATTTGGTCAAAGAAGGAAATGCTGTGAAACACCAGCTCTGTCTCCACCGGGGGGGGGGATATTCCTGTAGAGAGGTGTTAGAAGGACTGAAAGTGAGAAGATGTGTGAGAGATGCACAGAAAAATCATTGGGAGACACTGGGGTGGGTTGTGTAGTTCAGGAGATCTTGGGCATATTCAATGTACTGGGGCCATATTACAGTAGACTGCAGCTTTCTTTTGGTTTCCTGTAACAGAATGTGGGATTGAGTGAGAATGGGCTGAGGAGCTAAGACAAGCTGGTGAGAGATGTGGATATCCACCACAGGGTACCTGGCATTATTGTAAGAGTAGAGTTTTTCCCTGCATTCCAGCCCTCCAGCAGTCACTTCAGGGGTCCTGTATGTTAATTTCAAACCGATTATTTTGAATTTGGATCAGGCTTATTGGGGTGTAAACGTTCTCCAACCTGCAAGACCAAAATCTACAACTGCCATAAGTGTGAACTTCCTGTAAACATTGTCCTTTGTTAAGATGGGGGAAACAGATAAATGGTGCCTGAGAGGTAGATGTGGAATTTTGAAACACAGGGATTATGGCTGCCTTACTTCAGCCTTGTAGGGAACAGTCGCTGGTTCCAATTACCTGATTCCTTCCTTCCCAAGTTTCTCTGACAAAAAAAATAATCACCAGACATGGATCCGAGTCAGTGGTCTGTTCACAGGCTGGGCAGAGGCTGAGTTAGCTTGAACTATTATTAGAGCAGCCAAAAGGATAGCAGACCAGGGTGCTGAGGGGGGATACATGGACTTTGCAGAAGTGAGGAGTTGGTCAAGTTTCTTCCATGTTATGTCATTTGGGTTCTGGGAGTGTTTCCTCCTCTTTCTCCTCTTCTTTCCATCCATGAGGAGTGACAGATGTGCCATCTTTTTGGTCAGTGGGGAAGAATCTGACATTTCTATCTGGGATTCAAAGGTGTCTCAGATAATCCTGTGGGAAGATGCAAGCAAAGCCCCTCCCAGTTGTTAACAGTGGATCAGGTCCTTTCCACTGACTGTCTAGGGGGTCCTTCCACCTGACAAGTATTTGAGGAATAGTGCTTGGTGTCTGCCAATATTTGACTATGGCTGGACATTTTGAATCCCCATAAATGTTAAAGAGGTTGAGAGTTGTGAGTGCCATGGCCAGCTGGATGTTAGGAGGGTATTTACTTGCCTTTTGTTTTAATAATTGATTTTTTAGAAGCTTATGGTTCCATTCTATGATGCCCTGTCCCTGTGGGTTATGAGGGATACCTGTATGATATGTGATATTCCATAAATGACAAAATGATTTAAAGCAAGAGCTAGCAAACGCTGGCTCATTGTCCATTTTAATCTGTTTAGGAATGCCCATGCTGGCAAAGGTAGAGAGGAGGTGGGCATTGAGGTCCTTGGCTCTCTCTCCCATGTGGGCAGTAGCCCAAATAAATTTGGAATAAGTGTCCACACTGACAAAGACATACTTTTGTTTTTCAAAGGAATCTATGTGTGTAACATCAGTTTTCCAGACAGCATTAATTTTTAACCCCCCTGGGCTTAGTTTCCAGAGCTTGTAATGCAGTGTTTTTACTAAAGCAGAACAGGAGGAACAAGTTCTAAGGATTCAGTGAAATTGGGCGAAGAGAATTTCAGGAAAGCGACCAGGGAGAACCCTTAGGTTAATAGGGGTGATGGAGTAGAATTTTTCTGCTTCAAATAGGGACAGGACATAGATCCCTGTAGAGGAGACTCAGTCTGCAAAAGAGTTACCTTCAGAAAGAGGCCCTGACAGGAGGCTGTGTGCATGGATGTACTGTAGAAAGAGAGGTTCGGTCCTTTTTTGTAAGAGAGGATGATACATCAATGAGGAGGGGGGAGATGTGATTTTTGTCTAATCAGACAAAGGATCTGGATAGCCAGGGCAGTAAATTAACCACATAGATACTATCTGAGAAGAGATTAAAAGGCCTGTTGGTTTCTTTGAGAGCTAAACAGCATAGAGTTCCTTGTACTGTGAGGAATGGTCAGGGAGTGGGTGAAACAGGATCTGAGGGGCTTGATCCAGGTTGTAAATGATGGCCACAGCTCCTCATTTCCCTCCGTCTGTGAAAACAGACATGGCCTGCCTTATAAGCACATCTTGGAAAAGACAGGAGGAAGCCAGTTTAATAATGGGAGAGTGGAGACCCATCTGTCATTAGGGTAGTAATTTTCTATCTGTCCTGGAAATCCGATGAGGTTTACGCCTATATGAATTTGATTTCGAATCAGCCACTGGATATCTGGAAGGAAGAAGGGTGTCACTATGCCATCATCCTCCTTCTCCAGTGCTTGCAGGGATCACTCCCTCCGGATTCTTATCATATCAGCTAAAGAATCCAATTCAGTTAACAGGTGGGGAGTTCCCCATATGGGCATGTGCAGCCACTCTAGAACTCCTATGTATTGGTAATGGGCCTGTACGAGCATGGGGGTGGTGTTAAAAATAAGCAGATGTACAGGAAAGGAGGGTGTAAAACATGCTAAAGCCAGCTCTGGAGAGGTATGTTGACTTCAGCAAGAGCTTCTGATACGTCTGCTGTGAGCTTTCACTTGGAAGCTGGGTTCCTGTCATCTCGCAGAATATCAAAGAGAGGCTGTAGCCTTGTCGTGGTGATCAACAGCCATGGGAGGAGCCAGTTAAGATTTCCTAGGAAGGAATGGAGGAGGGATACTAGTGTGAGAGTGGGAAGAAAGGAGAGTTCAGGTTTGAGTGGCCTCACTGCTGTGTGAGAAATTTCAGTGCCTAGGAAATGAATCAGGGGCAAGGAGGTTGTAACATTTGAACCTTAGCATGGGCTGTTTTGAATCCAAAAGCTTCTGTGGTATAACCTTGCCCTTTAAAGTTGCTGGGTCAGTTGATAATTTGTCCCAAACTAAAACATCATCCATATAATGGAAGACCTGCAGAACTTGTTCCATGTGGGGCATAAGAGTCACCACTAACCGCCTCTTGGCAGAGCTTTGGGCTGTTGGCCATGCCTTGTGGCAGAACAGTCCACTCATAACAAGTTGCTGGGCCTGAGTGGTTAATGGCAGGGACTGAGAAAATGAACCGCTTGCAATCCTCAGTGTGGAGGGGAAGTGAAAATAAACAGTCCTTGATATCTAAGGCTAGCAGAGGGATTTTAGCTGGGATAGCAGAGGCAAGGGGGAAACCCCTTTGCAGAGACCCCCATATACACATAGGTCTTTTAATGCATCTCAGTTCTTGTAAGAGACACCAACCTATTGTTGCCTACTTTATGACAAACACAGGTGTGTTCCAGGGACTGTGAAATGGACGGATGTGTCCCAATGAAAATTGTTCTTTGACTAAGTCTTATAGAACTCATAACTTCTCCCCTGGCAAGGGCCACTGCTCAATCCAGACCAGATCATCTGACTTTCAGTCCAGATAAGGGGGGAGAATACTCTTCAGTGACCCTCAGGATTGGGGGTGCTTCTTGCTGAGATGATGGAGGCATTTTCCCCTAGTTAAATGGCCTGTTTGGGCATGGTTGGACTCATTAAGAATGGCAATAACTACTTCCAAAGCCTCCAAAAGATCTTGCCGTAGCAGATTGATATTAGTGGGTGCAATTAATGGGCAAATTTGACCCATGTTTCCATCAGGGTCCTCCCAGGTGTAAACATATTTAGTGATGTAAGACTGTGAGGGTCCTCCTATTCCTAGAAGTTTAGGTCCTGGAAGCAAGGGCCAGTCTTGTTGTTTAAAGACGGTTCTGTCTGCCCCTGTATCTAGCAAACATTTTAAAGGCCTTCCCCCAGTTTTATTTGTCAATGCAGGATGTGAGCCTACTGAAATATGTGCTGCCCAGAGGGTGTGTACTGAATCTTTTCCCCCATTTTTTTCCTGGGCTAGTGGTTGCTCCCTAGAAGTTTAAAAGTGGCAAGTTTTTGTCATCTTTATCATATTTTGAGTGACAATCTTTCTTCCAATGGTATCCTTTTTTACACTGGGGGCAGAGAATGCATGGGGAGTGTTCAGAAAGCCCTCCGGGAGAGAGTGGTGCTTCTGGGCACTGTCTTTTCCAATGTCCTCAGACTCCACAGTTAAAAAATTTCTCATTTGTGGTGACAGCAGCCACAAAGTCTTGAGCTAGATAATTTGCTTTGTGAGAGGCTGTGCCCATGTCCTAAGTTGCTACTATCCATCTGTCATAATGGTCATCTTTTAAGCCCTGGCACACTTGACTGCATTCAGAATTCATGCCTTCCCAAACAATGCTCTGAAGGAACATTTCTCTGGCTGCAGAGTTGGGGATCTTTCTCTCTAGGCTGCTTTTAGTTCTTAAGATAAAGTCAAACAGGGGTTCCTCAGGTTTTTGCCTAGGAAATAATAAGGAGGAACCCTCCTGGGATTCAGTGGGTGGTGTAATTTGATCCTAGGCCTGTAGGGCACAAAGGCGGACCTGGTCAAAGTACACAGGGCCAGCCCAGTCTGCTGCATCCCTGTGCTAAAATCTCCTTCTCCAAAGAGCTGTCATAACCCCAGTCCACATTAAGTTGCCCTTGATTTCTCTGAACCTGTTGGAGACATTTGTCTCTGTACAGTGCTTCCCATTGTAAGAATAGTGGACCTGGAAGTGAAGATCTACAGATATCTCTCCAATCCTGGGGTGTGTTAAGAGAAGCACAAAAGCTCTGGAGAATGGACTTCGTCCATGGTGCCTGAACACTATCCTTCCTAATTGCTTGCCTGAGCTCTGTTAAGTCACTTGCCTGGTGTGGGTAACAGTTTAGAGGACGACCCCAAGTTGGAGCTACATTAATGTGGAATGCCTGTAAATGAAGGTCTAAGATATCCCCAATCTGGCACAGTTTTTCTGTAGTAGAGAGGGAAGAAGTTGAAGCTGAAGGTGCTCCTGGCCCTTTAAGGGACAGTGGCTGAGAATGAGGGCAGGGGTTAAGGCCAGCTGCTTGGATGTTTTGATTACCCTGTTCTATTTTCACTGGGTCTGGGATTTGGGGGCTTTCAGAGGGAGCTTTATTGGGGTAACTTTATTGGGTAAAACTCCCTTGAGGGGAGTTTTACCAAGTTCTTGGGAGGAGGGGTCTGTGATTTAATTTTATTAGTTTCCCTTCCTGGCATGGCCTGGTGGGAACGCCCTAAATATAGTCTCTCTGCAGCTAAGAGTGGCAAGAACTTGAGAGATCCTGGAGCATTTTCTTACTGTCTAGCATTCTGTGCCACATGTGTCCAAGATTCTGAATTCCATAAGTCCACAGGGGATATCCACGGGGCAGTATTAAGAGTCTCACTCCAAAAGGAGGCAGCTTCCTGCATGGAAATTTTAACTCCTTGACTCTTTAGGAGCATTTTTATTTTCTTAGCCTGTGGGTCTTTTTGGCATGTCTGCTTGTTACCCATGATAAAGAAAGGTAGGAAATGCTAATGGTTAGGGGGAAAGACAGTTCAAAAATTAATCTCTTGTAGAAAGGAGAATTCTTCCATGGAGATATGCCAAAGCCTGGCCATATAGAGGAGAAATACTAAAAACAGATTAAAATATGAATCTCTCATGGAAAAAAGAATTTTTTCATAGAGGTAGACTACAGCCTGGCCACTACCCTGATATTATATCAGGGAGTACCTCCATTTCATGGTAAAACCCTCTGAGATTTTCCCCTCATGGGAGGAAAAAAGGGCTGAGAGAGACAGACCAGGAAATACCTTTTTTCCTCGTGTTGGTGGAGAGTCAAAGCTGCATGTTCTGGGTGCCAGTTGCCAGTAGTTTCTAATCATCTGATAGTCCTTGAATCATATGTGAACACAATCCACACGATGTTCTTCTCTTCTTGAGCCAGGCCTGGCAGTCCTACAGGACTACATGCTTCAAGGCTGTCTCCTGCCTGCAGGCAGACAGTCTCTAGGCTTAGCTCCTGGCAAGGATAGGGGAGGGGGACCATGGGAGATTACCCATGGAATGAACCAACTCACAGAGAGAGACCCGGGAGGAAAGTGACTCAGTTTTATTCATGCCAGTGATGTATTTATTATTGAAGGCTACTGTGCTCTGGGCAATTAAGTGGGGGCAGCAGGGTGTGAAATGAATAGAAGGGAAGTGAAAGCCATCTTGGGTCCTACCAGAGACAACCAAGCTACTGTTTGTGTAAACAGTAAGCTAGAGGCATGGCATCTTTGCCCAATACATCAAAGGAAGTGGCTGTCAGGGTCTGAAACTTTGCAGAGATAGGTAAGGCAGGAAATGCTGCCTACCTTTACCTCATGAAGAAGTCCTGGGGCAGAGTTTGTAGTTTCTTACCTTGAGCCAGGCAAAGTCTCATTCCTACACATCAAGATTTTGATCCCACACACATAAGGAGTGACCAAATGACCATGAGGATATCACAGTCATTTACATATATGTACCAAACTTTGGTGCACCAAATTTCATAAAAACAGGACTGCAGGACTTTAAGTCAGATATTACTTCCAACTCAATAATAGTGAAGTATTAAAATCCCCTACTGTCTCCAATAGAGAAATCAACTATACAAAGAACAGATAGAGTCATCTGAATTAAATGATATATAAATCAAATGGAACTAACAGACTTCTCCCAAATATTCCACCCAATAGCCAAAGAGTACACTTTCTATTTATCACACCATTGAAGTTTCTCCAAAATTGACCACACACTGGGGCACAAAACCTCAAGAAATAGAAAACAAAATGAAATAATTCAATGCATCTGATCAGAGAACAATGCAACAAAGGTGAAAATCAGCACCAAAAGAAGATCTAGTATATAAACTCATGGAGATAAAACAGTACACTGGTTATTGAAAGATAAACAGAATAGACAGACCCTCAGCCCAGTTAACCAAAAGAAAAATAAATCCAATTCAAAATCAGAGATGAAAGAGGAAACATTACAATAGACAACAAAAAGATCTGGAACGGTATAAAGGACTATTTTAAAACCTACACTCTATTAAATTTGAAAACCTAAAATAAATGGATGAATATATAAAATTATAGAAATTAACAAAACTAAAACCATGAAGAGATTAACAGCTTAAAGAGACCCATAACATACAAGGAAACTGAAACAGTGAGATAAAGCCTCTCAAATTAAAATAAATATATAAATAAATAAATACCCAGGCCCAGGTAGATTTACAGCTAATTCTACCAGCCATTTAAAGAAGAGCTATGATCAAGACTATTCAAATTGTTTTAAAAGATAGAAACACAGGGAGAATCCATAAATTTCTTCTATGAAGCCAGTAAAACTCTAATACCAAAACCAGGTAAAGACACAAGCAAAACAGAAAACTCATATACTTATTGAAGGATACGATGCAAAATATATATAAATGTAAATATTTCTATGTGGTTGTGCACGTCTTTAATCCCAGCACTTGGGAGGCAGAGAGAGGTGGATCTCTGTGAGTTCAGGACCAGCCTTGTCTACAGAGGAGCTCCAGGCCAGCTGGGACTAAAGGGAGACCCTGTCTCAAAAGTACCAAAAGATTTTTTTCAACAAAATAATTATAAACTGCATTCAGGAACATACCAAAAAGTTCATCCACCATTATCAAGTAGGATTTATTCTAGAGATGCAGGGATAGTTCCATATATGTAAGTGAATAAATGTCATAAATCATATAAATAGGCTAAAAGACAAAAATCACATGGTCATCTCAATAGATGCAGAAAATCCCTTAGGAAAAAATTTACCGTATGTTTATCTTAAAAGAGCTAGAATGAATAGGACTGGACAACAAGCCCATAGCCAATATAATTCTAAATGGAGAAAAGCTAGAAGCATTACCATTAAAATAAGGAGGAGGCAACACTGTCCAGGATTTCCACTCCTTCTTAATATAATGCTTGAAGCTCTTGCTACAGCAGTAGGACAAGAGAAGGAAATTAAGGGAGTACTAATTGAAAAAGAAGATGTCAAAATATCCCATTTTGAAGATGATATGATATTATATACAAGAGATCTGCCAAAACCACAAGAAAACTCTTGAAAATGATTAATGCTTTCAATAAAGTGTCAGGTTACAAAAATTAATCTACAAAATCAGTAGGATTTCCATATACCAATAACAAGCAATTGGAGAAAAAGTACATGGAAACTGTCTCATTCATAATAGCTTTAAAAAAATCTCAGAATAAACCTGACTGAAGATATTAATGACCTCTGCAATGAAAAATTTTAATTGTTAAAGAAAGAGAATGAGAAAGACATCAGAAAATGGACCGTCCTCCAATGCTCAAAGATTGGAATAATTAATATTGTGAAAATAACCATCCTATTAAAAGCTATATATAGATTCAATGCAATCTTAATCAAAATGATATTCTCAGAATGAGCAAAAAAGAAACAACATAAAATTCATATGGAAGTACAAAAAAAAAACCTCAGAGAGGTAAAGCAATCTTGAACACAAAAAGCAATGCCGGGGGTTGGGGAGGGTCATCATACCATATTCTAAACTATATTACAGAGCTATAGTCATAAAATAGCATGGTACTGGCACAAAAAATAGACATGTAAATTGATAGAACATAATTGAAAATCCAATATGGGTACATGCAATTTCAGGCACCTGATATTTGACAAAGGGGCCAAGTACACTCACTGAATGAAAGGCATCATCTCCAACAAATGGTCCTGGCAAACTCGGTCCTCACCTGTAGAAGAATGAAACTAAACCCTTATCTTTCACCTTGTACAAAAGTCAACACCAAATCGATTAAAGACTTCAATGTGAAACCTGAAATTCTGAAAAACTTAGAAGAAAATGTCAGTACCTACAAAATATGTGTGTAGGAACAGTCTTTCCAAATCAAACATCAGTTGCTTAGGAATTAGGGTCAATAATCAAAAAGTGGGACCTCATTAAACTAGAAGGCTTTGGTATCGCAAAAGAAACAACCAGAAAAGTAAAGAGAAAACCCATAGAGTCAGAAAAGAATTTTCACCAGTGACAGAGTTTTAACATTCATAGTATATAAAGAACTCCAAAAACAAAGAATCAAGAAAGCAAATAGCCAAATTAAAAGATGGGCTAAGTATCTGAACAGAGGGTTTTGAAGAAATGAAGATAGCTGAGAAACATTTTCACAAATGAAAATTAAAACCACTTTGAGATTTCATTTTTAAGTCAGTCAGTCAGGCTAAGCTAAAGAGAACAAATGGTACCAAATGATGGATAGGGTGTGGGGAAAAGGAATGCTGATTCACTGCTGATGGGATTGCAAACTTGTGTAACCCCTATGGAAAGCAGTGTGGAGAATTCTTAACAAAACTAAAAAGGAGCCAATATTTGATCCGGTTAAACCACTCCTTGGCATAAACCCAAAGGATTCACCCTACTGCAGAGATCCTTGTACATCCATGTTTGTTGCTTTTCTTTTCACAATAGCTAAGAAATGGAAGCAACTTAGCAAGTTGCTCAACCTAAAAGTGGATAATGAAAATGTGGTACATTTACACAATGCAGTTCTACTCAGCAGAAAAGAAAGATGAAATCATGATATTTGCAAGGAAATGGATGGAACTAGAAACTGTTATAGTAAGTGAACTAACACAGACTCAGAAAAACAAAACAAAAAATATGTTTGTTCTCCTGCATATGTGGATCTTAGCACCAAATTCATATATATGAGTATATAACTTGAAGTAACTATAGGAACCAGGAAAATTGAAAGGAACCAGGGAGATAAAGGGAAAGAATAATCCTGAGAGGGAAGAACAGCAGAAGACTGGTGTTTCTAAAGGAACATATAAAATGGGGGGGAGGTATTTAAATGGGAGGGGAAAGGAAGGGTTATACAAGGATCTATGGGGGTAAAGGGAATGAAGGGGCTCAAGAGGGGGACCATAGGCAGTAGGCGTTATCAAGGGAAAAGTGGGAAAAATGGGGATACTTTAACAGGAAAGGGCATGGAAGGGGATTTAGGAGAGAGAGAGAGAGAGAGAGAGAGAGAGAGAGAGAGAGAGAGAGATCTTAAAAAAAGAAGGAATCATATTAGTCCAAAAATGTACTGAACGATTACCATGAAATATCTTTTTATGAGTTCATGTGTATATCCAAAGTTTAAATAACATTAAACAGTGCTAGACAGGAGAAAATCTCCCCTTGAGTAATTGAAGAGTATATGAAAAGGACACGGGGTATTATTGAACATCACTTGACTGCCTCGCAGAACCTGAAAGCAGGGCATACTTGGGACACAGGACAAGGAGCAATGGAGCTGGAACTGACCTGGAAGACACTCGCCCTGAAGGTTAGCTGTCATAACTTTCAAGAGTACTACACAAGCTGCTAAGGGAGAAAAACCCACGGTTCAACCCCAGCTTTAAGGCCTAATCCTAATTTCAATGCCCAGGACAGCAAACCATACTGGGACAGTAGTGGCACTTTTATCTTGGGGCTAATCAACACCTACCTAATTTGACTTAAAGCCTCAAATTTGGGCATTGTAAACAGCCCAATACACATCCCTGGAGAGGTCATAGATCTTAGAGGAAAATCCCAAGGCTATCACATTCCTAGACAAATGTAATTTTAAGATTATGGAGCCCTATGTTTATAGATAAGTATCCCAGTAACTATTCATCAACAGAGCTTCTTTTGCAGCAGATGGCAATTATTAGAGTCCCCAAAGTGATCATATACACAGATTGTCTGTGAATTTCCCAAACCTAACTGACACATATACAATGTAACCTTGACACCTAAGGCTCACAGAACATAGTGAAACAAGGGGTAGAGAGAACTCTAATGCATCTCTCAACTCTCATCAATGAAGTTCCCTCATGCAACAGAGGGTAGGGCACACAAAAGTTCAAAAGTTCACAAACAGCTAAAGCATAGAGAATGGGTCTGCAGAGTATGGGTCCTTAGACAGAATTCCTATGTTAAATTCCATCCACTCAGGGCACAGGGACCATTGTAGATGAGGGGGCAGAAGGATTGTAAGAGCCAGGGAGGAGGTTCATGTCCATATGGAAAGAGAGGCTCCTGGGACATTGCTCAGATGAACCTACAGCAATTATGTCAGCATACGCAAGACCCATGCTAACTCAAGCAGATGAAAACACAGCACAGAACTATGGAAATGGATAACAGGGTCAAATCTTAGTCGAAGAATTATTTTCAGCTGATAACTGCTGGATGAGGAAGACCTGATGTTCTTACAGAGAGGGATTCTAGATAAGCTGACTAGACTTCAGTCAGATGAACTTACACTGAAGTATATATCTCAGGACACTAACTTGACTAGATAGGTCTTTTTTTTTTTTTTTGGTCTTTTTGAGACAGAGTCTCCCTGTAGGACTAGATAGGTCTTAAGAAAAAGGACAAAAATAGGTGACTTCCAGTAGGGGTAGGCTATATGTGAGGGTGCCAATGGGAAAGAGGTCAAAGATGATTAAGATGTTCTATGTGAAACACACATTTATAATTTATAGAAAAAAAAGCTTCCAGAAGACAAAGGTCTTCACCAAGAAACACTGATAGAGGAGAATTAGAGAGTAAAAACAACAAACTGAATGTTTGGAACTATGTCCCTTTTTTTGTGTTTGTGGACATTTATCTAATAGGAAGCTATGTGCCTTCAGATTAATATTAGGAATTATTTAAGTTTTTGTTGTTGACCACACCCACTATTTTATTTAAACAACACTGATGAGTCCTCTGTGAGACACTAAATTATAAATATTATGGAACTCCTTTTTAAAAATCTCACATAACATCATATCCCTTATTTTTATACCATTTACTACCATTCTGGTTTTATATTTGTTTATGAGGAAATTTGATAGTATCTATGTCCCCAAATAAACAGCAACTTGAAAGTTTTCTTTACTTAACACTTTACCTTCAGCACTTACAGCATGGTCCAACTCGTATGTTTTCCAGGTTTATTGGGTAACAGAATAAATGAATGGAAATTGACATAGTATAACAAAACCTTTTTCTAAGTCTTGTTAAAGACTGATTATTTAGTATAATAAACTAAGATTATTCTGTTATATACTATTTTATAGTATAGTCATACTTAGAAATATGAAGTGTATTTGGAATAAACTTCCTATAATTTTTATTTATTGCTCTTTGTTACATTAAATTAGGAGAAAATTAATACGTCTAAAAATGGTGTATTCCAAATAATGTTTAATTTTTGAATATATTAATCTCCAATTCCAGTGAATGTTTATGTACCGTGATAGTACTAATATAAAACTAATTATAATCTATGCTGTAATTTTATTTATTTATGAGTTATGCTAGTTAGCTAGAATCCCTCTTCCTTGTTATTTTCCCATAGGAAATGTGATGATAATAGAGTTTTTGCACATATGGGTGATTTTCATTAAGTTTGAATATTAAATGGCAATTATTTAAAGAATCCATTAAAGCATTAACTAAATTAGAAAGAAGTTTTATTTTGTATAGGAAAGAGAGATTACAAAGAGCATTTCCAACTAAAAACATTTATGCTAAGACTATATATTGGTTAATCAGTTTTACTAGATGAACAATGTAAAATAATCAATAGTTAATCTTACCAAGTGTAGAGACCCATATTTTACAATAAAAAGGAGGTTTGTGATGATGTTATTTCACATCTGCTGGAAATGACTGTTGTGTGCAACAGAATTTAGATGCTGTTCAGAATATCCCATTAGCTAATGTGACCTTGGTAAACAATTCTGACCCTCAAGATTGTTAGTCAGTAGATGGAGATTGGATCAATAAACTTGCAACCAGAATCCCCACAGCCTTCTCTGCTAGTCCCAGGCTTCAGACTTCAATACTGCCATCCTTATGAATTTTTGAATGGTGAGTTTGAATACAATGAAAACAGTTTAGATTTAATAATAACTCGGACAAAATTTGGAATAATTGAAGTACAGATTAAGGGTTTTATTTTGTTTAAAGTGAAATGTATTTCACTGCCCCTGATAAGATGAAATATATTGATGCTTCCTATAAAACGTTTAGACCTAACAGAAATAATATTTGATCATTATCTTATATATTGCATTAAATATCTTGACTTTTATGAGTTATATTGGATACTAGGTTGACATAAAATACATTTAGGAATGAAAATGGATCCTTAGAAATGCTAAAGGATGAGGAGAGTAGGACAGTCAGTTAATCACTGAAGAACACTAATTCATTTTGTTCTTTGAAGCTTTTGGGTAATTGATTGATGAGAAACAGAGCATACAATCAGCTATCACTTTGTGATGGTTCAATTTCTCTCCAACTGTTCTGTCCCACACTCCCATCCCTTCAGAAGCCACCTCCAGCATCTCAGATGCCTGACTATGATCCATTGGGTGAACAAGATAATGTCTGAAATCCATGATAACTATGTTTTGTCAAAGCTTTGATAAAATCACACCACTTGTGTCATATGTATGTTTGTTTGTGTGTGTGTGAGAGTGTGTGTGCCTGTGTGTGTGTAATTGCAAAATACTTGTAAAGTAAGTGGTGATATCACCATTCACACCAGCACAGTTTTGCCAATAATGATTATCAGTGAAGGTGCTGAGCCCATTATATCAAGGAAATTTTCTGCTGAAACAATGCTGCCAACTAATTTCAAATAACATATTCTATGTCGCTATTTATTAAGTTGATATATTGGCCATATCATATGTTGCAGCTTTAATCTGGAATTAAATAAGACTAAAGGTATAAATTGGCTGCTTGTCCTTAATTTAACTGAGATGTTCAAATAGCTTATACTTGTCTTTCTTCAGAAGTACTGATCTGTACATATATTATGCATAGTTACCATCCTTCAATCAGCAAGCCTAGATTATTTGTAATGATGTGTTGATTTTTTTCTATTTAAAGCTTTATTTAAATAAACATACATGTGAGTAAGAGAAGGATTTTGCTAACAGCCCTTGGCTCGCCTGTTTTCTTTGAGGCCCAGACCTTCTCTTCTTTCCCTTCTCACATTTCACATGGCTGGTCAGGGTGAGACCTGATGGAGGAGGTGAGCTTGAGGACCTTATCATCTTCTCAAAGCTAACTCTGCTGCTTCTCCATGAGCAAATTTCCAGCGTGGGGATTTTGTACAAAGGAAACGTGTTTTGGCAAAGTGCCAAGTGGACAAGTAAGAATAATTAAAAATGTAAGATTACACAAGTGGAGATGCTAATCTAACCTTCACAAAATATCTGGAAGACAAGAAAAAAAAACACTTCTTAAGATTTTCTTATAGAAAAATGTTGATGGGTTAATTTTTTTCACATTTAGCGTTATAATACATTAATTTCTTGTTACTCAGCACTTTGGGTGTAGAATTTTTGTGTTTTTTATTTAATTTGTAGTGTCATGTAGATGCTGAAATTCCATATTTGTTGCTTGCTATGACAGAGTTTGAAAGATGTTTAAATTTTATTCATAGTTCAATGATCACATATGGTAAACTCAATTATGTAATTGAATGTTTATGATATTTTCCTATTGATAAAGAGTGACTAACTTTCTTGCAAAGTTAGGCCATACAAGTTTTGAATTTTGAATAAGTTGGAGTCATCATGTTACATAAATGGAATTGAAAATGTGAATAAAAGGTACAATCTCCTGAAGTCATGGAAAGAAACAAGCTTTCTTCATCTAGTTCTGTCAGGCATTGCAGATGGTGACACCATGACTAATCTATTTTTTTCTTTCCAAGTAAATAACAAAGATAAAAGAACTGTCTTCATGTCAGGTCTAGAATTTGAAGACTGGTGAAGATGAAATATGATTGAATCATTATGTATATTTCTGATTTCCCTAACTTACCTTTCATTTTTATTTATGAACACCAATCACTTAAAAAAAATTAGAAATACGTCCTTAATTCTTGGGTACAGATATATGATAACAGAGCCAGACATGTCAAATACCAGATTGAACCGAAATTGTTCCTAAATTTCTAGCAGTGTCTTAATGTTCATTAAATAAGCATTTTGTTTAGCATACTTTCTGCTTCACACTGAGTAACAGGGTCTTCTCAGCAGATAGCATAGGGAACGTTTGCACTCTGAAAGAATGCAGTACTGGTTTCTCCTGCAGCTGCTTTCCCTGCAATCAACTATGGAATATAATTATCTGTTAATTGAAAATACAGCCTTCTGGCACTCACTGAGGCACCCTTTTCAATGTGACAGTTGCTTTTCTACCTTGGCAGAAGGTAGAAAAGAAGGCAGAGACCCTGTCTTGAAAAGACAAAAAAAAAAAAGATCCTTATTTCTAAATTAATTGTACCCATTACTAATTTTGGTCTATTTCCTGTAATAAGTATACTGCAATGACTCCATTCCATAAGCATTTCTTTAAAACTGACTCTGACTCCCATTATTAAAGATCAATAAATCCATCAATAGGCACAAAGTCAGAAGCAAAATTTGTTGGTCATGATAACAATCTATTAACCATGCAATGACTGGACATTGAGAAGTCCAGAACAAAATAAAAATAGTGTAAAAGTAGGCATCCTAGCTGTGTGTGGTGGTGCACGCCTTTAATCCTAGCACTTGGGAGGCAGAGGCAGGAGGATCTTTGTGAGTTCAAGGCCAGCCTGGTTTTCAGAGTGAGTTCCAGGACAGCTGGAGCTACAGGGAGACCTTGTCTTGAAAAACACACACAAAAAACTAGGTATCCTAAAATCTTTACTAATTAAGTAAATGAAAGTTAAAAGCACTGTCATCTTACCCCAGTAAGAATGGCTAAGATCAAGAAAACAAATAATTCGAAATGTGGAGAGGATGTGGGCAAAGGTGAATTCTCATTTATTGTTGTTAGGACTGCAAGTTCATGCAAACGCTATGGAAAGGAGTGCGGAGAATTCATTAAAAAAAATAAAAACAAACCTACCAGATGATCTGGTTATACTATTCCTTGGCATATACTCAAAAGTATTCATTCTATTGAAGAGATATTTGCATATCCATATTTGTTGCTGCTCTTTTCACAATGGCAAAGAGATGGAAGCAACCTGAGTGGACACTGAGAAGTGGATAATATACACTTACAGAGTGGAGTTCTACTCAACAGTAAAGAAAGGAGATATGAAATTTGCAGGTAAATGGACAGAACTAGAAGCTGTTATGCTAAGTGAAATAACACAGACTCAGAAAAATCAAATGGCATATGTCCTCCCTCATTTCTGGATCCTAGTACAAAATTATATAATATGTAGATAGATAGATAGATAGATAGATAGATAGATAGATAGATAGATATATCAGTGTATTAGTCACTTTTTTGTTGCTGTGATAAAACACCATGACCAAAGGAACTTATAAAAGGAAGAGTTTATTTGAGCTTATGATAGACAGTTCCAGGGAATTAGAGTCCATTGTGGTGGGAAGGCATGGCAGCTGGAACTGGAGCAGCAAGCTGAGGATCGCATCTCGCAAAGAGCACAGGAAGCAGAGAGAGGGCGACTGGAGACCATGAGGCTTGTTAAACTCACTAAGCCTGCCCCCAGTGACATACTTCCTCTAGCATGGCCACACCTTCTAAGACCTCCCAAAACAGTGTCACCAACTGGAGACAAAATGTCTGAATACTTAAAACCTATGGGGGACACTCTCATTCAAACCACCACATTCCACTCCCTGGCCCCCATAGGCTCCTGACCATATAAAAAGCAAAATGCATTTAGTCCAACCTTAAAAGTCCCCATAGTCTTTACCAGTTTCAATGCCTTTCAAAAGTCTACAGTCCAAAGTTTCTTCTGAGACTCATGCCAATCTCCTAACTGTAGGCTCCTGTAAAATCAAAAGACAAATTACAAACTCCCAGTGTACAGTGGAACCGAATACACATTCCCATTCCAAAAGGGAGGAATAGAGGCATAGTGAGGAAATACTGGACCAAAACAAGACCAAAAACCTGCAGGGCAAACTCCAAGTCCAGTAGCTCCATGTGCGACTTCTGGGACTTTACTTCCAAAGGGCTTAGATGGCTCAGCTCTTCCAGCTTTGCTTGCAACATACATCTCTTTCTTAGGCCAGTACCGCTCCCTGTATGCAGCTCTCCTTGGCAAATATCTCACAGGTCTGGCATCTCGAATATCTTCTTGGGGTCTCCGCTGCCAACCAGGCTTCACATTCACAGCTTCACACAATGGCCTATCAGGGCCTTCTTTATTCAGGGACACCCCTGCTGCACTCTGCCTGACATCTGTGGCTCTCTGAAACCATGGAGGAAGAACTGATGACCCCTTCAATCTTGCAAACTTCATGCCTCTAAAGCCAGCACCACGTAAATGAAATTGCTGAATCTGACTGCAAGTTCGGGATGGACTCTCTTCTACTTTAACCACATTTGCAATTTTTCTCTGCCCTGGACTTGTTGGAGGATTAGCTGGGTGTGGTCTTGCCCTGAAGGTATTGATTCTGTTGTTTACTTGTAAATCTGGAGCCCTCTCCTTAATCACTTTAGTCTCCTTATGAAAGGGAGCCACTCCTCACATGTCTTGGCCACCTTTAATCTTCCTAGTATACTTTTCAGATCCAAACTATACATTTTGCATTTCCTTCTGCCCCATTTGCTCTTTTTCACTGTAGATCTGTATAATATTCACCATTAAAAGCCACACCACCATTTCTACATTAGGCTGTCTTGAAATATCCTCTGCCAAAGATGTTAGTCCACTGCTTTTCAACTTAGCATCAGGCAAGCATTTGGGCTGTGGGTAAACTGCTGCCAGACTCTTTATCAAAATATCCCAGTTGCTGCTTTCTTCAAGCTTCTACTAGAATGGCCCCTTAAGCTCTGCTTACAGTAGTCAACAGCTTTTCCAGCCCAAAGTTCCAAAGTATTCCACATTTCTCCATACATCCACATGGTCAGGCTCTTCACAGCCAACACCCCACTCCTGTACCAAATAACTGTACTAGTCATTTTTCTGTTGCTGTGATAAAATACCATGACCAAAGGAATTTATAAAAGGAAGAGTTTATTTGAGCTTATGATTGACGGTTCCAGGGAATTCGAGTCCATTGTGGCGGGAGGCGTGGCGGCTGGAGCAGCAAGCCGAGGGTCACATCTCACAAAGAGCACAGGAATCAGAGAGAGAGGGTGACTGGAGATCACGAGGCTTGTTAAACTCACTAAACGTGCCCCCAGTGACATACTTCCTCTAGCACAGCCACACCTTCTAAGACCTCCAAAAACAGTGCCACCAACTGGAGACAAATGTCTCAATACTTAAAGCCTATGGGGGACACTCTCATTCAAACCACCACAATCAGTATATATCTTGATATCTTGATATAATTGCTGGAACCAGGAAAATGTAAAGGAACCAGAGAGATAAATAGAGAGAACCTGAGAGAGAAGACTACTAGGAAACAGGTGTTGCTAAGGGAGAAATAGATAAAATGGGAGTACTTAAATTGCAAGAGAAAGGGAGGGTTATTGAAGAAAATTTGGGGATAAAGGGAAACAAGTAACTCAAGAAAGCTAGGACCATAAGAGACTGGTATTATCCAGAGGGAAATAGAAAATTGGAGACACTTTAAATGTGGAAAACATGATGGAAGTGTTAGACAGGAAGAGAGGGAGAAGAGAGATAAATAATGCCTAGCTACTGTACAAAACCTAAGAAAATGACATCTAACAATCTCATGACAAATTGCACATACAACATCTCTATGTGAGCCCATGTATATAGGTGAAGGTTACATACCAAGAAACAGTGCCAGACAGGAGAAATCTTCCTTTGATTTGTTGGCCATGCAGTCCAAAAGACTCCCAAAATTCCATAGGCTGTGACCACAGCCCTTGATTACATCTCAGAACTTGAAGGTAAGACCCTTTTGCTGAAGATAGGACATCCTTCAGAAGCTGGATTGAAGCAATAGAGATGGAACTGACCTGGAAGCTACCTCCAATGAAGGCTAGCTCTCATAACTTTGGAGAACACTATGCAAGCTGCTAAGGAAGAAGAGCAGTTGCTGATCCAACACCAGCTTTAAGACCAAATACCCATATCAGTGTCCTACAGATCATAAGACATTGGCAGAGTAGAGGCACTTGTATCTTGGAGGCAAAAAAACAGCAAGCTAATTGGACTTAAAGCCCATTCAATGGGAGGAAACTCGTATGTGGCACTATAATCATAGCCAAATATACATGGCTGGAGGAGTCATAGATCTTAGAGAAATTCCCAAGGCTGTCACATTCCTAGGCTAATGCAACTTCTTACTAAGGGCAAAATATGTATCCTTTTATTTACAGACCAATATCGAAGACACCACTCATTAAAGAAGCTTCTTTGCACCAAAGACTATTACAGAGTACCACAACTGGTTAGACACAGACATTGTCTGAGAATTTCCCAAACCTAAGTAGTACATCTACAATCCAACCTCTAAACCTAAGGCTTATGTAAAATCGAACAAGGGGCAAAGAGGACACTAAGGATTCTCTTAACTCTCATTAAGAAAGCTCCTTCATGCAACAGGTCATAAACAGCCAAACTGTAGAGAAGTCTACAAAGTGTGGGTCCATGGTCAGGTCTCTTATATTAAGCTTCACTCATCTAGTGCTCAAGGACCACTGTGGGAGAGGTTGTAGAAAGATTGTAAGAGCCAAGGAGTTGATGCATCCACATATGGAAATAGACCCTACAGTCTACTGGGACCCTGCTCATATGAACCTACAGCAATGGTGACACCATACATGAGATGCATGCAAACTCAGCCAGACAAAAACCTAGGATAGAACTGGGGAAATGTGCAGCAGAACCCAATCTTAGCTGAAGAAATATTTCTGTTGATTACTTTTGTATGAGGAATAACCAGTTTTCTTAAAGTGAAGGACTCTATATAGGCTGACTAGAGCTCAGTGGATGAACTTACACTAAGGAACAGCCAAGGACACTAATTTGGCACAATAGCCCTTAACATAAATGACAGAATGTGTGAATTCCTGTGGGGAGGTACCAAAGGAGAAAGAGGTGATTAAGATCATTAAGACTGATTGAGATGATACATATGAAATACACAAAAATTCAATTAAAAATTAAATAAACAAAATACAGATGTAGCAGAGATGGAGGCCAGATGCTAAGGACTGCACATCATAACCAGACTAATCTTCTTTCACTACAGACCAGTGTTAATATATCCAGGTTTGAGTAAGAAATCTGTTCTTGATAATCATCTGTCCATCTTCTCCCAAGTAGGTAAATTATGCTGAGCATTTGAGTTTCTCACCTTAATTTTTGGAGCTTTAAATCATACCACAGATACTTATGTATATATGTCAATGAAAGGATTTAATTTTTAAAGTATTTTAAATTATTTTGATTAGACCCTCGATTCTGGAAAACACTCTGTTCTTTGCAGCCCTCTCCTTTTCCCTGCAGCAAGTGAGAAAAAAAATTATTTTCAAAGGCAACTGTTCAGGACCATTCAGAGTGGATAACAGTCCGAGTAGAGTGGTTGTCAGGTCAGTCTTCATACAGTCTCTGGAGCTCATGTACTGACAGACTGCATCATAGTGCAGCTTAACAACCTCATTCTTTCTCACCAGTTGAACCAAAGTGTGGCTCTGCACTCTCTCCTGTTCCAACAGAAGTCTCAAACTGTCAGTCGCTGGTATCATCAACACCATCATTAGATGATAGAGTCCACTGCAGGAATCAGGGTATCAGCAGGACTTTGTTCAGGCTTTCCTGGACTCAGTTGTCATCTGTGTTACACAGACAGGAATCTGGGCTCAGAACAGCTTAAGTTGTCACTTGATGTAATATTAGCCACATTTATTCAGATTGTTTGAATTCCCACACACATGTCTTTGTGCAAGCAGTCCTTATTCTTAGGACCTGTTTTATCAGTCTTGCTTTATCGGAGACTTGTTTCAGAATCCTAGCTCCACACAGTGTCACCCTAATTATGATAGGCATTCATAAATTTTCCTGGGTTGTTCTCTTTCACTGCTCTGAAGAAATATCCCTTCTTTCTGGAATGCATTGTTCATGTCAAACTCCTGCTGGCAGAGAGGCTGCAGGCAGCACTCAGTAACAATCATCACCACATGGTCGCCTGCTTCCAATGGAACCACAGCATGTACACTGCAAAGATCAAGAACTTCCACCTTTAGGTACAGGCCTGGATGAGGTCCAGAATTTACCAGCACAACTCACCCAGGTACAGCTCCAATAAGCATCAATTCCTCAGCCTGGTCTTCCTTATCCTTTTCTCCTTCCTCATCTAGTCTTAGCAAGTGCTATGAGCTGCTAGCGGCCAAGGACTGGGCCTTGGTGAGGTTGATGTCTGGCTTTAACTCCCTGGGACTTAGTGAGTGGGCTCAGGGTCTTTACTGGTTGACGAAAATATGCTGAATTCCCTTGGCATGTTTTGAGCCCATGCCTGGCAGCAGAGTGCCATCTTCAGGATCCTCCTTACAGGATCTCCTGGAGCATTTCCTAGCTTAGAGTGGCTGGTTTGCCCTTTCCCTTTGGGAGTGCTTCTTTCCTTGATCATGGGAATAGCCAGCATGGGAACAATACCCACATTTTCCTGCACTTCTAGAGACTTCTTGGGTTCCTCAGTAATTTCATTCAAAGCCTGAGATAGCATAGCATCAATCAAAGCCTGTTTGTGCATTGAGACCCTGAATCTGGGCCAGTGGTTATCTGAGATAGTCACCCTCAATCAATTCTGGAACTGGATTATCCAGCCCGTTGTGACCTCTGACCTCCGTGGTCTTCCCACTTTTCAGTTCCCTCCGTTCCATAGTCTTCAAGGCCTCCCCCGTTCCTGCTGACTGCATTCTCCCAGTTCTACCACGTGCCTTTAGATGAACATGGACATGAAATCCCCCAGCCGAAGCTGCTGTTTACTGTGAGACATCTTTGAAGTTTGCCATCTTGCCACATTTCCAACCGGACAGGGCTAAAATTTTTAAATCTCTTCTTGCTCTTCCCTTTCATCTTTGTAATCATTTGGCATGACCAGTGCTTATCTTATGAATTTCTGAAATATTTTTCAAAAATAATTTATAAATAACATGATTTATATAATTTCAAATCATAAGATTTTTCAGCAAGTTTTGTCATGCAGGATTTTCCTAAAAAACAACTGTGTTTTTCCTTACATAAAGCATGGTTACATGGACCAAAATAGTTTATACAAGATATGTATTTGGAAATGTGAAGAAGGAAAACAGAGGCGTCTAGACAATAGGCTTTGAAAGGAGAAGATAGATAGGAAAGTGAACGCATAAAATGCTCCAATTTATCCTAATTTAGAACTAAGGAAGGAAAACTGTACTAGATATGCTAATGCAAAAGGGGGTTTTGCCCAGCCCTCTCTGGAACTGAGCTAATTTGCATCAGCTTCCTATTTGTCTGAGTGACTTCCTGAGATGACTCTTTCTTCAGAAACATTAGATTTAAGGGCTCTACTAAAGTAACGTAGTTAAGAGCCTGAAGAGGCTGTAAGAAAGATCAGAATGGCCGGGCATGGTGGTGCACGCCTATCATCCCAGCACTTGGGAGGTAGAGGAGGTGGATCTCTGTGAGTTCAAGGCCAGCCTGTTCTATATAGTGAGTTCCAGAACAGCTGAGGTAACAGGGACACCCTGTCTCAAAAAGATTAAAAAAAAAAAATAGAAAGATCAGAATTATGTGAAGTAAAGAGGCAAAAGGGAGGACAAATTGGATTGTCTTTTTCTGTTATTGTTCTTATAAAGATACCCCAGAGTTTGTTTTTCCTTTCCTTATTATTTTTTCTAAAAGAGAATAAGCATTACTTTCTTTTTTTTTTTTTTTTTGAGACAGGGTCTTCCTTTAGTCCCAGCTGGCCTGGATCTCACTATGTACACCAGGCGGGCCTAGAACTCAAAGAACTCCACCTGCCTCTGCCTCCCAAATGCTAGGATTAAAGGCCTGCACCACCACCCCAACTAAACATTACTTTTTAAAAAGCTAAAATTATTAGTTCTAAGATTAGTCAGGAAAAACAAGGGAGAAAAGGGAGGTAAAAATGATAAGGAAATGAGAAAAAAAGAACCATTATAATACATAAATGACAATTGCAACTTTAATGGAATATTACATATATGCATACTTTGTGCAAATATTGAACAAACTTATTAGTACATTTATATCCCATTTTGTGTAGAGAACATTTAAAATATGTTCATTTAACATTTTTGAAATACAAAGGGTAGGTACTCCTAGACTAGATTTATGAAAGGTTCATATCTAAGCATAAACTGAAAATATCATTAACTGAAATGTATTTAATGCTTCTATTCCGTTTATTTGTTTGTTTGTTTGTTTGTTTGTTTGTTTGTTTTTGAGACAGGGTCTCCCTGTAGCCCGAGCTGTCCCGGAACTCATTCTGTAGACCAGGCTGGCCTTAAACTCACAAAGATTAACCTGTCTCTGCCTCCCAAGTGCTAGGATTAAAGGTAAAGGTGTGCGCTACCATGCCCAGCTTTAATGCATCTATTCTACCAAGGATCATAGCTAAACCATATGGTTCACTGAAAAGTATGAACTTATACTGATGATCATAGCTGGCAAGAAAATTTGCTCAATATTACTGCCCAGCATCGCAAGAGCAAGTGATAATGCATATGCATTTTGAGGAAGGGTTATAGTGAATGCATGTTGGTAGCTTTTACACAATTTTAGCATGTAAGACAAAACATTCATAAATTAGGAATGATATATATGTGCATTATAGGAAGGAATCTATGGATACAGCCTATGAGATAAAGTGGAACAAAACTTACTAGACATTTTTAATAACTAAGTAAAAACAATTTGTATATTGAAATAACACCTCAATTGTAACTTTTTACAATAGCTGCTATCAAAAAGGAAGCTGTTTAGTTTAATTTCTCTGGTTCCTGATACTATCATTTATTAGACTATTTCAAAATATCTGTACTATTTTAGGGCCTTGATATCACAAAGAAAGGCTGTAATTGTGTGCTAAAGTTCTTAGTGAGTTCAGAATGACTACAAGGATCAATGTTAGAATAAAGAGTGAAAGAAAAGCCACTTGCCAAGAGTTGAGAAAATAATAATGAATCAGATGACACTTTGCTTCCAATGGCCTTTTCACTTCACCAAATCTCTTACTCCGGATACAAAGGCTCCCTCTTAGTTTTATGAGCAAGCAAGAAGGTATTTCCTCGGTGATAATGATGAGAAATGACACGGAAGAGCACACACTCATTGCTGGGGTCCTGCTTCCATCATCCCATATGGAAAGAACTAAGCATGCTGACTCTATATCCATGCTATTACATGGAGAGTTCAGTTGTCTTAACCGACCTTAGTGTGTGTGTGCTTGACCAGCAGGCAAAATGCTGTCATCAGGAAAAATGATTTCTAAGTCCGACTAAATCAATAAATGACATGGCACGGCTATTTTTAAGTGCCTGACAGTTTATTTTGCCATATTAGATCAATAGCTGTAAATATATGACATATTCAAGCACTTTGGAGTAATGCTCAGTCGATTCCAAATATCTTTAACAAGCTGGGAAAATCACTAGCTTGGAAGAAGTAACAGAAAAAGTCAATAAAATTATAATTTACTCTGATCTGCTAAGATGCTCTCCCTGCCAATGCCAAGCTATAAATTCACTTTTTAAGAGCTCAACTGCTTTGTTTTCTTTATTAGTCATCAATAAATGTATTTATTTTTAAATGTTGCTGCTATTTCAAATCTAAAACCCATAAGATATGTAATTTTCAATCATTTCTCATGGCTGGCTAAAATGGCCTTGCAATTTTTTGTTACTTCTTGTGCTATTGTCTTGGAATATTTTAATAACTTCTAGGAAAGACTCTTTGCTTTCGATTTCTCCCACTTCCACTCAAAGCTAGACTTCTTCAAGTGAGGAGGACTACATCATGACTATGTTCATTTTGTTGCATTCCTCACTGACTTTCTCCCATTCCATCTGTGAAGTTCTGTTTTCTTCAGCATCTACAAATTTCCATGTCATTTATTCAGTTTTACTTTTCTAGATCCTCCTGTCAGAAGTTTGGGGAGCCTCATATTTTCATGGCATGCTGCCTGCACTCCAATCACAGGACATTACATGATTCAGATGCTTTCTCCTGACTTAGCCATGCTTTGCAAACTCTTCCCACTCCCATCCCTATCCCAACTTTTCTAGATATTTACATTCTGCTTATCCATAAGGATCTTACTCAAAATCATTTTAACTGTCTTCTACCCATAAACTTCCCATAAGTTCCTTTTGGACAATTTCAGTTATGTCTATTTTTTGTGTGGAAAGAACTTTTTATGTTTACTTTTCTCTTAGGTATTCCTTCTTCATTCAACAGAAAAGGCCAAAGTACTGTTGGAGTCAATTCCAACACTTCCTCCAGTCAGTGTCTGAACAGAGGCAGAACATGTACTTTATATGGATTCATTCATATTTCCAAAATAAATGAGGATACAAGAAACAATAATCCTCAATGTGGTAACTCAGACTCAGAAAGATGAATGTCACATGTTGTCTCACATAAGTGGATGCCAGCTTTCAATATTTAGATATGTGTGTTTCACTTGGAAAATCCACAGAGGTCAAGAAACCAGTTAAGGAGCCATGGTGGTGGAAGGGGATGAGCCTCATGGAAGAGAAGAGGGATAGAAGGGGCTAACCTCATGAAAGAGAAGAGGGATGGAAGGGGCTAATCTCATGGAAGAGAAGAGGGCTGGAAGGGGCTAACCTCATGGAAGAGAAGAGGGATGGAAGGGGGCTAACCTCATGGAAGAGAAGAGGGATGGAAGGGGCTAACCTCATGGAAGAGAAGAGGGATGGAAGGGGCTAACCTCATGGAAGAGAAGAGGGATGGAAGGGGCTAACCTCATGGAAGAGAAGAGGGATGGAAGGGGCTAACCTCATGGAAGAGAAGAGGGATGGAAGGGGCTAACCTCATGGAAGAGAAGAGGGATGGAAGGGGCTAACCTCATGGAAGAGAAGAGGGATGGAAGGGGCTAACCTCATGGAAGAGAAGAGGGATGGAAGGGGCTAACCTCATGGAAGAGAAGAGGGATGGAAGGGGCTAACCTCATGGAAGAGAAGAGGGATGGAAGGGGCTAACCTCATGGAAGAGAAGAGGGATGGAAGGGGCTAACCTCATGGAAGAGAAGAGGGATGGAAGGGGCTAACCTCATGGAAGAGAAGAGGGATGGAAGGGGCTAACCTCATGGAAGAGAAGAGGGATGGAAGGGGCTAACCTCATGGAAGAGAAG
Source organism: Rhizomys pruinosus (assembly GCA_009823505.1). Classification (NCBI taxonomy): domain Eukaryota; kingdom Metazoa; phylum Chordata; class Mammalia; order Rodentia; family Spalacidae; genus Rhizomys; species Rhizomys pruinosus. Next base: position 350,341 of record VZQC01004158.1, read on the forward strand.
AGGGATGGAAGGGGCTAACCTCATGGAAGAGAAGAGGGATGGAAGGGGCTAACCTCATGGAAGAGAAGAGGGATGGAAGGGGCTAACCTCATGGAAGAGAAGAGGGATGGAAGGGGCTAACCTCATGGAAGAGAAGAGGGATGGAAGGGGCTAACCTCATGGAAGAGAAGAGGGATGGAAGGGGCTAACCTCATGGAAGAGAAGAGGGATGGAAGGGGCTAACCTCATGGAAGAGAAGAGGGATGGAAGGGGCTAACCTCATGGAAGAGAAGAGGGATGGAAGGGGCTAACCTCATGGAAGAGAAGAGGGATGGAAGGGGCTAACCTCATGGAAGAGAAGAGGGATGGAAGGGGCTAACCTCATGGAAGAGAAGAGGGATGGAAGGGGCTAACCTCATGGAAGAGAAGAGGGATGGAAGGGGCTAACCTCANACATATACAATATCTCTATGTGAGCCCATGTATATAGGTGAAGGTTACATACCAAGAAACAGTGCAGGACAGGAGAAATCTTCCTGATTGATTGTTGGCCATGCCAGTCCAAAAGACTCCCAAACTCCCATCGGCTGTGACCACAGGCCCTTGATACATCTCAGAACTTGAGGTAACGACCCTTTGTGAAGATTAGGACCTCCTTCAGGAAGCTGGATTGAGCATAGAGATGGAAACTGACCTGGAAGCTACCTCCAATGAAGGCTAGCTATCATAACTTTGGAGAACCCCTATGAAAGCTGCTAAGGAAGAAGAGCAGTTGCTGATCCAACACCAGCTTTAAGACCAATATCCACACATATCAGTGTCCTTACAGATCATAAGACTGGCAGAGTAGAGGCACTGTATCTTGGAGCAAAAAACACAGGCAAGCTACTGGGCTAAAAGCCCATTCACTGGGAGGAAACTCGTTGTGGCCTATGAACATAGCCACATATACATGGCTGGAGAGGAGTCTCGGATCTTAGAGACAATTTCCCAACGGGCTGTCACATTCCTAGGCAATGCAACTTCTTACTAGGGCAAAATATGTATCCTTTTATTTACAGCAATATCGAAGGACCACCACTCATTAAAGAAGCTTCTTTGCACCAAAGACTATTACAGAGTTACACAACAGGTTAGGACCACAGAGACATTGTCTGAGAATTGCCTAAGCCTAAGTAGTACATCTACAATCCAACCTCTACACATAAGCCCTAAGTATCATAGAACAAGGACACAAGAAGGGATTAACTACCTCTTAACTGTCTTTAAGGAAGCTCCCTATGCATCAGAAGGCCAGGAACTATGAAGGTCATGAATGGCCAAAGCTTGGAGATGAGGAGTCTGCAGAGTTTGGGTCCATGGCCAGGTCTCCAATATTCAGCTTCACTCATCTAGTGATCAAGACAATGTGGGAGAGGTTGTAGGAAAGATTTAAGAGCCAAGAGTTGATGATCCCACCATATGGGAAATTAGACCACAGGTCTACTGGGGACCACGCTAATATGAAACTCAAAGCAATGGGTGGAACCATACATGAGATGAATGAAAACTCATGCAGACAAAAACCTAGAGCTAGAACTGGGGAAATGTGCAGCAGGAAACCAATCTTAGCTGATAGAATCATTTCGTTGATCTTACCTTTTGTATGAGGGAATAACCCAGTTTTCTCAAAGTAGGGACTCTATATAGGCTGACTAGGCTCCAATAGATGAACTTACCATAAGGATCAAGCCAAGGACACTAATTGGCACAATAGACCTTAACAAATGCCCAGAAGTGTATGAATTCCTGTGGGGAGGTACCAAAGGAGAAAGAGGTGATTAAGATCATTTAAGACTGATTGAGATGGCTACATACGAAATACACAAAAATTCAATTAACATAAATAAATACAAAATACAGATTGTGCTAGCAGAGCTGGAGGGCCAGATGCAAAGGACTGCACATCCATAACCAGGACTAATATTTCTTTCACTACAGACCAGTGTTAATATATCCAGGTTTGAGTAAGAAATCTGTTCTTGATAATCATCTGTCCATCTTCTCCCAAGTAGGTAAATTATGCTGAGCATTTGAGTTTCTCACCTTAATTTTTGGAGCTTTAAATCATACCACAGATACTTATGATAATGTCAATGAAAGTGGATAATTTTTAAAAGTATTTTAAATAATTTTGATTAGACCCTCGATTCTGGAAAACACTCTGTTCTTTGCAGCCCTCTCCTTTTCCCTGCAGCAAGTGAGAATAAAAAATATTTTCAAAGGCAATTGTCAGTGGGCCATTCAGCGTGGATAACAGTCCGAGTAGAGTGGTTGTCAGGTCAGTCTTCATACAGTCTCTGGAGCTCATGTACTGACAGACTGCATCATAGTGCAGCTTAACCTCATTCTTTCTCACCAGTTGAACCAAAGTGTGGCTCTGCACTCTCTCCTGTTCCAACAGAAGTCTCAAACTGTCAGTCGCTGGTATCATCAACACCATCATTAGATGATAGAGTCCACTGCAGGAATCAGGGTATCAGCAGGACTTTGTTCAGGCTTTCCTGGACTCAGTTGTCATCTGTGTTACACAGACAGGAATCTGGGCTCAGAACAGCTTAAGTTGTCACTTGATGTAATATTAGCCACATTTATTCAGATTGTTTGAATTCCCACACACATGTCTTTGTGCAAGCAGTCCTTATTCTTAGGACCTGTTTTATCAGTCTTGCTTTATCGGAGACTTGTTTCAGAATCCTAGCTCCACACAGTGTCACCCTAATTATGATAGGCATTCATAAATTTTCCTGGGTTGTTCTCTTTCACTGCTCTGAAGAAATATCCCTTCTTTCTGGAATGCATTGTTCATGTCAAACTCCTGCTGGCAGAGAGGCTGCAGGCAGCACTCAGTAACAATCATCACCACATGGTCGCCTGCTTCCAATGGAACCACAGCATGTACACTGCAAAGATCAAGAACTTCCACCTTTAGGTACAGGCCTGGATGAGGTCCAGAATTTACCAGCACAACTCACCCAGGTACAGCTCCAATAAGCATCAATTCCTCAGCCTGGTCTTCCTTATCCTTTTCTCCTTCCTGATCTAGTCTTAGCAAGTGCTATGAGCTGCTAGCGGCCAAGGACTGGGCCTTGGTGAGGTTGATGTCTGGCTTTAACTCCCTGGGACTTAGTGAGTGGGCTCAGGGTCTTTACTGGTTGACGAAAATATGCTGAATTCCCTTGGCATGTTTTGAGCCCATGCCTGGCAGCAGAGTGCCATCTTCAGGATCCTCCTTACAGGATCTCCTGGAGCATTTCCTAGCTTAGAGTGGCTGGTTTGCCCTTTCCCTTTGGGAGTGCTTCTTTCCTTGATCATGGGAATAGCCAGCATGGGAACAATACCCACATTTTCCTGCACTTCTAGAGACTTCTTGGGTTCCTCAGTAATCTCATTCAAAGCCTGAGATAGCATAGCATCAATCAAAGCCTGTTTGTGCATTGAGACCCTGAATCTGGGCCAGTGGTTATCTGAGATAGTCACCCTCAATCAATTCTGGAACTGGATTATCCAGCCCGTTGTGACCTCTGACCTCCGTGGTCTTCCCACTTTTCAGTTCCCTCCGTTCCATAGTCTTCAAGGCCTCCCCCGTTCCTGCTGACTGCATTCTCCCAGTTCTACCACGTGCCTTTAGATGAACATGGACATGAAATCCCCCAGCCGAAGCTGCTGTTTACTGTGAGACATCTTTGAAGTTTGCCATTACTTGCCACTATTTTCCAACCGGGACAGGCTCAAAAATTTTTAAATCTTCTTATTGCTTTTACATTTTATCTTGTAATCCTTTGGCATGACCAGTTGCGCTTATCTTTTGAATTTTAAAATATTTTTACAAAAAATAATGATAAATAAAATGATCTTAATAATTTCAAAATCATAAGATTTTTTCAGCAACCCGTTTTTGTTATGCAGGATGCAGGATTTTCCTAAAAAACAACTGTGTTTTTCCTTACATAAAGCATGGTTGCATGGACCAAAATAGTTTATACAAGATATGTATTTGGAAATGTGAAGAAGGAAAACAGAGGCGTCTAGACAATAGGCTTTGAAAGGAGAAGATAGATAGGAAAGTGAACGCATAAAATGCTCCAATTTATCCTAATTTAGAACTAAGGAAGGAAAACTGTACTAGATATGCTAATGCAAAAGGGGGTTCTGCCCAGCCCTCTCTGGAACTGAGCTAATTTGCATCAGCTTCCTATTTGTCTGAGTGACTTCCTGAGATGACTCTTTCTTCAGAAACATTAGATTTAAGGGCTCTACTAAAGTAACGTAGTTAAGAGCCTGAAGAGGCTGTAAGAAAGAAGATCAGAATGGCCGGGCCATGGTGGTGCACGCCTTATCATCCCAGCACTTGGGAAGGTAGAGGAGGTGGATCTCTGGAGTTCAAGCCCAGCCTGTTTCTATAGTGAGTTCCAGAACAGCTGAGGTAACAGGGACACCCTTGTCTCAAAAAGATTAAAAAAAAAATAGAAGATTAAATTTAGGTGAAGTAAAGAGGCAAAAGGGAGGACAAATTGGATTGTCTTTTTCTGTTATTGTTCTTATAAAGATACCCCAGAGTTTGTTTTTCCTTTCCTATTATTTTTCTAAGAAGAGAATAACATTACTTTTCTTTTTTTTTTTTTTTTTGATGTACAGGGTCTTCCTTTAGTCCCAGGGCCTGGATCTCCTATGTACCACAGGCGGGCCTAGAACTCAAAGAAACTCCACCTGCCTCTGCCTCCCAAAATGCTAGGATTTTAAAGGCCATGCACACCACACCCAACTAAACATACTGTTTTAAAAAGCAACTATTCGGTTCTAAGATTAGTCAGGAAAAACAAGGGAGAAAAGGGAGGTAAAAATGATAAGGAAATGAGAAAAAAAGCACTCCATCATAATACCAAGCTGGACAATTGCAACTTTAATGGAATATTACATATATGCATACTTTGTGCAAATATTGAACAAACTTATTAGTACATTTATATCCCATTTTGTGTAGAGAACATTTAAACTGTTCATTAAATTTTTGAAATACAAAAGGTCGTTACTCCAGGACTAGATTTTGAAGGTTCATATTAGCATAAACTGAAAAAATATCGTTAACTGACAATGTATTTTAATGCTTCTATTCGTTTATTTGTTTGTTTTGTTTGTTGTTTGTTTGTTTGTTTTGAGACAGGGTCTCCGTAGCCCAGCTGTCCTGGACTCATTCGTAGACCGGCTGGCCTTAAACTCAACAAAGATAACCTGCCTCTGCTCTCCAAGTGCTAGGATTTAAAGGTATAAAGGTGTTGCGCTACACATGCCAGCCTCTTTAATGCAATCTATTCTACCACGGACATAGCTAAACCATTATGGTTCACTGGCAATATGAAATTATACTGATGAATTCATCAGCTGGCAAGAAAATTTGCTCAATATTACTGCCCAGCATCGCAAGAGCAAGTGATAATGCATATGCATTTTGAGGAAGGGTTATAGTGAATGCATGTTGGTAGCTTTTACACAATTTTAGCATGTAAGACAAAACATTCATAAATTAGGAATGATATATATGTGCATTATAGGAAGGAATCTATGGATACAGCCTATGAGATAAAGTGGAACAAAACTTACTAGACATTTTTAATAACTAAGTAAAAACAATTTGTATATTGAAATAACACCTCAATTGTAACTTCTTACAATAGCTGCTATCAAAAAGGAAGCTGTTTAGTTTAAGTTCTCTGGTTCCTGATACTATCATTTATTAGACTATTTCAAAATATCTGTACTATTTTAGGGCCTTGATATCACAAAGAAAGGCTGTAATTGTGTGCTAAAGTTCTTAGTGAGTTCAGAATGACTACAAGGATCAATGTTAGAATAAAGAGTGAAAGAAAAGCCACTTGCCAAGAGTTGAGAAAATAATAATGAATCAGATGACACTTTGCTTCCAATGGCCTTTTCACTTCACCAAATCTCTTACTCCGGATACAAAGGCTCCCTCTTAGTTTTATGAGCAAGCAAGAAGGTATTTCCTCGGTGATAATGATGAGAAATGACACGGAAGAGCACACACTCATTGCTGGGGTCCTGCTTCCATCATCCCATATGGAAAGAACTAAGCATGCTGACTCTATATCCATGCTATTACATGGAGAGTTCAGTTGTCTTAACCGACCTTAGTGTGTGTGTGCTTGACCAGCAGGCAAAATGCTGTCATCAGGAAAAATGATTTCTAAGTCCGACTAAATCAATAACATGACATGGCCACGGCTATTTTTAAGTTGCTGACTAAGTTTATTTTGCCATATTAGATCAATAGCTGTAAATATATGACATATTCAAGCACTTTGGAGTAATGCTCAGTCGATTCCAAATATCTTTAACAAGCTGGGAAAATCACTAGCTTGGAAGAAGTAACAGAAAAAGTCAATAAAATTATAATTTACTCTGATTCTGCTAGATGCTTCTCCCTGCCAAGCCAAGCTATTAAATTCACTTTTTAATAGCTCAACTGCTTTGTTTTCTTTATTGTCATCAATACATGTATTTATTCTTAAAATGTTGCTGCTGTATTTCAACATCTAAAACCACATAAGATATGTAATTTTCAATCATTTTCTCATGCTGGCTTAAAATGGCCTTGCTGAATTTTTTGTTACTTCTTGTCTATTGTCTTGGAATATTTTATTATAACTTCTAGAAAGACTCTTTGCTTCGATTTTCTCCCAATTCACTCAAGCTAGTACTCTTCAAGTGAGGAGGACTAATCTGGACTATGGTTCATTTTGTTTCATTCCTCACTGACTTTCTCCCATTCCATCTGTGAAGTTCTGTTTTCTTCAGCATCTACAAATTTCCATGTCATTTATTCAGTTTTAACTTTTCTAAGATCCTCCTGTCAGACAGTTTGTGGGAGCATCATATTTTCATGGCATGCTGCCTGCACTCCAACTCACACGGACATTACATGATTTTCAGATTGCTTTCTCCTGACTTACCATGCTTTGCAACTCTTCCCAATTCCCACTCCCTTCCAACTTTTCTAGATATTTACATTCTGCTTATCCATAAGGATCTTACTCAAATCATTTTAACTGTCTTCTACCCATAACACTTCCCATAAGTCCTTTTGGACAATTTCAGTTATGTCTATTTTTTGTGTGGAAAGAACTTTTTATGTTTACTTTTCTCTTAGGTATTCCTTCTTCATTCAACAGAAAAGGCCAAAGTACTGTTGGAGTCAATTCCAACACTTCCTCCAGTCAGTGTCTGAACAGAGGCAGAACATGTACTTTATATGGATTCATTCATATTCCAAAATAATGAGGATACAAGAAACAAAATCCCAATGTGTAACTCAGACTCAGAAAGATGAATGTATATTTGTCTCACCTTAATGGATGCAGCTTTGAAATATTTAGGATATGTGTGTTTCCCTTGGAAAATCCATAGAGGTCAAGAACCAGTTAAGGAGCCATGGTGGTGGAAGGGGATGAGCCTCTAAGAAGGATAGAGGGGCTACTTGAAAAGAAGAGGGATGGAGGGAAATCATGAAGAAGGGGAAGGGGCCTAACCTCATAGAGAAGATGAAGAGGGGTAATCATGGAAAAGAGGATAGGGCTACCATGAGAGTGGGATGAAAGGGTGGAACCTAGGAGGAAAGAAGAGGAGGGAGAGAGGAATAAGTAGTGAGGAAGGGGAGAGGGAGAGATGGGAATGGGAAAGGAGGAAGACTGCTGGAGAGAGAAGAGGGATGGAAGGGGCTAATCCTCATGGAAGAGAAGAGGGATGGAAGGGGACTAATCTCATGGAAGAGAAGAGGGATGGAGGGTATCATGGAGGACGAGGGATGAAGGGGCTATCTCATGGAGGAAGATGGAGGGAGGACTCATGGAGAGAGAGGTGGAAGGGGCTAACCTCATGGAAGAGAAGAGGGATGGAAGGGGCTAACTCATGGAAGAGAAGAGGGATGGAAGGGGCTAACCTCATGGAAGAGAAGAGGGAATGAATTCATAAAGGGGGAAAGGAGATAATAGAATCAAGAAGTTAAATGGGTGGGGAATGGTAGGGCTGAGTATGAGTAAAGGAAGAAGTACACAGAGGGATCACTAACATTGAAGGCCCTTTGAGAGCTTGTTTGGAGGTTCTAGTAGGGGAGCGCAACTACCAAAGATCGGTCCTCCTCTATTGGAGAAGGTTGTCCTCTGTGACCAAGCACGCAGCTTCCGGAGGGACTCATGTGGAGCGTTGAGGGAAGAAGGAGACACCCGCCTAGCCAGCCAGATCAGCGGGTGACAGATGTAGCAGCCAGATCGCCCTCACATCTGAATTCTTCTTTTTTTTTTTTTTTTTTTTTTTTGAGATGGGGGTCTCCCTTTTTATAATCCCCGTCGGCTGGAGCCTCACTCTGTAGACAAGGTGAGGCCTTGAATCACTGTAGATCCGCCTGGCCCTTCTGCCTTCAAGGCTTGGGATATGAGTGCGTGTACTACCCACGCCCTCACGATTTTGAAAAAGTTCATATGGAAAAACAAAAAAAAAAAAAAAATTATATATATTATATATTATATACAATATATATATATATATATATATATATATAATCTAAAAGGAGTCTAAACAGAATTATGCTATAATTGAAGAGACAATTCCCCTACTAGATGCCACAGACTAGTAAATAACAAAAGTGCAATGCCAGGAATGGACTTTTTCTTTTGGAGTTGATGACCTGGGGGTTCCCATAACCCCTCGAGCAATACTGGTTATTGCCATTGCTCTTGCTTGGTTACACACACACACACACACACACACACACACACACACAATTGACAGTAAGGTCCCTATGAGAGTCATAGGGCAAAGAAGGAGAGATCAAACTGGTACTGTCCTTGAAACTTTATTTCTACTGTGCAGCTTTCATAGTTCTGGAATGTGCTATTAATGCTACCAGAAGAGTAAAGCATCCATCAACATTGCCCAGCTGTGAACCATGTAAGCGACAATAACAACTGACCTGGCAAAGTGATGTAACCAACCACTTTCTGATTGAACTTAAGGATGTTTCACAAGATGGAGCTCATATCTAGTACTATTATCAGGGCCAAAAGTCTGTTTCTGGACAGGTCACAGGTCACACACCATAGGGGATATCCTACTACTAATATTCGGCTAACCTGACATAATATTCAATCAATTTCTGGTGAATTATTTTTATACCCATAGATTACTGCGTCCCTCCACTCTCACCAGAGAAGCTTCTTCTTCCAGCAGATGATGATTAACACAGAAATCACAACTGGTCAATGTGCAAAGAATAAGAGACTGCAGAGTTGTCAGCACTACATGGGATACCTATATCACACCCTCTCCTCTAGAGGTCCAGGGAGCATTGCACAAGATAGGGAAAGATTCTAAGATCCAAGGTAAATGTGTTGTCTCAACACCTCAGCGTAGTAATGCACATGAGCCCACAGCACCTATGACAGCATGAACAATAGCTTCATAAGGCCAAGCCAGGCAAAATCCCAAAAAGGACAAGGGAGTTATCAAGAAGGCCTAGATCAGGAACTATTGGAAACTGATACTTGCTCTGAGAGGGAGAGTCAGTTTTTCTTAATGCTGAGATGTTGTTTAGTTTGACTAGGACTCAAGAGCATTTGGAGAACACAATTTAAGATTTGAAAGCTCTAAAATCTTTAATAGACATGAAGTCAGAGGGATATAATAAGGTGGAAGGGAGACAAAGATAGGGTTCTGATTATAATCAAAATAATATATTGTATGGAATTTTCAGAGTTCATATAAATATACTTAAGATTCAAAAGATAGTGGTGGAGTGTAGCAATGGCTGAAGCATGAAATGACAGAATGGTTTGAATATGTGTTCTATGCTCTCAGAAGCTCAGGCTGAAAAATGAAGTCTAAGATAATGATGTAAGAGCCTATGAGACTTTAAGAGGTCACCAAGACATGGAAGTAGTACCTTCATGATTGGATTAATAATGCTTTCCCAAGACTATGCTAATTCTCCCAGCAGTGAATGTGAGTTCTCTTTTTTTATTTTATGTGTATGAGTGTTTTGCCTGTGTGTATGTAAAGAGCACCATGTGTGGGCAATGCCTGTGGAAGCCAGAAGTAGGTGACAGATCCATTGGAATTGAGTGGGGAATGTTGTTACCATATGGGTGCTGGGAATTGAACTTGGGTCCTCTGCAAGAGCAACCAGTGTTAATAACTAAGCCACCTTGCAACCCCCATCCTTTTAAAAATGTAATATCTTTATTAATTCTTTGAGAATTTCATATTTGTATAAAATGCATGTAGCTCATATTCACCCCCATCCCTTTCCCCAGTACCCATTGGATCCATCTTCCATTCCCCCATGACTTTCCTAGCTTTTTATTTTCTTTTATTTTAAATATAACTCATTTAACGTAGCTTGTACTGCCTATATACGCATATGTGTGGGATCATCCACTGGGTTAACCTACCAGTTGCCCATCCCTTCCCAGCAGCCAACAACTGCCCCTTGGCCAAGGATGGTGACTCCTGAGCCCCTCCATCCTCCATGCTGGAACTTTGACTGGCTGAATCATGTGCAGGTTTTGGTCAGGCAAGAACAGCTGCTGTGAATTCATGAGTAGAGATCGCCTGTCATGTTCAGAAGATATATGTTTCAGTTTGGTCTTCCCTGACCTCTGGCTCTTAAGAATTTTCCTACATATCTTCTGAGATATTTCTTGAAACATAGGGGTGAGAGGTGATACAGATGTCCCATTTATGGCTTAGCATTCCACAGATATATATTATTGACAAGTTTTGAGTTTCTGGGTTGTCCACCATTCTTGCATGACTGAATTAGTTTTACAGTGAGACTGGTTGTGAAGAGAGGCCCTCTCCTTGCGTTCCTCTCTTTTACATGTGCTAACTTGACCTTCTTTGTTTCTTCCATGTGATGAGGCATCACAAAGCCCTGCAAGATCATCCCCACCAAAATAAACTTCATAATGGAGGAAAGAGAAGTCTAAAGCAAAAGAAAGGCATGTTAGCATACGGGGGAACATTATAGTAGTGCAACACAATATAAGAGTATAAGGAGCACAAAGTAATGACTGAGCTTTGTCAAAGTCAATTAGTCATAATAAATATAATGGGCTTAAAGCACCTACTAAAAGACAAACATTTTAAAACCTGGCTCAAAATGAAAAGCTCAGTTACATACTAAACATATGAAACAAGCATAAATAATGTGATTTTTGACAAGCTAAAATAAAGGGAGAAGCAAAAGTACACCAGAAAAGCACAGTAAACAAGGAAGAATGGCTTGAAATACTATCATCAGACAAGGTAGAATAGGCCAAGAGGCACTAAAGGGGTAATTTTTGACTCTAAGCTGTGTAATACACAATGAAAATACAGAACTTTTTACAACAGAACTTTTTCCATCAACTAGCAGAAAAGCTAATTATAAAGTAGCAACGACATGTATGAATTACCAGAAGCAGAAATTACCTAACATAATGTCGTAATAGAAATATGGAGAACAACCAAGTAAATGGCTTAGCCTCAGGTGCATAAAAATCATTGTGTCTAAACATATTTTATCCTTCAAGTTCCCCACATGTATATTAAGTGGAAATAATATACTTAGCACTTTTTACCGGGCTACAATGGATTTTAAAAACAACACAATTTAAAATGAAAGATAATAAACATAGGAGTCCCTCTTTTGGGATTTAATTCTTTTGAACAGTAGAACTGAAAGAAGTCAAATCTTTTTTTTTTATTTAAGAATACTGAATTCATTACTATTATTTTATGTGTATGAATGTATTTCTTGCACGTATTTACATGCATTCATGTTGTGCAATGACCTCAGAAGTCAGAAGAGGGCTTCACATTCCCTGGAACTAGAGTTGCAGACAGTTGCTAGCTGCTACTTGAAGACTGGGAATCGAATCCAGGTCCTCTGCAAGAGCAGTCAGTACTCGTAACTTCTGAGCCATCCCTCCAAAGTCCTTCTATTAAAAAAATGGGGGAGGGGGAGGAGGGTACACGTGTGAATGTCATATGACGACTTGCAGGAGTCATTTCTCTCCTTCCCCCATAGAGGTTCAAAGACGAATCACAAAGGCATTTAGCCAACCACTCTCTTGGGATTCAAGAAATAAGCATCTCTTTTGCAATAAAGAGAAAAAAGTTTTACTTGGTAAGTAGAACTTCGAATTGTCTGAAAACAAATAAGCACTACATATTGAAAATAAATGACTGACGATAAAATGATAAACCAGAGTAAACAGTACAGCTTTATGCTTTTATATGATCTTTTCTTAAAATTTTTGTTGCATTTTTATTATTTATTTATTTATTTATTTGGGGGTATGTGTATGCATATGGAGATCAGAGAACAACTTGATAGAGTTGGTCCTATCCCTTTCTCCATGTGAACTCAGGTCACGAGGCTTACCAGAAAGCTCCTTTCCCCTCTGAGCCATCTCACAGGCCCCTATATTAACTTCTTTAACATGATTTTAGTACATGTGATTTCTATTGCACCTAGCATGATGTTTTGGAGTCTATTACTTCCTTTGAGAACTTCTCCTTAGAATTGGAAATTTAAATATAGTAAAATATGGAACCAGTTTTTAAAATATATAGATTTGTCACAATTATTTAATATAAATGTTCCTTTGGGAAAGTCACAAATACATTTTTATCATAAAGATAATTTTACTACTGTGTCAAGCAAAAAGTTAATATTGTTGTAAATAATATTACATGTAAATAGTATTAGTGTAACTAGCACTGCAATGATTTATTAATACTCATAAATTTAAATTAAATAAAATCTTTTTTTTAATTTTATCTATTTCTGTATGTATGTACTGTCTGCATGCAGGTTTGTGCACCCGTGTCGTGCAATGCCGTGGAGGTCAGAAGAGGGTGTCAGATTCCCCTGGAACTGGAGTTCTCCTGGAATTGGATTTCAGACGGTTCTCTGCCGCCATGTGGGTGCTGGGGATCGAACCTGGGTTCTTTGTAAGAGCGGCTGGTGCTCTTAACCGCTAGGCCATCTCTCCAGCCCCTAAATAAAATCTTAATTAATATTCTTTGCAGATGTTAATTCTATTGAAAGTATATATTCTTCAAGGGACATAGTGTTTAATAAAACTGCAATACGTATAAGAAATGATTCCATGTCACTGTGTAGCTTAGAAAGGTAATAGCACTTTCAAACATCAAATTGGAACTTGAAGAATTGCCCTTATTCATTCAAGTCAGTAGGATAATTTCAGCAGCATTTCGCCTAAATAATAGTATAGGTTAGAAGTGTCCCCTTGGCATACTATTACACAAAGTAGATCCAGAAAATTGGTGTGATTTTAACTTACTTTAATCTCTCTGACTAATAACGATAGGACAATGTTGTTAATAAAATAGTTATTATTACAAATTGGACTTAGGGTTTAGCAATCCAGCCTGTTCTGTACCTGTGGCATTCACTGAGTTAATAAATTAGTTCATTCGTAGTTTGTATGAATTCAATTATTTTGAATAGCTGAGGCTGCTATAGTACTCATCTTGAAAGTTTCTCAAAGACTCCTGTGTTAAGGGATTAGTACACAGCCAGCCCATGATGTTGGCGAAATCTTTAAGCATTAAAACAGAGTGGAAGGTGTTTTAGTCTTTGGGTCCAGGGGATTGTGGGAGTCTTGTGTCTTTCTCTTCTCTCTTTGTAATTTCTAGTTGGGAAATGGTAACAAATAGGAAATGAATTGACAAGGTTTCTGAAAAATAATGGTAATTTAAGATGGACATAAGAAACACAAAAGGCTGTAATTGATATAGTGATAAGAAATAAAAATTAGAGGAACTTCCAAGTTGGTTCCAGGTGACATTCCTGAATCTCTTGCTTCCTATTCAGAAGCACCAAAGCTGAAGAGGCTGTCATCAAGGATGGGAGCCTCCAAACTATAAGACAAATAAAGTTTTCTCTTTTCTCAGATATTTTTGTCAAAGCGAAAGAAAACTGATTAACACAGAGGATATTTTCCACTAAATCTTACCTATTGTTTTACAAAAAATGTGGTGAGTATTTTCTTGGAACATCATGAAATGAATTTAATTTGAGAATCATAAAATATAACACACTTGTTATATCACAATTTCTTAAAGTGGGAAAAGAAAAGAAAAACAAAACCACACAGAACAAAAATCACTATTCTCATGATTGCTTTACTATATGTTTTACCATTTTGCTGGAAAAAATAAGCCTGAATTCAGACTCAAAGAAATAGTATAGGCACAAGTAGAGTAGTGAAGGGAATCATGGATTTTCTCCTACTTGTGGAAACTGATTGTTTAAGTCTGTCCAAAACAAATCTCACTATATAAAGAAAGAAATTCTATCTAATGCACTTATGCAGAAGGCATTTTGATAATATCAGTATGAATCTGCGGGTTATTTGGAAAATCATCCCCTGTTTTCATAGGTACTGATTTCTTTGTGGCTAAGCAGCTGTGTGTAACCTTGAACAAAGCAGAAGTCTTGGAATGCCTGCCTCCTGTCTTTATGGACTTGTTCTTTCCAGTTACTGCACAAAGGAATACTTTCATTCCACTTGGTATATAGGTATATTTTGGTTTCAGAAAACAACTGTGCATTGTTGATTATTTTTGAACCAAAACAAATAAGCCACAAGAGGGCATATTTTTCTTCATTTTATCACCCTAATACAAATAGGACTTGTTTCAATTAGGTATCACATGAAGCTGTCCCTAACACTGTCCCAGAACAGTACATGATTCCTCAGATATGCTCTGATGTTGGAATGTTGATAAGACATTAAGAAAAGCAAACTTAAACACACTTTTGGAATATGGTATGTAGAGCAATAATTTATTTTTCTTCAAGCTCCTTCTTTGGGGGTTTGTTTATTGATACAAATACATTGTCACAAATAATAACAAAGAATCACTTATCTGACTCAGAAATCCCTCCTTCTGTAATAACTATTTTGACTTGTGTCAAGCATGGAAAACCTTTCCAGCTTCTAGTGAATGTTCAAAGTCAAGAAGGTTTCTCTTTTCTGCGGTCTCAGGATTTGCGCCAAAGGGGCTGGGTTGTGTTTTTATTTTTATTTTGAAACACATTCCTGCTGAATTTAATTATTCACCACACCCTAACCCAGCTAAGTAAATATAACCCCAAGATTCTGGCTTGGAAGGGCTTGAAAAAAAGCTGAATTTTTAGAGCTCCTATAGCAGGGCGAAACATTCTCGAGAGGGTGTTAGGCAGGAGTCAGAAGGATCTGGGTGGTCACTCCTTGTCTGTTGTTGTTCCTGGTGTCCTCAACGGACTATTCACTATGCAGTCTCCAAAGTACTGAATGTAGATGATTATCTATGCTATACACCACTTTAAGAAGACTTAAAGAGAGGTCCAGAGAGTTTTGCATTCCAATTAACTCACCATAAATGATCTTCTGTCCATATTTGATGACAGAATCAGTTGTGCATGTGTATAGTTAGCTAAATATGTCTAATGATCTTATAATGTAAATCTAATGAACTAGTGATGAGTGAATTTCCATGAACAAATAAAGTTAGTGGGAAAAAATGCGTATAAGGGGGGAATACCCTATAGAAAGTGAGCCACCACAAGCTCGTGCTACCACTTGCTCCAATTTGATACAAATTATCATATGCCCCAGTTTCTGTCTTATCTGTCAGTACTGGCATGTTAACATGTGAGAAAAATTCAAAGGTAGAGTTTATTGTAAGGTTTTATGTATGGTCAATTCAGATACATTTTAAAAATGCAAGTACTAAATGACTTGTTTTTGAACACCATTTTCTTTGTCTCGATATAAACTTTCTAGTCTCTATTATCAATTCATTTTCTTTCAAAATCACTAAATTTTCATTTGGTTGGTGAATATAACTGGAGAGAAAGAAGACAGTAGCTTTTCCTGGAAATGGGCCACAGCCAGCAGCTTCTGCTGAGAACACATCCACATTACGAGATGCCTTTAGGTTGAAGTCTGGCCCCAGCAATTACCTCCCACCTGTCTTCTGGGCAGAGATAGCTATATGCGGCATTAAGCCAGCCTGGAATACACTTCTAACCTGTCTCATCCCAGTCAGCTCACCCAAAGCTCCTAACACAGCGATTATTTCTGAATTTCTACTACCAGAAATGTATCCTTTGGCTACATTTAATCCCAAAATGTAATTAATTGAGATATAATATAATGTATTTCACCCTCCTTACTGATGTACTACCCCATTATGAAATGTCATTCTCAAATTCTATCTGTGTACCTAAATGGGCATGGATGATAGGTACTGTGATTCAGAAGAATAGCCTAGATTTGCAATATTCATGATTACTGAACAGTTTTCCAAGTGAAAAGACTGCATTTTCTTTTCCTCTTTTCCTCCCTCAGTCTGAAGCAGACAGACCAGCTGCAACTAGGTAGCTCTAATTGATGATCTATATACACTTCTTTCAGTGTAACTGAGGATTGCTTGTTGAATCCTGAACAGCAATACCTTAGAGAGCGATAAACTGAGTAATGCATGCGTGTTTTAGAAAAACAATATAGAAGAATCCATATAGCCTGAGTTTTACTGCAAGGATTCAGATAAGAGGTTGGCAGTACATTCAACCTCTTAGGAAGAGTTGTTAAAACTATCCTGGTGGGATGACCTACAGAATTTTGTATTAACAAATTCTGAAGAAAAAGAGTTCAATGCCTGACTATCCTCATCATATGTGCTCTTTTCATCAATTTATCTAATCTATACATATTTCCCAAACACCTAATATCCAAACATTCAGGATATTCAAGGAAGAACGCTGATGATTGCAAAGCCTTAACCACAGCTGAGACCATTCGTCATAATTTTGGGTTCTGCAGTTGATTCTGCCTGCTTCGTGCTCAAAGTAATTAAGAGGAAAGAAAGCACAGAACCCATGATCCAGATGTTGTCTTCTAGTGGTACATTCAGGCGGTCCTAGTTAATTCAGTCTCAGTTTGAAGTGAGGGTACTTAAAACTAAATCAGTTCAAAGCAAATTCATGGGCATTGTATTAGGGTCTGGGAAAATAAACACACAAACAGTCAACACTTTGTATTGAATGGAGACGCATGCATAACTAATTATGATATAACATGAAAAGGATTTATAATGGTCCTGAAATCTAAGTGCTTTAGGAAAACAGGAGGGAATGATTTATGCTGTAGAGATTTTGTGGAAAGAATTGAGATGTCGTTTAAGAATACTAAACTACAGTTCAGAAAGGACAGGAAGGGGGAGATTCAGAGTTAATTCTAGTCAACATCATATTCTGGGCATCAAACTGAGAAGATTATACAAAAATTAATGAAGAATTCTTAAAAACTGAAAGCTACTGCTCGTGAATCTTCCTTGCAAAAAGCACAGGACTGTGCTGTGGGCGATAAAAAAAAAAGGTATTTTTGTCTTCACAAGGAACTTGGAATTTTGATGAGGAGTTAATGATACAAATAAATCAAAGAATACCAAAGTAGAGAGGAATGCTAGAAATACATTAAGGGTCTGATCAATTACAAAAGGAATGATATAACATTGACAAGGAAACATCCAGAAAGAAGGTGCTAGGAGTTAAAATGGTCTGTGAGGATTTCAGTTTGCCTGAAATGCAAGGAGAAAAATTATGGGGTTGGCTGGTTAATAGGCCAAATCAAGGTTGAGAAGATAAGGCAGCATAAGACACTGTAAACAACCTCGGTCAGAGTTAGGAAACTTAAGTACATTTTAGCCTGACTCTACCACCGATGACTCTGTGGTCCCCTGTTCTCTGCTACAGGCGGGAGGTTAAATTAAGAGTTTCTTCTAGTCCTTTCATTTCTTCCATTATTGCTCCTGTCTTCTCACCAACTCCAACTAGCCTGCTTCTTCTTATTTGCTAAGGTGGCACTGGCACCTTAGCCCTACACCATCCTTCGATTAAATATATATAAAAGTAAGCTATCTGTGGAACATGGGGCTTAGGATTCCACCTCCTGCAAATTGGTAAGTTCTAAGCTTTCCATAAGATGTGCCCAAGTTTTGTTCTCACATCCAAATTCCTCTTGTATGATCAAGGTTGGCAAAATCTACAGCAGAAGCTTGATTAAAAAAGAATGGGCTGGAGAGATGGCCTAGCGGTTAAGAGCGCCGACTGCTCTTACAGAGGACCCGGGTTCGATCCCCAGCACCCACATGGCGGCTAAGAACCGTCTGAAACTCCAATTCCAGGAGAACTCCAGTTCCAGGGGAATCCGACACCCTCTTCTGACCTCCGCGGCATTGCACGACACGGGTGCACAAACTTGCATGCAGACAGTACATTCATACACATACAGAAATAAATAAAATTAAAAAAAAAATTTAAAAAAAAGAAAGAAAAAAGAAAATAATGTAGCAACCCCTGCTCTAGGCCTGATATGAGGAAAGAGTGAAGGAACCCATGATGCTTCATTTCCACTTGGTCCTTCAGGGGTGCCAGGGTCACTGACTGTAAACAGGGAAACACCAAAACTGGTGGCAGCTGGAATTTTTAGGATGACATTTGTGGTCCTGCCTGAGACTTTGGCACAAAGAAGGGAATACCAGGGCCCCTAAACCACCCAGAGCCAGACTGGTACGTCACAGGTTGCTTTACAGACAGGATGCCCCATCTCAAAAATATCAGTCATCCTTGCGGCCGGAACTCCCTTTAAATCCAGACTCTGACTGCCAGGGCACAGTCAGCAAAGGCCTTCCTTGGAGCTTTGGGAAGGGGGCCTGGAGGTGGGGGAGGAGATCGGAAGGGGGAGGTAATCCCTGGCGTTTTGAGCATCCCTATTTAGAAAGACAGAGTCTCTCCCAGGACAGCTGCTGCTGTCACACCACAAACTTAAAAGCCGCCCTCCTGCTTGGAGCGTGCCTTTCCTCACCACGCTCTCCTGGCCAAAGCGGCAGCTGGTGCGTCCTTGTCCCTGCGGGCGCGGAGCTGGGGACAGGAGCGCCCCCTGCCTGCGCGACCGGCCGCTGCGGCCTCTGCCTCCGCGCTCCGCCAGGGCGGCCCGGCTCCGCGCTCCTACTAGGGCTGCTGCTCCGGGGAACTAGCGCCTGTGCCCCAGGTCACACAAGTCGCCCGGCCTCACCCGACAAGGCCTTCCTCACCGCCAGAAACCAGGTCGGAGCGAGAGGGAAGGCGAGAAGAGTCGCCAGCAGGTAAGTCTGGACTTGGATCACCTGCTACTCCTGTGGGAGGGTGCTCAGGAGAGGAGCGTTAAGCAGGGATGATCCGATGTGAGGGTGCTGGTGGGTCCCAAGTGAGGATCAATGTGCAGTGAATGGTAGAGCGGAACCAACCCCGAAAGTGAAGGCAGGAGAGAGCACAGGAGTGGGCGCGCCGGCCCAGGCTGGAGAGCCGCGGCGGCAAACGGGGACTGGGCGGCAGCAGAGGCTCTGACCCGGACTCTCACCCGGCGCCCCCGCGGCCAGACTGCACTACCCCAACCCCGCACGCTTGCGAACTCTGCTCTCTGCGTGGACACCCTGCTTTCCCCTGTGCCTCCCCCAGCCTAGGTAACACAGGACGCTTAGGGACCAACCTCGTGGCTCCAGACAACTACAGGTTCATTTTGTAGCTGAGTTGGCAGGGGCGGTCCAGGATGAAATAAGCAAAGTGCAACTGCATCTAGCTCGCTCCTTTTTTTCAGTCCGGCTGGAGACAGGGAAGAAAAGTGTGAGGTGGTTGTTTGGGTTGTGGCACTTTGGGAAAGGGGTGGAGGGAGACTTTTTTCTTTGCCAAGGAATCCTGACTCCTGGTCTGATGGAAGTGCGCATCCCTTTTAGCTCCGGAGGGGAAAGTTGGAGTCACATACCAGCCTTAAAGTCCGCTGGCTGTGAAACGCGGTTATGGCAAACTGTTGTGGAGAAAGTGCTGTAGCCCTCGGGGTGAGTCCTGCTAGGCATTCAACCCTGAGGGCAGCCCTCTTCCAGTGAGTGTCCTATCCGGGGCTTGAGGCTCATACAGCCAGAGTTGACGCCTTAGTCCATTGCCCTGACAGCCCGGAGGGCTGGTTTTGACACTGGTTTTTCTTCTCCGGTGACTTGTGCTCTGTCTCCGGGGCTGAGTTGCTCTGCTTTGGTCCCAGCGCTAGGAGGGACTTGACAGGAGGAGGAGACTCCCGCTCTGGCAGTGCTGTCTGGAATGTGGAAACTGGGTTAGAGACCCACGCCTGGCAGCTGGGGCTGCTGACCTCACGGAATCAGTATTAAAGACATCGAAGTTAAATAGGCGAACTCCTCACTATTTAACGTCAAGCTATAATGAACGGCAGCATTCCTGAGTGGACTCTTCTTTCTCCTCCCCAAACCCCTGACTTCCCCATTTAGCTAGCTAGCCGCTATATGTACCATCGAAGGAAACAACGCAGGGGATTGGAGATGACCTAATCAAGTCTGGAAGAAAAATGATTCTACTGGATGCGTGCGCAAGCGTGAGGGAAGGAGCGAATTTTCCAACTTGGAGGAAAGAGTTTACGTGTGGTCAAAGGAGATGGTACGACTCTCCCGACTCTTATGAGGCTGCTTTGCTGCTTTTGTGTAACCATGGCAACCATGGGGGCAAGGGCGGTCCGAGCCTTCTCCATTCCACACGCAGGAAAAAAATAAATATGAAGGGTAAAGAAGGGCGAGAGGGGATAGTGTCCTCACTCTAAGGAAGCCTTCCCTCTCCCTCTCGCTCTAAAGCCAGACTTTGACTTAGAGGAGGATGAGCTGGCAGGAAGGGCCAGGATAGGGAGTGACCAGCCTAGGCTAGGGTTAGCGGTTCCTTTAACGTGGAAGCTGGAGGAGGCAGGTGGAGCCATCGCTGACAGGCCATAAAATAATGGCACAGGTCAGGGGAAGAGACTTTCTCCCTTAAAACGAAAGGCCCGGAAATGGTGTGGGATGAGATAAGGGCAGGGTCAAGAGGTAGCGAGAGACAATGAAATGGTACTGATTTGGACAGCCAAACTTTCACGTGGAATTACCCACTTGTGAAATGGAAAGTTGCTGAAGAAGGGATTGACATTTATCAAACACCTATTGTTTCCATGTGCTTTGTATATCTGAATTAATAGTGTCACTATAGTGTAAGATTCTCTTTAGATGAATAAAAAATAGGAAACTTGGCATTGCCGCATTCTGGCTTTATGTTTTTAGCAAATTATAATTTAAAAAATCACACTGACAGGAAAATATGCAACTCCCAATGATGCTCAATTTCAGAGTGAAAATAGTGAGTTGTAAAGGTGTTAATTTTTGTGAGCAAATGTAAGCTGCAAAGGCAGAATCGCAGCCCGAGCTCATTTGCCTGTGTGTGTGTGTGTGGGGGGGTTCTTCCCTGAGGGCCCTCTGCTTAGAACCCTCAGAGAAATTTCCGTAACCACCCCTAAAGGAGAGACTTTTCCAAGGTCAGTTCCGATGCTCCAGCTGCATGAGTAATCATTCATACATGAGGAACACTGAAGAATGGTCCAAGGTAAGAACAGACCAACCAAGTCATCTACAAAACTAGAATATCCATCACATTAATATTCCACATGTACACGGCTCTCACAGAATTTTGTAGGAATCACTAGCAACTAACAATATTTGTAAAAGGAAAAAGAAAACCTGACCTAACAGCACTTTTGACTGTTGAGAAAATCTGTTTAGAGTAAGGTCCCTATCTACTTACCTATTGCCCTGTAACCTGCACATCAAAAACTTCCATACTTTAGCCCTTTGGTTCGCTTTTATGCCTGCTTCCTGTTAAGGAAGGAAAGTAAAAATTTGACTCCAGTCACCTCTGTACAAATTTGCTGAGGTTAAGAGTATCAAGAAACTATACTCAAGATGAGTAGAAACTCAGAGCGAAAAGATAAATAAGTGTTTTATCTTTCTTTTTACTTGGCATAGAATTGTCTTGGTAGGCAAGTTTTACCTAAGTGAAATTGCATTGTATTTTTTAGGAAAATGGTTCATATAGAAAAACTCCATTCTTAGTCTCATTTTATATGGACAGGGCTTCTGTCAGAGTGAGGATTATTTTTAGTGGCAGGGAAGTTTGGGATTCAAACAACGAGAGGGGAAAGGAAGCACTTTACTGCTTCTGACTGCCTAGCAGTTCACACAGGCTTGATGTGGAGACATTAAGTTGCATCGCTCCTTTAACACATACTTATTTTAGAGTTGTAATTAAGGGAAAAAATTCTCATCTTTCGTACTGGACATGTATTCATTCACATGGACATTGCATGTGAACCATCATAAGGATTTTGAGCAGCAGGTGTCTCTGAAGATATTTTCTAGAATTAGCAGATATTTCCATTGCCTAAAGTTTTGTCACTGCTTAAATAGAATTACTGGACTAAAGTCTCCACTATTTTGTTATTTTGCTTCATTATTGGGGAAAACAGGAAGGTTGGATGCTTTCATGACAGGTTTATTGGAATTTAAATTTTTCATTTAATAAATTATTCATTTATTACAGAGGTCTGTTTTGAGTTCTTAATTTTTGCTGCAAACACTTGGAGCTATGTAGAATATCTAAGTAGAGTCAAGAGTATTTCAGTCTTCCATAGCACAGTCTTTGAGAGTCAGAAAGAGTAAGTACTTACATTTGCAGAGTACCAATAATAATGTACTACGACTAAGTACCAATAGCAATAATAATGATTATTAATAATTGGTAATGTTTGTTTATCATAGTGGGGTTCAGCTCAGTACTTGTTTTTAAACCGTCTCTTCCTCTAGGAAAATAGTGCCAAATCTTTCCTTACTTTTATATCTTTGTAGACCCTTTTATGCTATAGTCTTTTTTTCCATTTTTTTCTTCACTTATGTTTTTCTGTATAAACCCTAACTAAATCATAAGGACTTGAAAAGACAGAATTTGGGCTGGAGAGATGGCCTAGCAGTTAAGAGCGCCGACCACTCTTACAGAGGACCCGGGTTCGATCCCCAGCACCCACATGGCAGCCGAGAGCCATCTGAAACTCCAGTTCCAGGAGAACTCCAGCTCCAGGGGAATCCGAGACCCTCTTCTGACCTCCGCGGCATTGCACGACACGGGTGCACAAACTTGCATGCAGGCAGTACATTCATACACATACAGAAATAAATAAAATTAATAAAAAAATTGTATTTAAAAAAAAAAGAAAAGACAGAATTTGTCTTCTCTTACCTTTTAACACCTTTAGAGTAATTACAGTGTGGCACAGATTTTACATAACATTGAAGTCTATTTTTTCTGTTAATAGTGATTTTAAAAGATTATGATGTCTATAAAATAACACATTAGATAGCTTTGGATTTGTCCTCTTCTCTATTTTAGTAAGGGGATAGTTTTATTATAAATGAACTTTTGCTTCCACTTAAAAAAAGTGAGGAGGTGCATGACCATATCAAAATAGTTTTACTCATGGGACCTTGCTCTTACGAGCAGCAATGGTGACAGCATGCACAAGACCCATGCAAACTCAAGCAGACAAAAACTCAGCATTGAACTGTGGAAATGGGCAGTAGGCCCCAGTCTTAGCCAAAGAATTACTGGGCAGCTGATTACTGCTGGGTGAGGGAGATATGTTATTCCTTAAGAGAGTGACTCTAGATAGGATGACTAGGCCCCAATAAATGAATGTTGCACTGAGGAATGTTTGGTGACACCAACTTTATTTGATAGGCCTTAATACAATGACAGAATTCAGAAAATCCAGTGGGGTGGGGGAAAATGAGAGGAGTGCTGATACAGAATGGAGTATAAAGATGATTAAGATGTTGTGCATAAAATACACAAAAATTCAATAAAAATATACATAGAAAGTAACAAGAAGATAAAGGTTTAGCAATAACTATGTACAAGAGTGGCATAATGAAAATAGGATATATATAAATATATTTAATAAAAAGAATCACTACAAAGTTATTAATCTGAAGGGCATTTTAGAAGAACCTAATTATTTATAAAAGACCTAAGCGATGTCATCTATAGACATGTTAGTTCACTAAAATTGATTACCTAAATAATGATTGGAAAAAAAGATAAAATAAAAGTGAAATTTATTGTAAATAAAAAAATACACTGATAAGGAGCTAAACCCCTTTTTTAAAATTTATTT
The DNA here is from genome assembly GCA_009823505.1 of Rhizomys pruinosus. Lineage (NCBI taxonomy): Eukaryota > Metazoa > Chordata > Mammalia > Rodentia > Spalacidae > Rhizomys > Rhizomys pruinosus. The sequence goes on from VZQC01004158.1 coordinate 374,499, forward strand.
ATGTATATGAATGTATTGTCTGCGTGTAGGTTTGTGCACCAGTGTCATGCAATGCCGCGGAGGTCAGAAGAGGGTTTCGGATTCCCCTGGAACTGGAGTTCTCCTGGAACTGGAGTTGAGACGGTTCTCAGCCGCCATGTGGGTGCTGGGAATCGAACCCGGGTCCTCTGCAAGAGCAGTCGGCGCTCTTAACCACTAGGACATCTCTCCAGCCCCAGAGCTAAACCCCTTTTAAAGTTACTTTGACTTTTGATTATGAGATAGATTAATTACTAGACATTTATATGTAATTTAAATTACTAAGCACATAAGAATACTTAAGTGCTTTTAAGGAGATGCATAAATAAAATAAGATGCTCATTGTAGTTATTTTGATCTATCACTATCAGTCTTTGATCAAGCATTTCCACATTAACAATTATTTAATTATTTCTTTTTTTTATAATTTTATTTATTTCTGTATGTGTATCAATGTACTGTCTGCATGCAGGTTTGTGCACCCGTGTCGTGCAATGCCTCGGAGGTCAGAAGAGGGTCTCAGACTCCCCTGGAACTGGAGTTCTCCTGGAACTGGAGTTTCAGACGGTTCTCGGCCGCCATGTGGGTGCTGGGGATCGAACCCGGGTCCTCTGTAAGAGCGGTCGGCGCTCTTAACCGCTAGGCCATCTCTCCAGCCCCTAATTATTTCATAGTAATGAACCAGGACATCATCAACCAGCTCACTAATATTCTGTTAGAAAATGTATTCGCTTTGCTCATCTGGTTATAATGCTTAATAAGCTATTAAATAGAAAGGGATAAGTTAACCAAAACATTAAATAATTCACTGATCTGAGAAGAATCTGTGCCCATCTGTCTGCATTTATCTGTACGCCCTGACCACATCTTCCTTTACATCGTCATCTTCTGCTTTGGCAAAGAGGAACAACTTTCTTTGCATCCTTCCTTTGTTCTACTTTGTAGCTTATGTAATAACTGTAGTATCTGCTATTTTAATAACATATGATGTACAATATTCACTAACAAATCACAGAGACCAGGAAATGCTCTTCTAGTTGACATAATTAAACCTAATTAAATGAAATTATTATGCCCTAAAGTAGTAAATCAATAAAATCTTTTAAAATCTAAGTTATCTAGCATCTTAAAAAAATAAAGTAGGATTGCTTATATGGTTAATAAAGTTATATCAACATATCAAAATAACATCATTAACCAACTATCAGGAGAATCACTTTTTTGTATATTAATTAAATCATTTACTGTACTACAACTCATCTTTAATACTTTCCCTAATATTAGATTTTCAAGATTATAGTGCTATTTCTACTCCATATGAACTATGCTAATTGTTATTTATGTGAATGAGTTAAGGACATATAGCCTCAAATACACTGCATACCTGAAATTATACTAATGATTTTCTCAATAGACATATTATCTGAGCATGCCTTAATAAAGAAACTGATGGGGCTGGAGAGATGGCCTAGCGGTTAAGAGCGCCGACCGCTCTTACAGAGGACCCAAGTTCGATCCCCAGCACCCACATGGCGGCCGAGAACTGTCTGAAACTCCAATTCCAGGAGAACTCCACTTCCAGGGGAATCTGACACCCTCTTCTCATCTCCGCGGCATTGCACGACCACGGATTTGCATGCAGACAGTATATTCATATACATACAGAAATAAGTAAAATTAATAAAAAAAATTAAAAAAAATAAAAAAACAGAAAAAAATGTAGCTAATATATTTATCTTCAACTTGTGTGAAATATTAAAAATAGGGCTTAGACTAAAATGCCCTAATAAGTTGATTTTTAAATTATGTTCTTTTTTATTGACATTTGGTATATTTCATAAGTCATTTTTCAATCCAATTTGGATACATTCCCCTCTCCCTCACCCTCCCCCACCCCAGTTTATGCACTCTGCCATAGATGTTTTGCATCTTTCTCTCAATGTTTCCAAGGATAAGTTGATGTCTTAACCTCCTCAAGATGCTCTTTTCTCACATATATTAGGCACAAATGGACCTGTGTTGAATGATGGAAAAATATCAAATTATATTTATGTAATCTAATATCTCTTTTACAACATGTATGAAATGTGTTCTGTGGGTTTCTTCCAGTCTTTTATATTATCATAAAGAATAATTATTATATATTAAATTCAGATATTCTGGAGTATGGCATTTTTTATTATTTCCAAGAAAATATTTTATCTTTATATCCTGTTATTAATCTATGTAATTAATAATTCTGCTAAAAAGCATTTAAATATTGTTTAAAAATAGTATTCTTATTGGGGCTACCATTTTTATTTCTGAAAACATTATACAAAATTTATTTCAAAGACAGTTATTCAGAGGTAGAGTTCTCTTCTGATACTAACTTCTGGATCAGGAGAATTGGCACGAATTCAAGTTTTCTTATTGAAATAAGGTAGAGCCTTGGGAGGATTCATTTATTGTTATGTGTATGATTGTTTTGCCTGTGTGTATGTAAGTGTACCCATGTCACACAGTACCTGCAGAGGTCAAAAGGGAATGTCAGATCCAGTGGAATCGTAGTTTCAAATGGTTCTTAGCTGCCTTATGGGAGCTGGGAATTGAACCCAGTCCTCTGCAAAAGCAGCCCAAACTCTTAACTACTGAGCCATCTCTCCTTTGTAATGTTAAAAATAAAACAAAGGCTTTGATAATGTTCATTACAGAAATGGTTCTTAGTTATTACTCCACATTTAAATAATATTGGTAAGCACAAAGTAGGATGGTCAATAAACATTTTTCTACATGTAACTCCACTGCACTCAAAGATATATGATAGCTACTTTACCAAGAGAGAAGTTATATTAGCTGGGCATGGTGGTGCATGCCTTTGATCCTAGTACTTGGGAGGCAGAGGCAGGCAGATCTCTGTGAGTTCAAGGCCAGCCTGGTCCACAGAGTGAGCTACAGGCCAGCTGGGACTAAAAGGGAAACCCTGTCTCAAAAATACAAAAAAAAGAAAAGTTATATTAAAGATAAATTTTATATTTAATGCATAGCACCCAAATCTTATTTTCTCTAATACCAACTTCAATAGAAGAAATGACAATTTGTAGGACTAATAAGTGTATGTTAGAAAGACACTCAAACCAACTGAAAGAGGTCTCAATAATATGAGAAATAAAAATAATGTATTTTCCCTCTTCTGACCTCCGCGGCATTGCACGACACGGGTGCACAAACTTGCACGCAGACAGTACATTGATACACATACAGAAATAAATAAATGCCGGGCGTGGTGGCACATGCCTTTAATCCTAGCACTTGGGAGGCAGAGGCACGTGGATCTCTGTGAGTCCGAGGCCAGCCTGGTCTACAGAGTGAGTTCCAGGACAGCCAGAGCTGCAGGGAGACCCTGTCTCAAAAAGACCAAAAAGACCAAAAAAACAAAATAAATAAATAAATAAAAATAAAAAAATAAAAAATAAAAAAATAATGTATTTTATTATTAAGCAAGATAAAATAAATATCCATGAGACTCTGTTAATACTAATGAATAATTAAATCCATTAATAAATTCCTGAGTGTGGGGTGAATTTCCTTCCACAGAGTATAGTGTAGAAGGGGACGTTTTTCATTAAATAAGTCTGATGAACACTGTCTCACTGTGTCAACTAAGCTTTCATATTCAGCACTGATAGTCACAAATCATGTCGATGGCATATCCTCTTGATATGAATGAATAAAATTCACATATTTCAAATTATGATGTTTCTCTCAAATCTATAATGCCAAGATAGCTGTAGGGAAAAAATTATGAGAAAAATTTCACCAGTGGAAAATTCTAAGGTCTATCTGACCTGTAATTCTCAAAATATTCAAGAGCAATAAGAAAGAAGAAAATCTGATTTACTGTTACAGTGCACAGGAACCTAACAAGTATGGTGACAAAATGTATTGTAGACTTTATGGGGAAAAAATTCTGAGTAAACTTGGAGTTCAATATATCCTTAATGGGTTTTAAACCATAGGAAATGTCCACACTAATTTGACATGCAGACAAGAAACTGGTTGTAGACCTTATTTTATCTTCTAAATGTTTCTGTGAATTTAAAACTTCTCTGGATACAAATAGATTGAAAGCACACATTGAGAAAGCATACCAAAGCTGATGTCTTTTAATTGAATGTTTTATTTGGTTCTTTAATCCTGGGTAACATGCTAAAGCCACTTGCTTCTTCTGTTAATAACAAGCTTAACATATTGTAGGCTGTCATGGAAATAAAGGTTTGTGTTAGTGATCGGTGAATCATAGATATTTTAAGGGAAAGCTTTTTCTCCCTGTGTCTCTCCTGCTTTACTGACATTTTAAGATCTATCATCAGGCCATGTGTCTTCAATTCCAGATGACGCTCACCTTCCAACATTCTTCTCAGAATGACTGAATGAATATTTATCCATTCTCTCTCTCTCTTTCTCTCTCTCTCTCTCTCTCTCAAACTTAGGGAATCTACTATGTCAAATACTTTGAGGATTATTGTCTATCAAATACTGTATCAATGGCATGGTTATGTTGAACATTAAAGGATGCCTAGGACACCTTTACCTTCCATAAAAACTCCTAGAAACTGATACATATTCGTATTCCTGCTGATGGAGAGTGGACAGAAAATAGTACTACCATCTGCCACTCAAATAATGGTGTTTATTATATACCAAATATAGTTTGTTTTAATATATTTGCATACTATAAAATTACATTACATATATTCACACATGTTAAATGTCAAGTCTTTCTCTGTCTCTCTTTCTCTTAGGAGAAAGATACATCTACAAAACTATCATTTCATGCACTATTCCTTTCAAAAGTTGCTAACATTTTCTTTTTTGGTGCTTTTTTTTGTTTTATTTCAGTATATGTGTTTTGAAGAACTAGCTAATTTTTCAAACAAAATTGCCAAGTAAAATGACGCATTCCAGTAATTCCAGTTTCTTGGGAGGTTATGGCAAGAAGATTGCAAATTTTGAGTCTAGCCTGGAGCCAATTAACAAGACACTGTAGCAGAGTGAAATGAAAAGGTCTTGGGGATATAGTAGGTGGTAAAACACCAATCTAGGGTGTGTGAGGCCATGGGTTCAATCTCTTGAGCACAGTGATAAAAATAAACAAATAAACAAAATCATTTTTTTGGTTTCTTTTTTCAGGAAGCTCCCCTAGCCTAAGCCTTTATTCTTGCTCATGTCTTGCTCTTCATTATTACTTTGTACAGCTGCACCTTACTGATGCCCTGCCTGACTGTTTCTGCCCAACTGTGTCAATGCTGAAAAATTTGACATTTATCTGCTTTTTTTTCCCTTCATTTTCTGTTTATAGTTTGCATGAGTCATAACATAAAAATCAATCACTTTTCAAGAACTTCTTTGGGAAAAGTAAGAAAACCTGGTCCCAGAATGAATGAATAACTGGCCTACATTTTGGTGACAGCCCACTTTATTTCTTAAATTAATGAAACCTTCTGAAAATGACTGACATCAAAATGAGTAATGTGCTCTGGACTCTCATTGCAATCTTATATTCAAGGTTTCCATTTTGCAAAATAAATGAAATCTTTTTTATAAGGTGATCCTGACCAGCATTCTGCAGACCTCTAATTCTAGCATAGGTAGATGAAGGGAGGCAGGAGTATCAGCAGTTCAAGACCAAATTAGGATACTTTATGAATTCAGAGCAACCTAGGCTACAAGATACCCCAACTCAGACAAACTAAGTTGTTAATGCCTATGATAATTTATTTCAGTCAATAAAGAAGAATGGAACAATGTAATACTGCTCGAAAGCTTTTAAAATGTTTAGTTAATTTTTTTTTTTTTTTTGGTCTTTTTGAGACAGGGTCTCCCTGTAGCTCTGGCTGTCCTGGAACTCGCTTTGTAGACCAGGCTGGCCTTGAACTCACAAAGATCCGCCTGCCTTAATTGAGACACACTCAATACATATTTTGCATAGAACATCATACTGTTGCTCTTGTCTCCCACCAGGATATTTTCTGAATACTTAACTATAACTGAAGTATCTCTTAAAAATATTCTTACAAGTGAAAATATTCATTGCATATATTAGATAATTTTATAGTGTGACTTTCCATACCAGAGGGTAAATTATCTAAATGTTACCATAATTATATATTTATTTATTTTAGTCTTGATGTCTTTTCTACCATAAACATCAGATTTTGGGCCACAATGCCTTCTATCTCAGCTTTTCATATATTAATATGTATGTGTCCATATCAAAACCAGCTCAATCAATAGAGGAAAGTAGACGAAAACTAACTAGGCTCTTCAGGATGCAAAAGTGGCCTAAGGGTTAAAAAATATGACAAGCGATCTCTTTAAAGGGGTTTTAATTCAAATCAGGATTTTTTGCTCCATTTGAAGCTAAGACTTTTAACACCTGTAAAGTAGCTGCTCAAAAGCATCAATGCCAGATTTATAGATGAGCAAATAACATTTCCCTTTCTCTGTCTCAATTCACATTTTGCAGAGCGGTGGAGATTGTTGTCTTAGATTTTGCTGTGATGAGGTTTGGCAGAGAACATTCATTGTTCAGGTTTTAGAAAGGGCAAGTTCTTGGCAGGAATAACTCGCATAGAAAAGGAATGCTCTGCTTACACATGTGCACTCAATAAACCTTCAGAGCACTGGGCTAACATACTATAAGATAGCTTATCCCAACCTCCACCCAGTCTTTGCAAGTTGATTGTTTAAAAGCCTTCTTTTGTTGTGTCCCTATCACACAGGTCTTTTCATATTCCAGGAAATGTTACTTTGATTCATATTTCAAAACTTATTAGTGAACAATCAGCCGGCATTTCATATCCTGTCCACTTTCACTCAAGAATTATTAAAATAACAATCTCATTGATATCTTCTTTCCCCTAGTGTTTAGCAGCCATAGAATCATGGTTTCCATGACAACTAGCAATCAACTTTTTGAATATCCATAACCCCAAGTATTCCTAACACTATAAATTAAGAAATTGAGCTAGTCTTTTCTTTTGCTTATGTGCAAGCAGTGTTGATGTATGTGTGTGCATGCACACACACTTTAATCAATAGTTTATTAGGATGAGCAAACACAAAATGTCTCATCCTTTTCACAAGTAAATAAACAAAACAAGCCAGTCTCAGTCTTACAGTCCAAAACACGGGCTACAATGCCTGCGCTCTTTCCACATGAGGCTTCTGCTATGTTGATTACTCCTTTCCCTGGAAACAGTTTTATATTTTCCTTTGCCAGCACTGACCTCAGCCCTAAAACAAAGCCTTCCTTCTATGCTGCACCCTTCAAATACCTCCTCTCACACCCAATAAATCTGAGGTGAAGAACTAAGTAGATGATACCTTTCATTACCTGTGTTACCTTTACTTTGTCTTTCATGGGCTTTGCATATCAGACCTTGCTTCATTTGTACCTTGTTCTACTGTCTTCTTGATCGTCTGAGTTCTTCGCAGAACAGTCTTTCATTGGCCTGCTTCAAGTTCACTGTGGGATAAAAATAGAATTTCAAGACTGATTCTCTCCATTCTCCTCCTCCTTCTTTTTCTCTTCCTCCTATTTTTGTTTGTTCAAGGGTCTTAAGAGATTCAATTTTAGACTACACTATAGACTACACAATATGTGAGATAAAAGTTCATACAGAGAGAGACATCTCCATGCTAGTCATAGAAGAATCAGTTATAGACACTAAACATCAATAACACTGTCCTGGGCTATCCTCATTTTAATTTTTCTTTTCATTTCCTGGCATTACACTGTTCTTCCCAATTCTAGTTTTGTAACGTTGCATATTTCCTCTTTTTTGGGGGGTCTCTTTCAAGACAGGGTCTCCCTGTAGCCCTAGCTGTCCTGGAACTCACTCTGTAGACCAGGCTAGCCTTGAACTCACAAAGATCTGCCTGCCTCTGCTTCCAGAGTGCTGGGATTAAAGGCCTGTGCCACCAAGCCCAGCTTCATTGCATATTTCCTTAATGTAGTGCTCCATCACCCCTCCCCCCCAAATAATACAGATTGGGTCAACAGACTCTACTTTAAAAATATGTATGTATAAATGTTTCTTTTCCTTCTAACGTGGGCATCCTCCCATTCCCATTCCCTTGTCCAGATGTTACCCCACTGTGTAGCTAGTACCTTGTCCCTGTACATCTTCCTATCAGGTGTTGCTCTTGGGAACCTTTCCTTAAATGTTCTCACTATGCTGCCACTCCAGAATGCTCTATTTTAGTCTAATTCATAAGAAAGTGAAGGCAAATAAAATGATCTAATTCACTGCCCACTCACTTTTGGGCCTGGAAGTCGGCCCAGAATCATTCTGCACTGTATGGTCTCGTGCCTAGAGACTAGATCTTTTCTAGACCACACACCAGTGCTGAACTAGATCTTCTGGGACTGTCTGGCTACTAAGAGAGCACTGAAGCCTTCCTTTCTCAACCACAAGTTCCAGAGGATTCTGCCTGAAGCCTGAGTGTTGTCCTTATGGAGTCAGGTTACCTAAAGCAAGTTAGAGTCTCATCTACCAAAGAGCAAGGTCAGGGAGAGCTCAGACATAAATTTAAAGCCTCAGAATCTGTGAAGACCTGAGTAGGAAAGCATGTCTTTACTCCATGCTGCTTTGTCTGCTTGGCAGTTCTTGGGAATAAAACTAAACAGGACCATCAAATGTGTCAATCAATGAGATTTTCCAGAAATTGAACTTCAGGGTCACTTTAACTTCTGAGCAAGTGGAAGTGAAACTGAATGCTGTTCTCAATTTTTATGGGAAAATACTTTTGAATGCTTTTCTCAATATTCTTGGAAACTGGTTTATACACATAAGCATCACTTTTGCTTATGAGTGTTTATCAATATGTTATATAAATACCTTATAAAAACTCTTTTAATAAAAACTTAAGTATTTTACAGATAGGACAGATATGAATTGTGTGAGTCATTTTGTAAATATTTTCAAAATAATAGACCCCATCACACTGTTTTTCTCATAGGGATAGTCAGGATTTTCCTCTGGCTGCTGTTATATTTTGGTACATATATGGTTGTAACTCTCCTTCCCTAATGCAAGTCATAGAAATTAATCTTTTCCTGCTTGTAGATGGCTATAAGGAAATTATCTCACCTATCTTGTCTGATAGAGCATCATTCCACAAAAGTAACCCATTTATACTTTAGAAGAATGAATTCTATGCAAAAGACCCAAAAAGAACCAAAAAAGACAAGATGGGGAAAGGTAATTCACACTTGTAATCTCAGCACTCAGGAGGTGGTATCAAAACCAGCAGGAGTTCAATCATCCATGAATACATAGTGAATTAGAGGCCAGGTTTGGCTACTTAAAATCCTGTTTCACAAGAAAAGGGATGTAAGACATATACACATATATGAGATATACATGTGTGTATATATTAGTTTATACACATGTTTGCATATTCACTGTATGCAAAAATGAATTAGATAACATATTTTCTCCCCTGAGTTCTTAAGGACAGCTTTTTAAGAAAAAATTAAGATGAAGAAACAATTTTAAAGACAGAAACAACAAAGCTGTACTCAGTAACATAAGCTTACAATCTCAGCACTCTGGGGGTAAAGGCAAGAGGATTGGGAGTTCAAGTCCAGCTTCAGCCACATAGCTAGTGTAGTAGTAGCCTGAGCTGTAGGGGATTCTTTCTCAAAATATAAAAAACAAATAACAAGAAAGACTGAAGCAGTCATTTCAAAATTCTTTTTTTTTTTTTACTGTTTTTCTGTTTCCTTTTGTAAAATTAAATTTACTATTTCTTTGTGGGTTTTTTATGTATTCTTTTAGTGAACAAATCTGTGTTAATCTACTTACTTGTCTTTCAAAGAGTATTTTGGGAAATGAGCTAAATTATATTGATATTCTAAGTATTTAGTATAGAGAATCTTTATGAAATCATAATATTTAGACATTGCTCAAAGGATCTGCCATGATAACTGTGGGTTTTCTGGGTAGTTTTACAGTTATTGAAAAGAAGAATGAATCTTGATCAAGGTAATAGTTCTTGTTGCATATCTGTATCCCAGAAATAAAGATAGTTAGGGACGGTTGGGAATGGCCAGGGCTATCTAGTAATTCTCAGTGGAAACCCTGTTGTTTCCTGCTCTCTAGCCATGCTACTACTTGGATATCATGGAATGACGGGGAGAACTAAGGACACTCGAACCATGTATCTAGAGTTCAAAATAGCACAGAACATCTTGGGTTTAGCACTATTCATGCTATTCATCCTGAATGGTATTTCTTCTTATTCTCTCCATCTTCATATATTGAGATCCTGCTTTTCAAAAGCCAATTCATACTTCACCTTCTCTTTCAATATATCAATGCAGAAATCAGCTATCTCAAATTTATTTTCCTTGTTGCACATGCTCACACTTCCCACTAAATCACTTCAATTTTAAATTGTTTTATATGGACTCTTTGTAAGAAGCAGTATCTTCTTTGTAAGAAGCAATTTGTTTCCAAATATCACATTCAATGTCTTTGTCACCTTGCAAAACAATAGTGGCTGATTTGTAACTACAAATGAAATATATAAAATCTAAGTAACAGTTTGAGAGCTAGCAATATGATCCTGAGTCATTTAGAATTTTACTAAAGTTATATATTATTATTATTTTACAAAATGAATTAACACAGATCATTCAGTATTTCTTTTCCATTTTGATTAAATAGAATCAGGAAGTGTTAGGATGACCATCCTTTCTTCAGTCAAAGACATGTAAAACAAGTCTCTTAAGTAGAAGTCCTGTCTGAATTTTTAAAAATATGCTCTCTGAAGGATGGACACTATCCTCTTATTCAGTAAGCACATAAACAACAGAAATTTCATGCATGCTCTATTTTGCTTCATTTCCCATCAATTCATTTACACTTTAGATTATTTGCCCTCAATAGGACCATAAGAGAAAATAAAATAAACACTGTGTGAAAGTTACAGTCAACCTCTTAGTATTTGAAAAATAGTATTCCTGAAGTTAGTCTACACTGGACTAGTGCATAGCCAATACTTTGGAATTCTTTCAAGGATGCATTTTTTTATTAAAACCTTGTTAGAAATAGTACCGGAGGCTTGGCTTTTTTTTTTTTCTCTTTTTTCTTGTGTTTAATAGTGTTGGGAATAGTTGGAATGTAGGCCTGACAAAATGTCCACTTCAGAATGCTTATTTGGAAATCTCTCTAGTTAAGAAATAGTAACAATAATGTAAGTTTTGTCTGAACTGACTCATTGAGAAAGCATGCTGAGAGACTGTCTGGTCCTATTTCTTAATTTAATAGTACATTGAGGATGAGCTGATGTGAATTCTTTCCCCATTTCCTTTCGCCACCCTCCATTCGTCCTTAAAGCTCCCTCTTCCTTTCTTCCTTCCTTAAACATGAATGGATAACTTGTCTATTTTAAGATCACTGCTAAGAATCAAAGCGGAATAGCCCCAGGCCTGGGTAATTCATGATCCATATCTATGACACACTAGATTCAGTGTGCTCAGAGGTACTTCCTGGGAAGTCCCAGAGCAGGCATTACAACTGAAGTCTTTTCACTCCTAGGAGGGCAAATTTTCTGCTCTTCAGTGATGTCAACATGTGCTTTAACAGACCAACTTGGTGGGTTCTGTGAAAATTTTGAAACTTAAAACTAGGCAAGGTTGAATGAGTGGTCACATAATGCTAACCACTTCCTGGACAAATTAACTTTCCTACTTGACACTAAAGGATTATGTTCAGGTATAATCAACAAAAAGAGCAACAAATAAAAACAATGAAATGTGTATAATTTATTAATTCTATGGAATTTTTAATTTAATCTAACTCTATATCCATTTCTATATAAGACATACTCATAGATACTGTATGTTACATATGATTATATGTGTAATATGAATTGTTAAATGGGCTGCATTATATATAAAAGTGTTTTATATGCTTAACAGGTTATACATATAAGGTAGCTGTAAAATTTTGAAACGTTACATAAAATTTTAAAGAAAGAAAGTTCTGGCCAAAAGAAGCAAATCTTGATTACCCCATATAATGTAAGTTTTATAATTATGGAGAATAGCAGAAAGGATACTCTTGCATAGATTCTCTTCTGAATATATATACACACTTTGAAATTGCATGCTTTCTAGTGTGTTTCTCAATTATGATGTGAGCACTATCATCGGAGGCATAAGTCTGGCTTCTCCCAGATTGATAAATTCAGTATAGATCCTGAAAGAAAAGTTCTGAACCTTTCTTGCACAGGATAAATATCTCAGGTATATTTTGTGATGCTCTCATTGACATAGGACCTTCAGGAAGATTCTTCTGCCAAAACAGCAAGTGCGAACTTGTCCTTTTTTCCTGTTGACTATATCTTCTCATTCATATTGTTATTTTCTGTCAACTTTTTGGAAATTTCATAATATAAGAAACTTAAACTCCAGACAAATTTGTTTGATTTGAGTATTGTTTGCTATTAAACACTGATAATATAATATCTCATGAGTGTCTAATAGAAAAGATGAAGTTCTGTTGAAGTACATGTCTGGCTGCAGCACGCAGTCCCTCAAACATGAAGAAATGTATAGAGTATGTGGGATCACAAAGACAGGCCTTCTGCTACAGAGTTCTTGACTTTGTTTTTGTTTTTATGTGTACCATGGGTTGATTCATCTTTGTCTGCTGTTGACTATGATTAAAAAATACATAAAACAGTGTCAAAGTGTTCAATTAGGGAGTCTTCAGTCCAAAATAAATGGCCTCATCAAAAAAGCTTGTAACAGGCTGAGTGCTGGCACGGCCTTTTTTTCTATAACTCTTGTCTGTGGGAGGTGCAGACTTATCTGGAATGCTGCTGCTTTTAATGTCTCATCTGGGTGTGAACAAAGAAAAAGATAACACTTTTGCACAATATCATTCTTTCTGGATGTGGTCACCTTTAATAATAGAAACAAATGAAGCATTTCCCAGGGTATTCATCATGTCTACCAGGAAGCAGGTGTTCTTTCTTTTATTTTTCTTTTAGATCACATTTATTTATTGCCTTATATCTTTCAGTTGTGCATATTTTTCCTCTAGAGGGAAATTCCATCCTTTCTGGAATAATAATCCTCCAATTTTTAGATGTCCTTTTTTATACAAACTGTTGAGTTGCTGGGAAAACACATTCTTTCTTCTTCTATACAGTGGACTTTTGATTATATGTATGTATGGAGAAACCTCGAGTGTTTATGACATTTCTTGAAGATACTTCTTCTGTATCAAAATAATAATTCACAGGAATTTTAGAGGGGCAATCAGTTACATTGTCAGTATTGTACCAATAAGTAAATCTTCAACAACAGAGTATCAAAGTCATAGGAAATTGTATCATGCAAAGATGAAACTGTATAACAATTTGACCAGCTGTCTTCTCTGGTTTCTTTACTGCTTCTGAAATGTACTGTTTTTTCATTAGAACCCCTCCACCCTTTATCAAATCACACTGCAGGGAATCTTGGCTTCACTTCATGTAACTAGCCTCAAGCTTCTGGGTCAGGCATTTCAAGCATAAACTTTGAGCTCATTATAACACCTCATTCTTTGACCTTTCTCGGAGATCCTTGCAGGTCCTGGAGATGAAGCCTGATCTCACTCTGGCTTTGGCATCACCGGGAATTTGTGGTTCATGTGTGTTTTATGAAATACCTGCTGCTTCACCAGCTTCCTTTGCCAGGTGCTATTCCTCCAAAACCAAATGTTTTCATATTCATTTCATACATTCTTGCATCCAAATTTTGATAAAGGAACTGGTAATTTATATACACATCAGGGCCTATACACGATCATTCAGACTATGGCTCTGATTATGACTCTGGTCATAGTCCTTTATAACCTCCTATAGGAAACTCCACCTCGGGTTTCCTGATCCACTTCTATATTCTCTCAAATGTTCAAAGCAAAATACCTAGAATGAACGAGAATTTTATTTTTATTTGTTTGATGTCTTTATTTCTGAAAGCACAGTAGATCTAGTAAACCGAATACTCGACACCAATCAGTCATTTCTAGTGCAAGATAATGCAGTCGGATCAAACCCAGTCTCATCCTGTTTCTGTTACTTACCAGCTTGTTGCCTTGGACAACTTGCTACAGCTCTCTGTGCTTTCATTTCAACAGCAGTAAATTGAAAGTAATAACAATATTTACTACTATATTACCATAAGTATTAAATAAGTTATATGAGTTCCAAATTTAAAATGGTGTCTAGTTATCTCTCCATAAATGTTAGCTACTCTTTTTTTTTTTTTCTTTTTATNTTTTTTTTTTTGTTGTTGTTGTTGTTGTTTGCTGATTTTGTTTTGAGAAAAGGTCTCACTACATAGTCCAGGCTACTCTTGAACTGGAGATCAACCTGCACCCACCTCAAGTTCTGAGATTGCAGGTATGTGCTTCCATACTCAGCCACCAAATAGGTTTTGCCATAAACTTTTGAGTAATACTGAAATGCCTGAAATCATTATGGAGTAAAAGAAGAAAAGTGCTCACTACTGAGAGAAGATGGACAAAGAAGCTATACATAATGAGGAATGGCAAAGTGCCAATAAAACGTCTAACATTTCAAAGTAGGGAAATAAAAATCACCTTAAAATGAAGCAGGCAATAAACAGGAAGAGGAAAGGACAACAGATATGCTCAAAGTCAAAACTAGACAAGCAGAGATGAGAAAAAAAAATTCTACCTTTATGGGAAAGAAGACTTCCTTTACTAATCTGGACTAATTGTGTTTCTTCATTTGCTATAGCCCTTTATTAGCATCTATGTGGCAGACACAGTAGTTAACACATACTGGGATATATTCTCATGTAAGTACAGTGAGCCTCATAATTTACAGGGTACCATTTCCAAGACTCCTATGGACACCAAAATCTAAGCAACTTCAAGCCCTTTATATAAAACAGCACTATTTGTAGGGCTGGAGAGATGGCTCAGCAGTTATTATTATTATTTTTTTTTTTTGGTCTTTTTGAGACAGGGTCTCCCTGAAGCCCCAGCTGTCCTGGAATTCACTCTGTAGACCAGGCTAGCCTTGAACTCACAAAGATCTGCCTGCCTCTGCTTCCCAAATGCTAGGGTTAAAGGGATGAGCCACCACCCCTGGCTCTCTTCTGTTCTTTAAAGGTGTTGAAGTATGTATCATACTCCAGTAAAGTCCATGATATACTAACATATGTACCAATATAATTATATGTTAGAAAGATCATATGTGGATACTGCTCCCTTGGAGCCCCTCTCGCTCTTGAGAGTTCTTTCTCATTTTTCATTACTGAATATATGTTCACACCATTAAAAAAATGAAGATGAAGAAGAAAAGACCACATGTCCTTTGAAAAAATATGAACCAGAAATGACTTGGCTTCTTTTGTTTTAAATAATATATTCTCCAAATATTTCTGTAATATCTATTCCTTAGAAATTTTTATAGTGTACAAAGTATATTTTTCTCTGCTACAGATTCTCTCCATTATTTGCGCCTCCTTATACCACACATTTGTTCCTGTTTTATACTAAGCAGTCAGAAATAATTGATATCTTTCTTTGAACCAAAAACAGTTTAAAAAAAATATATATATATTATGGTTTTTTATGGCAGGTAGAAATATGATTTATTTTACATTATGTATTTACTTTAAATGGATTAATGATCTAAGTATAAAATACAAACTATTAATATATCTAGAACATAATATAAAATAACGTCATTGGGACACCTAGAAGTTTCTTAGTCTAGATAAATTATAAACAATTAAAGAACTCTAATTTTAATAAAATATTTGTACTTCTGAAGATATCAAAAATGAGAAATAAGAAAATAAGAAATGAGAAAATAAGACATATACCATGAGAAAAACATACAATTCAGAATATGGGAAAAATACAGATTCACCATTTAAATGCTCTATAATAATAAAAGTAGCATGAGAAAAATTTGAAAAGATATATTACAAATTAGATATATGATTGATCAATATGAATGTGATTAGTCATTGAGGAAACTCCAATAGAACCACTGAGAAAAATACAACTCTAAGTGTATGTATTCCCATCATGCTTTAAAGGTGACAAAACACAAACGGTGGAGGCCAGACAAAGCCCAGAGCTGGATTCCTCTCTATATCAAGTTATTAAAGAATCATAGGTGGTTTTGGGGTAAATATATCAGATAAGTTGTGACTTTTTTCTACTAAGGGGATCGGATCACTAATAAATTGAGTGCCTTGTTGCAACAATGATGTTGTCATTTGCTCCATACATGGGTGATGGCAGAATACAGTGTAAACACCTTGCTTTGTTATGACTAAGCTGTACTATGACACTGTAGTCTGTTAATGCTTATCTTAACCTCATGAAACCATTACGTCATTTATTTCTCATTCTTTATCTTATATGTGTCTTGAAACATGTACTCTCACACTCGAGCTTAAATGACATCTCTACTATGAAAGTGTCTTTGATTTTAGTCCATCCCTTCCCATCTCTATCATGAAGATTATTATTATTATTATTTTCTTTATATTTTATATCTCTTGTATGGCACTTATATTCTGCCTAATTTTGGCTCTTTGAACATGTTTTATTTCTCTGAGTACATTATCTCCTTACATGAATGACTACATTTTACTCATAGCCATAAATAAAAAATTTAACCTTACACGTTTTGTTTTAATGTCCATATTTAAAGTTAAAATTTCATACTTTGAAAAGCATCCTGAAAAGACTCTAAAACAACACAGAATTTGTATTATGTTACTTATGCCACATTGGGGATTTACATTTATACCCTCAATCTACAGCACTGAAATTTTTCCTTCTGTATTACATCAAGTCACTTTCTTCACTTTACCAACAGATGAAGTAACTGGCCTGAGTTGAGAAGCTGTATAGTATGAAAAAGTCCATGTGTCTTTAAACATGAAAATCAAATGCAGCTTGAAAAGATGCTCAGACTATGAGATCGGAGAATGAATAAGGAAATTTGATTTTCTTTTCCAATTTCCCATTAAAAAAAATGTTTTTTAAACATAGGTGGTCCACAGGCTGTTTGTAGCTCAGTGTTAGACTTCTTGCCTAGCAAGGGTGAGGCTCTGCATTGATCCCTACTGATGAGAAAAAGGGTTTCCATAATATCTATTTGCTTAATGATCAAGAAATTGGATTCCTAAGTTTCACAACACATGGAGCTAACATATACATGTATACATATAGACCTAGATAGAGTTTTAAGTAAAAAATAATATCTGGGGGCTGGAGAGATGGCCTAGCGGTTGAGAGCGCCGACCGCTCTTACAGATGACCCGGGTTCGATCCCCAGCACCCACATGGCGGCCGAGAGCCGTCTGAAACTCCAATTCCAGGAGAACTCCAGTTCCAGGGGAATCCGAGACCCTCTTCTGACCTCCGCGGCATTGCACGACATGGGTGCACAGACCTGCATGCAGACAGTACATTGATACACGTACCGAAATAAATAAAATAAAATAAATAAAAAATAAAAATAAAAAAAAATAATATCTGAAATAGCTAGTTTAAATTTAGGTTAATGGATGTTCATATGAGGAAAGGATATAGAAGCTTAGTTCGGGTTATTCATGGAAGACATTAACACTGTTAAAGGATTCAGACTTCCATTCAATGTGCCCCAATGATGACTATAAGCCTTAAGGACTACCTTAAGTTTTTTGAGCATCGATTTTATGGATGTTAATGGATATTTCAAACAATATCTAACCTCAGGATTTTGAAATGTGACATGCAGTGTTTACCTCTGGGTATGAACACCAGAACCTGGTTATTAATGTTTTTACTGATTGTTACACTCACAAAATAAATATTTATGACTGATGGCAAAGTTTTAGAACATACTTATAAATGGGTGTCTGTGACATCAGTTCAGCTTCTGTTTGGAAGATTAAAAGGAATTATTTTGCTGTTTTTTGAAAGGGCATTCAGACATGAAATGCTTGATTATTTATTTGAATCAGCACTGAACACTTGGCTGGTTGAGGCAATTCTGGGAATGAGAAGAAGGAAGCTTCTCTGAATGATTGAAGATGGATTTCTGAATTGGGTCTTTCAGGAATAAGTGATTTCTTTGCCCATTTTCCACAAATTTATATTTTTCACAGTAAAACTGCCTTGGATACAATACTTTTTAAGAAACATCTCCCATTTTATTCATTACTTTTTAAAAGCACAGTCTTTAATTCTCATTCCCCTTTTATCTTTTCTTTTGGATATTTTACTTTTAAAAAAAATCCCATTTTTGTATCTCTTTTCCTCCCTAAATTCCATGTCTGTTCTTTCAATGTCATAAGTGCTCCCATGACTGATCTTCTATTTTGCTCCCATAAACACTCCCCATTCTCTGACAAGTGCTCTGCTCTGCTTTAAAAGCCTTTTATTTGCACTAATTTTCTTATAATCTGTGGCAAGGGATACTATTTTCTGCTTTTCACCTGTGGGGGAAAAAAAAAAAACTAAGACATGGGTAGATTAAATAACTTTTCTAATTTTTCTCTTACCAAGGACAGTAAGTGGAACTTGAGCAGTTTGATTTCATTATAAGCTTTCAACTGCCCTATACACATGGGCCAACATTCATGGCAAATCTTTAATGGTACTAATTTCCTCTTTTGTTTGTGTTTTATTTTCTCTTCATGGTTTAGATTTCTGTGTGTTTCATTTACAGTTTTCTTATTTCCATTTTATTTCCCTCTTCCTGTCAAAATGCAAATTAATATTTAGAGTGCACTTCCCCCAGGTACCACATCCTTGTCTCACCTTCTCATTGGTTTAAGACTTGAGAAACCATCAACCTCCAAACCTCTGCTGTCTGCCTTCCAATATTTGACTCAGTCCCTTTACTCCTGTCTTTCATTTAAATGTTATTTTCCTTTCAGACTCTTCCAAGATGATGTTTGCTGCTGCTAAGAATTTCCTCCCCGCTACTGGAACCTTCTGTTCTGCAGATTTCTCCTTCGTTCTCTTGAGAAGTTGTTGCCAAGTTTCTTTTTGCAGAGATGCATGTTTTTCAGTGCCTGGAAACTTGACTAAGCGTCCACTCTTTTCCACATTCCTCTTCTGGTTTTGCCCCACCCTCCTGGAACACCTCTGCATTTTTATTTCCCTTTTCTTTTGAAGCTCCACCCGGCACCACCTTTAGAGTACAGTTGTTCTGAACATTTCAGTCTCTTTGAACCATCATTTGATTTGTCTTTCTCCATCCTGGAAAGAGGAATATTTTAATCGCCCATGATTTGCCACTCTGAAAACACTGTGAAAAAAAGGTCTATTCATCCTGGAAACAACCAACTGAGCTGAAGTCTTATTACTTTTATCTGATCTTTTTCATGTGCTTCTTTTGTTCACCTTTAATTACTGTGTATGTTTGATTTCCAAGAAACTTGTCCTAGTTAGCTTTCTATTCTGTGATAAAACATTAACCAAAAGCAACTTGGGGAGGAAAAGGTCTACTTGGCTTACAATTCACCCAGTCTATCATCAAGGGAAGCTGGAACAGGAACTCAAGGCAGGAAGTGAAGCACGCACAGATCATGGAAGAATGCTGCTTGCTGGCTTGCTTCTATGGCTTGTGCTCAGCATGCTTTGTTTTACAACCCAGGATCAGGGGTGGCATCACCCACAATGGACTGGGCCCTCTCACGTCACTCAAAAATCAGGAAAAATGCCTCACAGACATGCCCACAGGCCAGTCCAATAGAGGACATTCCCCTATTGAAGTCCCTCTTCCTGGATATTTCAATTTCACAACTGAAGTTTCCAGCACAAAAGCCCTGGTGAGGCTCTGGTTTTCCACAGTAATTAATATAGTACAGTCTTTAAGTGTATGTTTCTACTGTAATTGATTTCATGAATTTTATAAGAAAAATAGTGTGGAGGGAACCCACTAGATAGCATTCAGAAGACAGACACAGATGTTGGCTGTTCTTAGTTTCTCTGGTCACCTTGACATGGAATTTTCAAAAACTCATTGGATTCTCAGCTTCATTATTTGTAAAATGGAAGAGGTAGAGAAGTAACCACAAAATGAGGCTTATAAGAGATGAAGGGTACACATATGTTATACAGATTGTAAACAGCTACACCACAAGTGCAAATTATTCTTTTCATTGACTGTCAAAGTTCCAAGATGTGTCAAGCAAGTTTAACATGAGTGAAAAATCCATTACCCCATCAGTGTAAGTTTGAGTTTTCTGTTGTGTATCAGAATAATGAAAAGAGGATTTGGGGGTGTTTTTTGTTCGCTTGCTTTGGACTTTTTTAGATAGCCCACTCCCCCACAGCTCCAGCTTGCCTGCAACTTACTATGGAGATCAGGATGTCCTCCATCTCACAGAGCTCTACCCGTTTCATGGTCTGGAATGCTTAAAGCCATGCACCACCACCTCTGGCTTGAATTTGGAGTTATAATGAAAGAATATTTCTAATTAACATTATGAATATTGGTAGTTGTTATGCTATGTATTATAATCTCAAAATAATACTTGTTCAGATTCCTTCTGTGATGGAATGGATATTACAAAGCGATTCACACAGGAAGCATAGTGGATCATATGTTCATCCAGCAGCACGTGTGAATGGAGGTCAAGTTCTACCTGCTTCCTTCTGTAAAACCCCATCCCACTCCCATAGATGGATGCTTTCAAGGTTTACTATCTAGCCACATGCTCAATTATATATATATTCTCATTTGCTTTGTAATAATTTTTATTAATTTTATTTATTTCTGTATGTGTATGAATGTACTGTCTGCATGCAAGTCTGTGCACCCGTGTCGTGCAATGCCGCGGAGGTCAGAAGAGGGTGTCGGATTCCCCTGGAACTGGAGTTCTCCTGGAATTGGAGTTTCAGACGGTTCTCGGCTGCCATGTGGGTGCTGGGGATCGAACCCGGGTCCTCTGCAAGAACGGTCCGAGCTCTTAACCGCTAGGCCATCTCTCCAGCCCCTTGCTTTGTAATATTTTTAAGTACCACTTTGCAAATCCACATAAAAAATCATTAAGAACAGTATCTGTCAAAGGACTTATCTTTCCATTTCACTCAATTTCCTTTTGGAGAGTGCTTCACTATGTTCCTTCTCAAGTTATTAATTAATAAAGATCATTGCATGTAGGAAACATGGAAGGCACATCTAAATTTTGTCTTGGAATATTGAATTTGAATTGTTAATGTGGCATCCATATTCCTTATCTTGTGTTGTGGACCGTGTTTCCTTCTAGAACCATGATATCACCTGTGTTGTCAAGTTGCTTCTATTCCATTTATACCCACAGATTGGTGTTATCCTTCTTTCTGGATTATGTCTTCTTCCATATCAGGAAAAAAAGATTAATCATTTATAATTTGTGGCCCTCTTTGTAGTTACCTTCTTTTATGTTTTATTACAATTATTCTCCACAAACTTTCCTCCTGATACAAAGTTAAGTAATATTTTTTTCCTCGAGAAAATTTACAGCACTGGGTTATTTAATCAGAGATTAGATACTTTTGCCCATCAACTTGTTGCTCAGCCAAGGTGTACTTGTTTAATGCTTTAATCTTTCATCATAAATCATCTTTCTCTGCATCTTAATCACTCTCCCATCATGTCTCTGAACTCCTTCCAGCTTCTCTGTACCTCTGGGATAATGAGGTGCCACTTCTGAGCGCCAGGTGCAGTCCCACCAGTCCTGCCTAGGAGGGTCCTATTACTTGTAGTGCTGCTATGAGGCCTCTTGTTCCCTGAGGTACTCATTAGTGAGGATGCCTGTCTCTACAGGCACAGTTAAGCATGGCTGCAACACTGCTTATCTCTTCAACTGCCTTCTGGCTAATCCCCTTTCCAGGGTGGAAATGTCAGTTTCTCTCTCTCTCTCTCTCTCATTTTTATGTTACTAATCCTGCCTGACTCAGATGTAATTCTAGCAATTCTGACCTTTTTATCTTGATTTGGACCCATTATCTTCTGAGTACTACAATCTTACACTATTAATAACATCTGCACCACTCTGCCTGCATATACATATCTTATATATCTTGTAATAATATCAAGTTCCTTCTTTCCTCACTTGGACAAGATAGCCTCATCTATTAGTCTTTCCTAATGCCACACCTCTGTGTATGTATGTATACTTGTGTGTGTGTTTTAAATCAAATAGGTACATGTGTTACATTTACAATATTATGCTTGAAAATTCAATTTTGTCAAAATTTCATTTTGAATTAGGCTGGCTATAAATTAGGTGCTGTTTTCAACTTAGTAGCAATTCATGTTTGTTTACAAATTAATCAGTTTGTGTAAATTATGTTTACTGTTTCCTGAGCACCAATTGATCATTCTTTCTTCTTTTGCTCCATTTCATTCCTGTCTTTCCTGCTCCTTTCTTTCTGTCATCTTTTACTGACATCCTCAAGTCACTAGATAGAGCTGACAGAGGACTACAGCACCTGTGTTCTCTTGTGTGCTCTCAGCAGATTAGTTCTATACCCGAAGGGAAGCATTTCCTTTCTGTTACTTGTGACTCCTTTGTGACAAGTGCTGGGCTTAACAAAATGAGAACAATATGAAAACAAGACAGCATTTTACCCATAAATTAGTCAACCAAAGAAAGATAAAGCCTAAACAAAATCTATGATGAGATTTGGAAAGGCCCCGGAACTGTGAAATGTTTTTCTCTTTGGTGGCCAATCAATTATCCCTTCCAGAAGCTTACCAAACCAAAACTATCAATGTCCTTTACAGTTTGAATGTGGATTTATTTGACTGGAGGACTGAAAGAAGGGAGGATGGAAAGGAGTTAGGAAAATATTGTAATGGTCCAGGAATTAGGAAATAAAGACAGATAAGGATTAGAGCTTAGAGGAAAATTTGAGTCTGGCCTTATGGAATGGGATCTGACTTTAAAATTGGTGAATCACCATTCACCAATGGTTACATTGAGTCTTACCACCTGGAGAAGTTTCAGAGTAAACCCAGACTCCTGTTCATCCTACTGTGACTTTCAAAATGGAATACTTGGAAAGGGTAGCATGAAAGCTGCAATTTTAACAGTCTCCTTACTCGATTGAGATAATTGTTTCTGATTATGAAATGTGGGTATGAAAGAACAGCTATTGTCCAGATTATTGAACATTCAGGTCTGGAGTAAATATTCAAACTGAAGGACATAAAAGCAGGGCTGTGACTTACAAGAAGGGTCTAGCAGGAGAGACTGGCAACTAGGATGAAGGTAAAAGTCAAGATGTGGTAACACAGTAAACATGCTAAACATGTGTGAAAGAAGTTAAAGTTAGGCGATTTGGTAGAGCCCAAATTATGATCTTCTGATCTCCTTAGAAAAGAAAATACTGAGTGTTAACACTAATCAGTGTGTTTTGGATGACTAAGGTAAAAGGCTGAGCACTGAATGTCATGAAGAAGGGCCAGACCTCCTGCCAGCTTCCTTTACTCTATTGTTTTTATTTTTTGCCTCCAATCAACAGTATGTGTAGCTGTAAAGTTTGGCCTCTTGTTTATTTACAAGTCTTAGAAAATAAAAGGGGAATGGGAAATGGAGAGACATCTTAGAAGTCAGTGGAAAAGAATCAAATACTGGAGTGTTACAGTGAGCACCCTTTGGCCATTGTATGTAGGGCATGCAGAGTTAGGGATCCTACTGTGTAAAAAAAACCATATACAGTGTACAACAGGAGTCTACGTAGACATATTTTATAAAAGTATCATTTTATTATTGACAAATTTCATAAAAGTATCATTTCAGGAATTTGTTCTCATTTGGCAAAATTAATGAAAAGTCTACTACTCTCTTCAAGATAACCAGAATCTAGGGGAATGAGAATCTCCATCCTGTGATACCCAATATTTTTTACAAAAATGTCAAAATCGTTAGCTTTTTATTTAAAAAAAATTGTTTACTGAATGTCACATTTTTGGTATGAATTTGTTCATTGAAAGTAAAAGCCACAATCTATTTGTTTAATCTACTAAAACCATAGACCTATGCAGGGAGAATGAGACTCTATATTTCAAAGCGGCTTTTGTTCCTGAGCACATTTACCCTCTCTGCACAGTGACCTACTCTGTTTATCTTTGTAAAGAGTAAAATAAACCATTATGCAAATGCTCTTCCATTTGGGAACTGCAGAGCCAAGTGTTAATGGCCTCATTATTCCAGACAAAGTCCATTTAGAACCATTCTTTGTGGGATGTACTTCTTTGGTTCTTTTTTTCTTTTTTTTTTTTGTCTTTTTGAGACAGGGTCTCCCTGTAGCCCCAGCTGACCTGGAACTCACTCTGTAGACCAGGCTGGCCCTGAACTCACAAGGATCCACCTGCCTCTGCCTCCCGAGTGCTAGGATTAAAAGCGTGCGCCACTGCGCCCAGCGTGGGATGTACTTCTTGTGAGAATAACCATGAAGTGGCTGTAGTCCATAAGATATTAACATGCCATGAGTATTTTCTTCTTATTATCTGTTACGTTAGTGCTTTCTTTAAAATTATCAAACACATTGGTCCTTTCCTAGGTAAATTTAGGTATGTCCTCCATACTGAATCAGTGCAGCTCAGTTACAGGTACTGGGTGTAGAGAGAAAAAAATAACACATCAGCAATTAAGTTTGCCCACAAGTTCAAATACATTCTTTAAAAATTTCAGTGTTGAATGAGAATGAAGAGAAGAATTTAGGTGTATTTTTTTAAGATTTATCTTTATTAATTTTATGTGTCAGTGTTTTGCCTGCATGTATGTATGTGGGCTACACACATGCAAAGTCTACAGAGGCCAGAACAGAGTATGAACCTGAAACTGGAGTTACAGATGGTTGTAAGCTAACATGTAGACTCTGGAAGCCAAATTCAATTCCTCTGTAAGAGCAGCAAGTGCTCTTGACTGCTGAAGATTTCTCCAACCCTAAGCCCACAGGTCTAAATAGTGTTGTTTTTCCCCAAAGAGACTTTGTTGATGCTTTATATTTTGGAAAATACAATTATTTATTTAAGTTTAATGAAACAAATCTCTGCACTTCCTTTGCAGTAACAGATGAAATATTATGTTAAAGCTTTGCTTCCTCTACTTAGAACTTTGTTTTTTTAGTGTTTTGAGACAAGGTCTCCCTGTAGTCCCAGATGGCCTGGAACTCACTCCATAGACCAGGCTGACCTTGAACTCACAGAGCTGCCTCCCAGGTGCTGGGATGAAAGGCATGTGCCACCATGCCAGGACATTTCTTAGCAAACACTTAGCAAACTCACAAACACACACACACACACACACACACACACACACACACTATGTGATAAATAACTACTGATTTTAAGAACATTCAGTTTGTTTTAAGTCAATGTATATTTATCCTTAAAAACACATCACCTCTGCAATACTCTGGGACATCAAGCTAAAATGTGCATTCAGTGCTTTATTAGGGGAAAAGGTTGCATGTAAAGAGCTGAAAGGGCCTGGAACAAGCACTCAGTGGTTAAGTGTGTTTGTTGGTCAGTACAGAGAACAGGATTTCAGATCCCAGAAGCATGTTGGACAGAATTTACAGGCTCCTGTAACATCTGCAAGGAATCCAATGACCTTTTCTGGCCTCTGAAAATGCTCATACACACATGTCTGCATTCTCTTTCTCTCTCTCTCTCTCTCTCTCTCTCTCTCTCTCTCTCTCTCTCAAATAAATAAATCTTTAAAAATTTAAAAATCTTTGAGTTAATGTTAAATCCATAATCCATGTCATGTGAATTAGAATAAAAACATATTTTTATTTAACCTAGGAGAGAATGAAGTAAAAGTATAACAATTCAGTAACTGTACAAATATGAACAGGAAGCTTCCGTACTAACTTCATGCAATGGTAGAGAGGCAAATAAAAATCACAGTGGCATGCATTTTAGCTTGATAAAAAGTAGGGAAGTTGGGGTATGGGGGGCTAAATTTGATCAGAAACCATTGTATGAAATATACAAATCCTCAGTAAAAATAATAATAATTAAAAATTCGAATCATAAAACTATTGTAATAAATAGAGGTTTCCTGTTTAAGCCTTTAAACAACAAACAAAGAAAATAGAAGGTGGATTTCCAATGGCTTATGGTAACAAAAAATGAACTCGAACACAAAGCTTGATATTTAATTAAATAGAATCTCATACAGTTAATATATTGTCACAAAATGAACCTGAGATTTTTCTCATTTTTAAATTAAAAATTGATATTTCCAAGTCTAAAAAAAAAAAAAACACATCACCTAAAGTAAAGGGAATTGTGTAGATATAAAACTCAAAATGTTGATTCCTCTTTTCAATAGTTCAACATTTAATTGCTGCTGATAAAGTTGTCATGGTTTTTTCATAAAACTCAAGGTTTTTTTTTACTTACTACTCTATGAGAAGTGCAGAAATTACCCTGGCAAGATTGATATTTCCATAATTTTATCTATTGAGCTAAAATTAACTAGAAATAATATCTGAAATAAAATAAATATTTATACTTATGAGTATATTTTATAAGCCTTTTTATACTATGATTGCTTCATTCATTTTAAAATTACAAATTTCAGGGGCTGGAGAGATGGCCTAGCGGTTAAGAGCGCCGACCGCTCTTGCAGAGGACCCGGGTTCGATCCCCAGCACCCACATGGCGGCTGAGAACCGTCTGAAACTCCAACTCCAGGGGAATCCGACGCCCACTTCTGACCTCCGCGGCATTGCACGACACGGGTGCACAGACTTGCATGCAGACAATACATTCGTACACATACAGAAATAAATAAAAAATTAATAAAAAAAAATTTTTTTAATTACAAATTTCTTCCCCAATTACTAAATTTATGTAATTAATTTAAAATGTTTAATTAATATGCTGAACTGATCTGGTTCATTGGTTGTTTATAAGTAAAGATTTTTATTTTCATACATACTGCTCCCTTGTCAGAAATCCATAAAGTTTCATCACTGTGGTCATGGTATAATATGGGCCTGAGGAAAAACAATAAATATGAAATTGACCAATCAGAAAGATTAAAATTAGAGCTAAACCAATATTAGTTTACTACATTTGAAATTAATGTGCTTTCAAGGGAGTGAATGCAGAATAAGATACATATTTGTTAATTATTGTTATATTTGTTGAAAATATTTTATTATTTTTTAAATTAGTTTATTTATTATTTTTTATGTGTATGAGTCTGCATGCAGGTCGGTGCACCCATGTTGTGCAATGCCGCGGAGGTCAGAAGAGGGCATCAGATTCCAATGGAATTTGAATTAAAGATGGTTCTTAGCCACCATGTGGCTGCTGGGAATCGAACCTACATGCAGGGTTCTCTGCAAGAGCAGTCGGTGCTCTTAACCACTGAGCCATCTCTCCAGTCCCCTGAAAATATTTTATTATTTTTATGTTATGTGTAAGAGCCTGCATGTATGTAAGTTAATCCCTGTCACACAATACTCTCAGAGGCCAGAAGAGGGCATCCAATTTTCCTGGAACTGGAGTTATGGAGAGATATTAGCTGACATGTGGGTGCTGGAAACAGAACCCAGGACCTCTGCAAGAGCAGCCAGTCCTCTTAGCCACTGAGCCATCTCTCCAGCCCCGATAATTTTTATCTTTTAACAATATACTTTTATATATTTTTATTATTTTTATGCATTTGATACAAAACATCTTAATCATACAGAACACACAAAAATTTCATGAATTCTGTCATACATGTTAAGGTCTATCAACTCAATTTAGTATACCAAGATGTCCCTTATTGCAAGTCTATCCACTGGGGTCTTGTTAGCCTGCCTAAAGCCTCTTCCTTAAAGAAGATCTACACTATCTCACAAAGAAGTAATCAGCACTAATAATTCTTAGAATAGCTTTGGGGTCTTTGCCCCATTTCCTCAAATCAATGCAGGGTTTTTGTCTGGGGAAGTTTTTTTTTTTTTTAATTTTTTTTAATTAATTTATTTATTTTTGTATGTGTATGAATGTACTGTCTGCATGCAGGTCTGTGCACCCGTGTCGTGCAATGCCGCGGAGGTCAGAAGAGGGTCTCGGATTCCCCTGGAACTGGAGTTCTCCTGGAATTGGAGTTACAGACGGTTCTTAGCCGCCATGTGGGTGCTGGGGATCGAACCCGGGTCCTTTGCAAGAGCGTCTGTGCTCTTAACCGCTAGGCTATCTCTCCAGCCCTTGTCTGGGGAAGTTTGCATGGGTCTTATGAACGCTGACAACCTTCCTGTAGGTTCATATGAGTAAGGACCCAGGAGCCTGTAAGATTCGGTTACCATGCACCTCCTTCCCTGGCTCTTACAGTCTTTCTGCTACCTCTTCAACAATGATCTGTGAGATGTTTACTATAGGAGTAGGAGTCCTGTGCCGGGCATGGTGGCACACGCCTTTAATCCCAGCACTCAGGAGGCAGAGGCAGGCAGGTCTCTGTGAGTTCAAGGCCAGCCTGGTCTACAGAGTGAGCTCCAGGCCAGCTAGAACTTAAAGGGAGACCCTGTCTCGAAAATACCAAAAATGGATCAAGCCGGGCGTGGTGGCGCACGCCTTTAATCTTAGCACTTGGGAGGTAGAGGCAGGCGGATCTCTGTGAGTTCAAGGCCAGCCTGTTGTATAGAGTGAGCTCTAGGCCAGCTAGGACTAAAGGGAGACCCTGTCAAAAAATACCAAAAAAAAAAAAGTATTTGGATCCTAGTAAAAGTTCATTGGATTGAATTGTACTGATAGTATTTTCATTGAAATCCTTTTGTTTGTTTTTGTTTCAAACAGATGTGTCAATAGGCATGTGTAGATATGTGATATGTGACAAAGTGGCTCAGAGTCTAAACACAGTTGTAGCCAACCAAGTCTGATGAGCTAAATTGGATCCCTGGCACCCACAAGGTAGAAGGAAAGAACAGTCTCTTTCAAGTTGTCATCCAACCAGATAGCACAGACATGCCCACACCCCCTCATTCATGCACATGAAATAAATAAATAAAATTTAAATTAGCTGTACAGAAAATGGTGTATTTTAGAATCTGTATCTGGGGCTATGGCTGCTTCCTGCACACATCATCTTTTCTTTATCATGAACATTTTTCTGATAAAATTTTGAGAAAACATGTACATCAACAGGAAAGATTATTGCATCATTTTTTAAAGTCTGTTAAGAAATGAATGGAGATGCCAGGAATAATATGGTACAGTTCTGAGTAAGTAACAGCATAAGCTAGTCTGATTTTTAAAAATACGTAGTTGAAAAATTTTTAAATAATGTAATTTGAACTTTAGCAAAATTACTTCCAGATTTACATATTTTTGAGAAAATAAAGATTTTACTCTTTTCCCTAGATTATATGTTCAATCCCAATTATTTTTTATGGTTGTCTATAATTCAGGACTAAGCTTAAGTTTTCACCCTCAGCTGTAGCATAGTCAATGAACTTACTGAATTTTATGGTGCTCTCTGGTACATTTATGAAGTGCTCTTTATACCTCATGTCTGGTTCCCTATGAAGAAGCAAACAATGTCTACTACTATATTTCAAACCATTGATATCCTGACAATTACTTCATTTGCAATAAAAATCACAAACTGTTTAAGAGCAATTCATACCCGACCGTTTAGGTTAATAAGAAAATCTCTGCTCAGGTTTGTGTGTAGAAATTCATAGACTCCCCACATGGTAGACGTAAATGCTAACACTGACTATAAATTTATTGTTTAAATAATGTAATGAACTTGGTCAGTCCTAAGAAAATACACATCAAGAGAATGTGAAACTTAGAGATTATCTGCTGTAGGTAACATCTGTACATTGCTCACTTCAGTATGCACATAGCTAATGGTACACTGGGAATATATACTCAGGTACAAGCAGTAGACAGTGTATACAAGAATGAAAATAATAAGTGTTTCTATAATGGTCTCATCTCCAGAGAGCTACCAAATGCCCAGACACTTAGTTCAACATTGCTCTGGGTGTACCTGTGAGGGTCCTTCTGAATGAGAGTAATGTTTGAATTGGCAGACTGAATAAAAAACTTTGCCCTCCCTAATGCCAGTGAGATCCATCCATCCATGTGAAGATCCAAGAAGAGCAAAACTACGGGAGCATTTTAAGAAGGAGGATATTTCCTTTTGCCTGAATGGATGGTTTCAGTTGGAATATATATATATATATATATATATATATATATATATATATATATGCATGTGTTTGTACATATGTATGTATAAATCTTGTTTATTTTCTTACATTTCTTACATTTTTTATTTTTTGTTCTTTCTACTTTTGGACTTGAGCTAAATCATGTAATTGTCGGTCTGGTATTTACAGGTATTAAAACCGGAACTGTATTTTGGCTTCCTGGTCTCAAGCCATCAGACTAGGTCTGGAACTTCCATCCCACTCAACTGGCTCCAGAACTGCTGACTTTAAGAAAAGCTCTACACTACTGGATCTCCTGAGTCTCCAGCTGGAAACTGAAAAACCAGGAATCTAGTCAGTCTCCATAACCATGTGAGTGAACTAATTATAACAATCCGCTGTTCTCTTGCTCTCTCTTTTTCCCTTTTTTTTGATATATAAAAAAAAGACATCATGTTGTTTTTCCAGAGAACCCTGACCAATATTTTCTCTCAATGAAGCCATAGAAAATGTGTACAGATTATTTGTAGCACAATTTCTGAATGGTCTGTGTCCATATAATATGACAAGTTCTTTGTAGATATCACTTTAAGAATTTCTGGTACATACATGATAATTGAATTTTGCTCTATAATCTTACTGATTCATTGAAGCCAGACATTTTTAATGTAAAGTGATTTTAATGCCCTGAATTCAATAAAGCATAACCATTAAAATGTCACTAAGTTCACATTCACCTGGAAATAAGTATTTAAATCTTAGACTTAGCAGCCTTTACTTTCCCGCAAGTCCTAAAGCCTCTAGATTTTGACCTTTATCAGTGTCAAAGTGAATGATTGATAATTTTTTCTATCACCTTCTGTCTTCTTCTACAGAATGATAAAATATATCATATAGATAATAAGCAGTTGGTCAATTTTTAATCCTAAACATTTATATATGTTTTTCAAAAACATACTCTTGACAAGAATTCTTTTAATGAGATTACCAATATATATTTGAAAATATATCACCATTATAAAGCCTTAGAAGTTTACTTTTTTTTTAAATCTTTTTGAGATAGGGTCTCCCTTTAGTCCCAGCTGGCCTGGAGCTCACTATGTAGACCAGGATGGTCTTGAACTCTCAGAGATCCACCTGCCTCTGCCTCCCAAGTGCTAGACTTAAAGGCATGTGCCACCAAGTCCAGCAGGAGTTTAATTTTATTATGAAATTATAACCAGATACAGTGAAAATCAGCTTTGCATGTTCTATATATTATGTTTTGTTCATTGTCTTAAAGATCTAGCAATGATTTTCAAATAAATTTTCTTTTATTATAAGCTGTGGTTTACCTTTGACAGCTTTATCCATCTTGAGGTCATTTTCATTTGCATATTTGTCTTCAACAAGCCAAAAATCATGTTTTTTCCTCAAATTATAAACTCTTTCTTTTGGTCAAGGACAAAGATATCTTTTGTTTAGCAAATCTTTTAGCCTGGTGACATATTACCAAATTTAGATGTACAAGTCTGATATGTCTCTCATCATTACCAATGATTCATTTACTTTTAACTTTTTTTCTAATAATAAGTAAAAGGAAAGTCAACTGTGAGCTTATTACTTTAAAATTTGTGTAACAAGTATTTGAATTAATCAAAATCTGTGATTTAACAGCTCTCAATCTGTATAAAAATATTATCCTACAAATAGATACAGGCACAAAACAAAATAAGGAAGAGATCATAATGAAAACAGTTAATAGACCCAAGGGAATCAGGAACTTAAGAAGTAACTATAAAGTCAGTGATTATAAAGTCACAAAATATTCCAGTACTTTGTATATGCCATAAGAAATTAGAAAATATAAAGCATGATGATCCCACAATAAGTTAAAAATCCACTCATTCACTCTAAAATTATAGAATTTATAAAATGAGTTATTTAAATTCTTTAACATAATTTTAAAGCTCTAATATACAAAAGTTATTCTATTCTAGAATTGTAAGTTTAATATAATAAAATGAATGAGAAAAATTAACATGTCAAACTACAATGTTAGAAGATACTATGAGGATATTGAAAAAATCATGTTCATATAATCACTAATACAACTGAGTACCTGTTTGATTCTCTCTGTGTATCTATCCCCCTTTCTCTGTTTCTCTCTTTCTGTCTCTCACAATACACACATAGACATCCATGTATTTTGACATTGAATTTCTATTTCAAGCAGAGAAATACATTCTTTTTTTTAATTTTTATTTTATTTATTTATGTGTATGAATGTACTGTTTTGCGTGCAGGTCTGTGCACCCGTGTCGTGCAATGCCGCAGAGGTCAGAAGAGGGCCTCGGAATCCTCTGGAACTGGAGTTCTCCTGGAATTGGAGTTACAGACGGTACTCAGCCGCCATGTGGGTGCTGGGGATCGAACCGGGTCCTCTGCAAGAGCGGTCGGTGCTCTTAACCGCTAGGCCATCTCTCCAGCTCCCGAGAAATACATTCTTAAAATTATCTTTGGTTAAACATTATATATTTTCTGCAAATAATCCATTACTGTTGGTTAATGACATCACATTAATTTTGTACTTTGTTAGATAGATATATATATATATATATATCATATATATATATTATACTATCTAGGAAGTTTGTCTTGGTATCTTCAGGAATAAATGAAAGAACCAAGACTGATTCCATAAGACCATAGAAGAAATAAGAACATGAATAATAGTCTTGGATAATAGTTTGTGAGGGGTTGAGACAAGGACTCCCTCTACCCCCCCCCCAGCTGGCCTGAAACTTTCGATGTAGATCTGTCCTGGCTTTCATCTCTTAGAAATCCACCTGGCTTCACCTCCATTGAAGGCTTGTACCAACATTCCTGGCTTTGTATAATGTTTTTGTCTTTAGTAAATTCATTATACAGTTTCTACAGAAACTTCACTTAATCTTACATGCCTTTATGTCTAATAATATCAGTTAACCACCACCCCTCCTATATTTGTGTGTGAATGTGGTTTGTTCTGTATGTGTGTGTGGAAACACAAATGTGGTAATAAAGCTATTTCAACTTTTTCTTGTTTACCAATTAAAACTGAATATCGATAACAAGTTTTATATACTATGAGAAAGTTATGTAATTTAAATTTCAGAAACATTGATAAAATATTTACCTCACATTTACAATGAAAATAATTCATAAGAAGAACAAAACACCACTGTTCACTTCAGAGCAAGTCAATATATGGAAAGGCAGACCTGGCCTTTAGTATGCGGACTTTAATTGTCATCTACGTTTTGGCGATAGCTATTACAATTGTGACTGGCCTATTTCTACTCAATTGGGAGCAGTACGCTGCTTTTCTTTCATTTCTTCATAATATTATTGTTGAAGACTGGTCTGTTTAAAGCTGTCGATCTCTTCTCTAGGTTGGAGCGCATTTTTACTGGTGATCTCCCTGATTTTCAAGATAACTCCTCTCCCACTCCTCTCTTCATTAGGGGTGTGGGGGTTGGATTT
Source organism: Rhizomys pruinosus (assembly GCA_009823505.1). Taxonomy (NCBI): domain Eukaryota; kingdom Metazoa; phylum Chordata; class Mammalia; order Rodentia; family Spalacidae; genus Rhizomys; species Rhizomys pruinosus. The sequence goes on from VZQC01004158.1 coordinate 408,212, forward strand.
TCACTAAACACTTTGAACTGGATAAGGCAGAAACTAGGATGAGCAGTTTATCTACTAGAAGTATTCGCGTATGATTTTCTGGATCTTTTCCTTGTCTGTTGTGATATTTCCCTTTTCNTTTTTTTAGTTTTCCTGACATAACTAGGCCAACATGTAAATACCCAGGATCTTGCCTATTTAAATCATAATCATAGAAAAATTAATCAATAGTGGTGTCTTGAGAGTTTAACTAGAAAAACATGTAATGTTCATGTATTGTCGGACAGATTCTACCCACGTTGTTTAATTTGAAGTTTTAAAATATCCGAATACACACTTCATAAATTTACATGTCACTGTAGCATTGACTTTGGACACAGGTTTGTAATTACAAGTATAGATCACTAGCTGCTAACAGGAGTTATGTATAACATTTGAATTTTGATATTGAGAAGTCAAAAGGCCCCTGACAGTGAAAATGATTAGGAAAAAGCCACTAGAGAGTGACTTTTAATTTTTATAGGTTAAATTAAAATTAACTTTTCTCAGAATATAAGAAATAAGTATTTCTGATTAAAAAAATCTTTGATATTGACCTGGTAAGAGTCCACAGTGATGGTATGTGAGACCATCAGCATTGCTTGAGGAAGCAGAAACTAGTGGGCTTTTAAAGAAAATACTATGGGGCTGGCCAGGTAGATGCAGTAAGCACAATTATCACCAAGTCCGATGACCTGAGTTTGATCCCTGGGACCCACATGATGGAAGAAGAAAATTAACTCCAGCAAGTAATCCTCTGATCTCCACATGCCTTCATTGGCATGCACACCATCACCCCACAATCATACACCCAAAGGTACCCATAACTTTAAAGAGACTAATTCATGATCTATGATAGAATGTCACATTAGCTGCTTTGAAAAACAGAGTTATTTTAAAAATATTTTTATTTTATTTGTATGAGGGTATTGCCTGCATAGTACGTAGCTGCACTCATGTCTTACAACATCCACAAATGTCAGAAGAGGGCATAGGATCACCTGGAACTGGAGTTATGGATAGTTGTTAACCACAATGTTGGTCCTGGGAATAGAACCCAAGTCCTCGGGAAGAACAGCCAGTGTTCTTAACTGCTAAGCCATCTCTCCAACAAGGGTATGTATTTTAATTTTTTATTCAAATCATCAAAGATGAGTCTAGGAAGATAGAAATCTCTCCTCATGACTGAAATTGTGAGTGAATGACGTTAATACTATGGTATGCACTGAGGTGTGCCTGATCCCCAGGGACTGATCCATACTTCTTGACCTTCCTTTCCCTTACTCCATCTAAACTGCTCTGAACATGATTTCCTTTTGGATTTACTATTCTGGAGGCCATTATCTTGAACTGTAACAGTAGTATACATTTCTAAGTGTCACAGATGATTTAGCATTCTGCTTCCTTTTATTGGAACATGCTATATTACTACCAGAAAATATTGGGAGATTTTACTTTGCGTTATTCCACAAGTATACCTTTGTAAAGACTGCTGCATGTTTCACAGCCATGTTTCTTTTATTGGTGATATCTGCCATTACCAGTATTTTTATTTTCTTTCAAACATGTGACTAAGTTATTTTTTTTAATTTGTGGAGTTGTATATTGAATAAATTCAACAAACAGATAAGCAATGATATACCAAATACAGACCTTATGAAGATTTTTTAAAAGTAAATGCTTGTTTAGAATAAAATGTGTTACTTTTCCAAAATACATAATTTGATTTCAATAAAACAATTTAATAAAATAAGGCACTATATTTATGGCAAAATTCACAAATGTCACATAATGTTAGTATAAGAACCCATTTTTTCATGTCCTGGGGGAGAGGGGAGAAAGTGTGGGAACTGAAAGAGTTTAAATGTTATTTTTAGAACATTTGCCATTAGAAGGTAATATATAAATTTCACACAATAAAACTTTCATTTCCAGAAAACAAAACTTCATTGTTGAATCATATTTTTCTGAATTATATTTTTACTTTTTGTTTTTTGAGACAGGGTCTCCCTGTAGCCTTAGCTGGCCTGGAGGTCACTATGTAGACCAGGCTGGCCTTGATCTCAAAGATCTGCCTGCCTCCACCTCCTAATTGCTGGAATTAAAGATGTGCACCCCCACACCCAGCCATTTTTACTTTTTTTTTGGGGGGGTGCATCCTTTTGAGACAGGTCTCCCTGTAGCAACCCAGGTGGCCTGAACTATGTAGACCAGGCTGGCCTTGAACTCACAAAGATCCGTCTGCCTCTGCCTCCCAAGCGCCTGATCTAAGTCTGACTAAGTTATTTTATCAGCAACATTGAATTCTATCTTAAATGCAGAACTGTCTAATAAGTAGTTTTAAAATATTACATCATGTGAAATGTGGTACTGTATACAAGGATGTATATGTATACATACATACACAGATACATCCCCACACACATACCTGCACATATACACTCAAACACTGAGCAATGAGAACAAAAGTAAAAGGAAAATATGAAGTACTTTAAATATGAGGTATAATAAAATTCATATCAATTAGTTATATTTTATGTGTTTAGAATCCTTCAAAGTTTTGTGCATTTCTTACAGTAAATGCTTCATAATTCCCTCAATACAGATATTTTACCAATTGGATTAAAATACCTTTGATATTGAACACATTTCTATTTCTTGCTCAGTGAGAAAATTTGATTCCTGATAATGTTCTATTATTTCATTGAATCCTTACCCATATATTGTGATTCCAGCTTAAAAGAAAAAAATGTTTGTCTCTTTACATCGTATTGCTTATCTGGAAATCCTACTAGTCTTAAAACCAAGGACCCTTAAAATTAAAAACACTAATGGAAATGGAGGCTGGAGAGATGTCTCAGTGGTTAAGAGCACTGACTGCTCTTGCTGAGGACCGGGGTTCCAATCCTAGCACCCACATCTTGGCTAAGAACCATCTTTAAATCAGGAGTGGTGGCACACACACCTTTAATCCTAGCACTCAGGAGGCAGATGGAGGTGGATCTCTGTGAGCTCAAGGCCAGCCTGATCTACAGAGTGAGTTCCAGGCCAGCTGGGGCTATAGGAAGACCATGTCTCAAAAAACAAAACAAAACAACACTAATGGAAATTTTCAGACCAGTAAAAATGCCATCTCTTATTCTTTTTTTTTTTTTTTTTTTTTTT
>VZQC01004158.1:411421-493375 GCA_009823505.1 Rhizomys pruinosus
TGTTTTTTTTTGGTCTTTTTTGAGACAGGGTCTCTGCCTCCCAAGTGCTATGATTAAGGGCATGTGCCACAACGCCCGGCACCATCATCTCTTATTCTTATGGAAACTCTTATTTCCTGGAATATCTAAAATAAAACAATATAAAAATTCTTGTTTCTATCTGCATCCTGCTCTTGAAATTGAAGTCCAGGGCAAATTGGGGAAAATGGCACATTAGCATGGAGAATGATGAAGTTAAAATGGGACCAGCATGATCAGATTCCTGATTTCCCTGATGTAATCTGTGTCTTTTATAAATAAATTATGGGGCTGGAGAGATGGCCTAGCGGTTAAGAGTGCCAACTGCTCTTGCAGAGGACCCGGGTTCGATCCCCAGCACCCACAAGGCGTCTGAGAATCATCTTTAACTCCAATTCCAGGGAAATCCGACACCCTCTTCTGACCTCCGAGGCATTGCATGACACGGGCGCACAAATCTACATGCAGACAGTACATCCATACACATAAAAATAAATAAAAATAATTAAAAATAAATAAATTATGAAGTCTTTAGAAAGTTTTTATTAAAGAGCTTAAAATAATGCTGTAAATTCCTTGCCTACAGAAAGAAGTTTGGACTTTAAAACAATCAAAGTCATATGGAATTAACTGGCCCATGCCAAAGTTATAGATAAAACTAATTGCTTTCAAAATTGTTTACTAGAAAGTGTTGATTCAAGCATTTGCAATAGAGGTAAAGAAATGATTCCAGGACCTCTGATTGAATGAATAATTTGTCTCATTTAAAATAGAAGAGAAGGACCTAGTAATTATTTATTTACGATTTTCAGTCTATAATTGCTTAATATACGAAAAAGCAACTAAAAAAACTAAAATGCAATACAACATCTATGTAGCATACAGAAACCCCTTTTTTGTTTTCTCCTTTTCTTCTTTTTTTTTAACCTGGGGAAAGAAATTGCTAATTTTAAACACTATACTAATGAATGTTTGTTTAATTAAATGTATATCTTTTAACTCCCAATTCTCTTACTTTGAGTGTAAAGTGCATTGCACACATCATAAATTGAGATTGAGAAATCTGTACCCCAATAGAGTTACTCATTTATGACTGGATAAACTGGGCCCTTGTTTATTCTGTGTGTGGCCACTTTGGTTATTAGTAGGGGTTAGACTCATTGACTTCCCTCAGATTTATGAGACTTGGCAAAAGCCTGGAGAAAACAGAAACCAGTTTGTCTCAATAGAAAACATCATTGGATACTAAATAAACATTAATTTAGGTAAACTGGTACTGTATCCTCAAAAGAACAAGTTCCTATTTAGATTTCACTCTGATGGATGAAAGGAATCATGGGGGAATTGCTTTATAGCAACCACTAAGAAGGTCCATTTAAGTAATAGCTAAGGTTTTGTCCTTAGGATACCTCCCTGCTCCTTTCTAGAGAGCAGTGATACTCTGCAAGGAAGGATGTGTATCAAATCTTTCTCCCATGGGGGAGAAATCAAGGGAACACTCAATCTTTTTAAAATTAGTACAAGATCCTCAATAGTGCAATGATTGATTTTCTCTGGATTCCAACAAATATTTTGAGAAATGAAGCATATTGTACACTTAGTTCACATGTGGCTTTGAAATAAATTATTAACTCTTTGACAACTTTAAGGTTTAAGTTGAGATTAAAGTGCTTTCAAAAGAATAACTTGAACTGATTGTTCATAAAGAAATTTCTGCCATAATAAAGGTTGGAAGGAAGATGATTTATTTGTGTGTTAGGTAAAAACATAATGATAGGAGTACAACATGTACAGTGTGCCATATTGAATTGTAACTTAAGTTGGAAAATCCAATATAAAGAACAGTTTAGGACATTCTTGAAAATCTTAATATGCACTGTATTAGTAAACAAAATAAAATATGTTGATAGGAAAATAGATAAAATACATTTAAATGTTGGTTATAAAATAAAACTTTAATGTCAATTTATTTTAAAATGGTTTTTCTTTTTTTTTAATTTTTTTTTAAATTTTATTTATTTCTATATGTGTATGAATGTACTGTCTGCATGCAGGTTTGTGCACCCGTGTCGTGCAATGCCGCGGAGGTCAGAAAAGGGTCTCAGATTCCCCTGGAACTGGAGTTCTCCTGGAATTGGAGTTTCGGACGGTTCTCGGCCGCCATGTGGGTGCTGGGGATCGAACCCCGGTCCTCTGCAAGAGCTGTCGGCGCTCTTAACCGCCAGGCCTTCTTTCCAGCCCAAAATGGTTTTTCTATTGATGCATTTATAGAGAAAACACCTAAAAGTTAAAAATTGAGCAGTGATAGTATCTAAATGGTTCTATTGATGCATTTATAGAGAAAACACCTAAAAGTTAAAAATTGAGCAGTGATAATATCTAAATGGTAACAGATAAAAATGTGAATACATTTGGTTCCCTCTTTTTGCTTATCTATGATTTTAATTCTCAAGATTCTAAGCAAACTGCTTTTGTCATAATCACAATTAATTATTAATAAAATAATTTTCCAGAAGAAAAACTGGTCTTGATGTTTACACTAAGACATTTTTATATTGTGAAAGAATGTAAATAACATTTAGAATTTAGTCTGCGTTATGGTTGTTTTGTGGCATAGACTCTCATAGGTATGATATATGTAATACATTTTTCAGGTTAACTACTTGGTGAAAAAAAATCAACTCTCAGAATTTGTTGGAAATGTCAAGTCTGTTTCCATAAATGAGAAACTAATTAAAATTAATTTTTCTTTTTTAATACTTCTAAGTGGATCTTGAATTAAGGATTGCTTTTAGGGAATCGAATATAAAAACATGGTTCTAAATAAAGGATTTCACACTCCTTTCCTTACTATTCCTAATAAATTTGTACGGTAATTTGTTATTAGGTCATTCCTCTGACAGAACCCCAAGAAACCTAGGTTAAACAGATTTAACTCTTAAGAAAGACCCCTTGGTCATTAGAGTCAGCTAATAATGTGCTTGTTTTGCACACTGTAAACATTTATTAGGAGACATAAATAATAAATGACAATCAAATAATCAAATAAGAACCTGGATGCAGTATATCAGAGAATCTGTGATGTGCTTGAAGAGTGACAAAGAATGTCTCTACATTATAGTAATGAGTGTGGTTATGCACACACTAGAAGAGTAAGACACCTTAAAATTATAGTCACGGTCCTTTAAATCACAATCTAACTTACATGTATTAGAAATAATACTCTGTATTTTCACTCTGCCACTTGCATATTTAAAGAAGAGGAAAAATGTATATCTTATTTAATATATCAGTATGCATTTTGAACATCCTACTGAGCTACAAAATGAAATATATTTATTTAAACATGTTTAAAATCGATTAATTGTTTCCCTTACATGACTATACAGTTCCCTATAAAACTTCAAGAGCAGAATTTGAAACACATTAATCCATCTCCTCTAATACTGCTTTACTTTACTCCATTATGTAATGTGTGGTTTGTGTGTGTATGTGTGTGTGTGTGTGTGTGTGTTTATAATTATACTTTTTAAAAAATTTTTAAATTAATTTTATTTATTTATGTATGTGTATGAATGTACTGTCTGTATGTAGGTCTGTACACCCGTGTCGTGCAATGCCGCAGAGGTCAGAAGAGGGTATCGGATTCCCCTGGAACTGGAGTTCTCCTGGAATTGGAGTTACAGACGGTTCTCAGCCGCCATGTGGGTGCTTGGGATAGAACCCGGGTCCTCTGTAAGAGCGGTCAGCGCTCTTAACTGCTAGGCCATCTCTCCAGCCCCATAATTATACTTTTAATAACTGGGATTAGCTCTTTAGCTCTCATGGTCTTACAACTCCTGCAACAATTCAGAATTCAATACCCATTTAATACTCTGGACTTCTCATGGATATTACTCTTTGCTACATTATTCAAAATTTAACTTTGTGTTTTTCATTTCAATTACCATGTCAACTCAGATATGAATTGAAACTCTTCCCTGAAAATATCTTTAGACATGTTTAGGCTTGCTTAGTATATCTAGATTCCTTTATAGAGGAATGCTCCTTGTTATATCTTCTCTTAGAGAGTAGAGATGCCTATTCTAAAACAGTGGGCAGAAGCTATTTCAGTCTACTTTGAAAAGAACATCTACTTTAAAAACTAAAAGTAAAAAACATAAAACCTTGCATTAATGCTCTATTTCCAGTTAGTGCAAATTCCATATGTAAATTAAGATGTTGCTTATTGCAGTGCCCCCTTTCTACATGCCCATTTTCTGGTCCTCACTTCACTAAACTATGAACTGCTTACATGGGGAATCCTTTTCTAGTGCTCTTTGTGGTAGTTACAGTACCTAGAAAGTGGCGGGGGCATTCAGATCCTCAGCAAATATTCTCTTGAATGAATACACCACTGAATTGAAATCTAGAAAACTGTTTATTTTTCTTTTCTTTTTTTGGGGGGGGTATTTAAGCCCCAGCTGGCCTGGAGCTCACTCTGTAGACCAGGCTGGCCTGGAACTCACAGAGATCTGCCTGCCTCTATCCTGAGTGCTAGGATTAAAGGTGTGTGCCACCACACCTGGCCTGTTTCATCACACCTGTGGTATGATGGTGTATGTGTGACATCAGAGGACAACTTGTGGGAATCAATGATCTCCTTTGAACATGTGCTCCTTGGGGACTGAACTCAGGTCATAGGACTTCATGACATGCACCTTTACTCTGAGCCACCTCACCGGTCCTGATTTATTATTTTAATTCTATGAAATAAATACTTTATTCCTTATTTAACAACTAATAAAAATGTTCTTACGAGAGTTAATTTTACACATGTAATATTTTCAAGCACATATTAAAATTATATGACATTTATTAATAGTATCCTATATTGATTCACTGTGTAATCATTAAATGCAGCAGATATATATTCAATTTTACTTACCTTCATCTCTCATTTTTTCTAGTATTATAATATAGTGTTTGCCATCCATTGTAGAAAAAACTAAATGTACATATCTTTGTTGTATGCTGAGAATACTTATTTATGCTTTAAAAATATTATGTAGTGCTTGCCATTTTCTTCATTTTTAAATTCTATTTTATTTTATTTTTTATTAATTTTTATTAAAGTTTTGTGTATTTCTTTTTTTTAATTTTTTATTTATTTTTGTGTATCTATGAATGTACTGTCTGCATGTAGGTTTGTGCACCTGTGTCGTGCAATGCCGAGGAAGTCAGAAGAGGGGATCGGATTCCCCTGGAACTGGAGTTAAAGACGGTTCTCAGCCGCCATGTGGGTGCTGGGGATCCAACCAGGGTCCTCTGCAAGAGCAGTCGGCGCTCTTAACTGCTAGGCCATCTCTCCAGCCCCGAAGTTTTGTGTATTTCATACAACCTATATTAATCAAATTTAGACCCATTCCTCCTTTCTCATCCCCCACCCCATCAGAGCTCATGCATTCTGCTATACATGTCTCTCATCTTTTTCTCAGTCTTTTTTCAATGCAGAAGTTTACTATCTTGAGCAGAAGTTTACTATTTCAGTCAGAACTTTGACCCAGGTTTGTTGTTGTTGTTATTCCTTCCAATTTATATCCCTCCAAAATATGCATGTATACATATCACACATATACCAAGATTATGACATCTGAAAATAAACTATAGGTTGATTCCAAAACATGTTTAGGGATTCACATTTTGACAAGTAGAGTTATATGCAGGTAAAGAAAAAATACTACTCTACATTCCTACAGTACATAGCAAGTTGATAAGTAACAGCAGCAGCTGTGGTCCCCGAGCCCAGCAGGACAGGCAGAAGATTAACTTTTTTTTACTTACACATTTCTGAAATCAGAAGCATCTTGAATGTAACATTCTTTTTTATGAAACAAAAAATAATGTTGCATATTTAACTGTCATCTTGTGTTAAAGAAGATATAACAAATAATGCTCATTTGCTTCCTTTATAATATTTTCAACAATGATTCAGAATATTCATTTAAATTTTGATTGAGTTTTTGTGTATTTCATATGCTTTCTTCAGGTAGGATATTACCAAACTTTTGCCTGTACCCTGACTCCTGCTCTCCCCTTTCTGATTTTAACTCAGCTCCCTTTGACAAGCTTCCAGAGGGATGTCCACTAGACAGAAATAGCATATCCCAAACCTAAATCTTGTTCTTCCAGCTACACTCTCTTAAGTGTTCTCAGCAAGAAGCATTTATCCAAATTCTCTGTTAATGGCGTCAGCTCTGTCCTCAGAATACATTGAGAATCTGACTTTCACGTTTCGCCACCTCCATAGCTAGCTAATTCATCTCCTGAAGAATGATCTTCTCCAGATTTTCACTTTTTTAATTGAGACTTTCTTTAAGCATCTTTGTCAAGTTGAAACATAACTAGAAGCCGTCTCTGAAATCCTCTTTTCATATTTTTTCCACAGCACTTGCCACAAGTTTGCTGTATACTTTTACTATGTGGCATCTATATGCTTAATAAAGTCGAAGCAGTATTGACACTTAATCTATTTGTATGTGTTATCCTTAATAAGTAGAAAAGTATCTATCACAGTGTGTAAATGCTATGCATAAATATGTAGTGGCTGGATGAATTTAGAACTATCAACAATGGTATTTTTACTGAAAATATTTCTTTACACAGCATCTTCCTTCATTTACAAACTCTTCTATACTAGAAAATCTTAGTATGTGGTTTTTCAGATCTATGGCTCATAGAATTCATATTCTTTATTTCAAAAGTTCCTGACAATTCTTCACAAAATGTTGAATCTATCTTTACTCATAATATATTTTCCAAAATATGAATTATACTTCACTTATAGAAGATTGATAGAATCCAATTAAAAGGAGCAAAGATTTATTCTGGCTTATAGTTTCAGATTTCAGTTCATGGTCAGCCCTGTTGTTTGGGCCACCTATAGGGAGAGAGTACACCATAGAAGGCGCGTATCATGCAAAAATCTCACCTAATAGCATCCAAGAAGCAGAGGAAGAGGGCCTGGGGTCTTAAGATTCCCTTCAAAGGTATATCCCAGTGGCAGGACATCAGTACAATAGGTTGTATATACCAAGTTTGTACTACCTGCCAAATGCACTGCAGAAGGTAGACCAAACATTAAATACTTCCTTTTTGGCAGACACTGTAGAATAGAATTCTGTACTTTTTTTTTTTTTTTTTTTTTGAGATAGGGTCTCCCTGAGCCCCAACTGGCCTGGAACTCACTCTGTAACCACAGCAGTGGCTCTGAAACATCAGAGATCCCACTCAGCCGTCTGCCTCCTGAGTGCCTAGGATTAAAGGCGTGGTGCCTACAACCCGGAGAGTAATTCGTATTTTTTTTTTTTTAATTTTTTTTATTGTGCTTGTGTATTTCATACCCATCATTTCTCCAATGCCAGTTCACAGGCTTACCTATCGCTGCACCTTATCCCCACACCACCGCCAGCCCACCCTCCACCATCTCCCCATCCCGAATCATGCATTCTGCCCGAAAGGTTTCTCTTTGCATCTTTCGCCTCTCCTTCTCGGCTTGCTTTTTGTTTTGTTTTGTTTTTCCTTTTTTTTTACATGTTTTTATTTATTTTTTGAGTTACAGGCATCTTTTCATGTAAAACCAATTTGTTAAGCAGGTTGTGCCCAAACCCACACAGCTCATTGGTCCCACCATCCAGCAGGGGGGTGCTGTATGTTCAACAAGTTGAGCAAAATGAGTGTCCAGTCGATATTGTTGTAGTTCACCCATTAACCACCCCAATCACAAGACCCTTACATTCTACCAAGCCCCACCTTTCCCAGATTGTTGCCTAGGTTAGAAAGGGGGCACAGGTGGATGAGAGAAGCAAAACACTCTACTTCTCTGGAGCTGATGTCTTTTTTTATGTGTTTTTTTTGTCTCTAGTCAGTTCTGGCTGTTTCTTCCATGGCTTCAGCTTTGGGGTCCAGGCTTAACCTTTCGATCCTAATTGAAGCACAGCAATAGATATTTTGTATTAATCAGGTAATAATATATAGTCCTTTCGATCTACGTAATGAAGCACACACAATTAGATATATAGGTATTTTAACATACTAAGTGTTATGGTAGGGTTCTTGGTATAGAACACAGATGTGGATGGATATGTTAATTCATATTTACTTTTTCTTCTGTTAGTATTGGCAGTCTTCGTGTGGTTACAACAGCTCCTAACCATTAGAGGGTGTATTGTGAGCTTGTGGCAGTCTGTGGGGTATTCCCAAGGAGAGAGCTAATAGCCAATTAGATTGGGATATACAGACATATGCTGCCAATGCTGCATATTTTCCAGGCAGATGAGGTGTAGCTGGTGCTGACAGAGGAGTCTGCTTGACTCAAGGAGACCTATATTTGCTTTATTGGTTTAGTGGTCTTTGGTAACACTCTCTGCATCCCAGAGACCATCGTATACTTGCAAGTGGGTCTCCATACATTCTTTCCCATGTTTATATCAGGTCTTCAACAGCAGGGCTTATTCACCTCTCTTATGCAGATATCCCAGTTTGGAGCAAGGAGCCTTACCATTTGTGGGGGCTTGGATCCCCTGGCCAACATCTCCCTTGGTAGAATAATCCATTGTTGATGTCAGAGCTCCTGTATTAATATATTTTGCTTTAACTGCATAGCTTAAGGAGACTTTAGCTAGAATTTGGTTCTGAATAGAGAATACTCCTTTTCACAGTTTCTATGTCCATTAGTCAATTAAAGAAGGCAGTTTACTGATTTTACAAGAGAAACCTCTATAACAGTTGGCTCCAATCTACAGCTGGAGATCGACCTCATCATCATCATTTTCTCCTTATTCTATGGGGGAGTTAAGAAGTCTCTTGTATTAAAACCTTGCGGCACCTAGAGGTAAGCTTCAGTTAGGAATCATTAAAAATAGTTGTTGGGCTGGAGAGATGGCTAGCTGTTAAGAGCCGACGCTCTTGCAGAGGACCCGGGTTCGCTCGCCAGCACCCACATGGCGGGCCGAGAGCCGTCTGAAACTCCAGTTCCAGGAGAACTCCAGTTCCAGGGGAATCCGAGACCCTTTCTGACCTCCGCGGCACTGCACGACACGGGTGCACAAACCTGCATGCAGACAGTACATTGAATCATCCGAAATTACAAAAAAAAAAATAGTTACAGTAGGATCCACAGAGGGGCCTGATGTCTGCAGCAATCTGGGCATTTCTTCCCTTCAATGCCGAGAGAGTCAATCCTTCTGCTGGCACTTTCTGGTACTTCCTGCTCCTTGCAAAGCTGCATTTTCTTTCCAGCCATTAAGTTTGGTGATACTCTGGCCTGTTGGAACATACAATCCTTTCCCATAGTTAGTTTTAAGATTTGGGTTGCAAGGTTTTTGACAAAAAGTTTTCCATCTCATCTATAATCCCCCTTTTTATTTAAGTTTTTATTTTGACCCATGAGTCTCAAAAAAGCAGTTGTTTTATACATACCTATGAGAGTGGAATCAAGGCACAGATTTCATCAAGTTCACCCATGCTGTTTTGGGTTACGTATGGATTAACTTGGGAAACAAAGTTTATTTTTGAGTTAATCATCCTATAGGTGAAAGGATTGCTACCAGGGATGATACTAGTGACAGCAACATTATAGAGAACATTGTTTATACCAATCCCAAAGTAATTGTTATACAGATCTTAGTTAAAGCTAATGTGGACAAGAGCAATTTATCACCAATTAACTCAGATGCATTACTGTTTTTATCAGCCTTCAAAACCAATGTTGTCCAATATGACTATTTACTTTTACTAAGTCTAAAACACCATGTATCCTGTAGACAGAGTCTGGGCAAAACTGGAATATTGTTGAACTCACGTCAATTAAACATGCACTAATCGAATATACCCCAGTCCCTCTCCCACCCCTCCCCCCCTCTGTCACCACTTCAGTCAGCCTTCTGATGCAATCTTTCTGTTTGTTCTTTAATATGCATCCCTCTCCACAAGAAATATTTAAACTGGGTTATTGGTACTAGCGTCCACAATGAGAGATACCATTTTGTCGTTTGTTTTTCTGGGACTATGTTACTTCACTTAACATGATGGCTTCAAGCTCCATCCATTTACCTGCAAAGTTCATGATGTTGTCTTTCTTTACTGCTGCATAGAATTCCATTGTGTACATGTACCACATTTTCTCTATCCGCTCGTCAGTTGAGGGGCATTTGGGTTGATTCCAGTTTTTTGGGGAAAGGGGAACACTCATCCATTGCTGGTGGGAATGTAAACTTGTGCAGCCCACTATGGAAAACAGTGTGGAGAACCCTTAGAAGACTCAAAATGATCCTGCCATTTGACCCAGTCATACCACTCCTGGGTATATACCCACAAGACTCATCTTACTGCAGAGATACATGCACAGCTATATTTAATGCCGCTCTGTTCACAATAGAGAATTCTGTATTTTTAATCATGTTTGCAAATAAGGAACTATTGGCAACCAATGGCTGGTGAAAGGGGGAGAGTCAGTCTCTTTCAAGGATGCCAGTCTTAGAATTTTAACCAGGCACCAGTGGATGGACTCACACTGAAGAAAATTTGGGGACACAAGTTAGATTCTATAGGCCTCACTGTATAGTACATTATATTAATCAGAGGTGAGTAAAGGGGATGGCTGGGGGAGGGCTAAATGTAAATTAGAATTTCTCTTAGAAATTTTCTAGAACATTTTACTTCCCCTAAGTTGTTCACTTTGTGTTTAAGGAATCAGAACAGTGGATGTTATGTTCCAATTCTATTATTTGATTTATTTTCTATGCAATAAGCATTAGTTATTTTTTCTTTTGAAACTAGTCAGTTTTATGAGATATTTGAAGAAAATAAAAGAGAGTGCACAGTTTCATGTCCAAATATCTTCAAACATCTTGCCTAAAAATTAATCCATAATCCATACACAGTATTAATATGATGGGGTTGGGGTTCAAGAAATGCACTATGTCATGAGGGTATTGGAAGTTGAATATGCATTTAGTGAAGTTAGCCTGCCCAATATCATAGCTCAGCAACCCAGTACGAGGCAATGTGTTACTTATTTACCTCTGTGATCAGTGCTGCATTGGCAGCTGCTGCTCGCTGCCACTGCTCAGCATGGGAAAACAGTATCATGCCACTTACTGTTGGCCTGGGAAAAGATCCAAATTCAAATTTGAAGCATCTTTCTACTGAATGACTAGCACTTTCATGTTAGGAAAATCAAACAATTGAGAAATCCTGACTGAATCCATCATAAATTGAGGATTCTTCTACAAGAAAACTTATAAGTTAATGTAGTCAAGAAAAATATGCTTTAGTTATCTTGGTAGAGAGTGAATGAGTGCTTTGACCTGAAACTTATCCAGATATGCTTTTTGGATGAGATTGGATCAGAGAGAGAGAGAGCAAGACATCACCCACAGGAAAAAAGAAATGAACACAGTTTGCATGGCATGCATTCACTGACCATTTTGCCTGGAACAAAAAGTGCAAGCTGAAGAACAGAGAGAAAGCAATTTATGGAGTCAACGAAGGGACTTGAATATCAAGTTAGTGAGTTTATATTTCAAATTAGAAATGGCTTTTGGAAAGAAAACACTTAAAATTTCTGGAAATATTAAGCACTCCTAGGTTTCCAGACTAGAGGCACAGTCCAGAATATCAATTGTAGTAACTCGGGCACTCAAACACAGCTAATTGCAGCCATGGGACTGGTGTTGAAAATGGAGCAGGAAAGATTAGTCAGACAGAAAGCATTCCATGTATGCTATTAAGGCATCACCATCATTGGTAACAACTTTGATAAAGTACTTTGATTACCTCACCTTTTCTTTTGTGACCTGTGTGTACATACACAATTGTGTACATTGATTCTTAATTTGATGGAGTTTATACTGCATATGAAAGGGGGCTTTCTGATACATTACTTTGTTCAAGATATGTTCTACTAATGTAGATTGCCAAGAGAGGAAAGTTGAATTGAAATGAGTTAATTGCTTTAAAAAATGTTCTGAATAGTGTATGTTAATTATTAAAATATATTTATATGTGCTTCACTTGTACTGCATATAATCCTTGAGAGGTTGATTGTGTGTGTGTGTGTGTGTGTGTGTGTGCGCGTGTGTGTATGAAATTTACATTAAATCTCTCTGACACTAAGTAGTTAACTAAATTCCCCCAAATGTTATACCCTGTATGAGGCAAAACCAGGACCTGAGCAGTTCTCCAGACTCTCAATTCAGTGCTGTTCTCACTGTGGCACAAACAATGCTTACTCTTGTTCTTTACATGTACTCAATAAAGTAACCACTAGAGAAGCTGACATATTTTCAAAATGTTAGATTTGAATAAGCCAAGTTATATGATGATAAAAATAAATAAATAAATATCAAAGCCCAACATTTCTGTTCAAAGTTAATACAAATTTTAATTAGCAGTAACAAAATAAAATTTGCCTTCTAACAAAAGTAATTTTACTTTTCACCATGTTTGACATAAAAACTCATTGAATGCCATGATATAATTGCTCTAAACTTATCATAAAATACAGTTTGTAGATTATAATAAGTTCCCCCAAAATGTTACTTTATAGATTTTCAGGACATCAATCAATTGGTAGGTTGAGATAGATAACACTCTATGTTTAATTTAAGTCGATCAAGCAATTTGAAAAACTCAAATTATTTAAATACTAATTTCAGATATTTTTCTAGTCCCCTGAAAGTTAATCCATATCAGAGAGTTGGTTTTTAAAGAAGAATTCTAATTTTACAAGGAAATGCAACATAGTAGTTTTATTAAAGAGTGTCTGGAAACTTGATTTATTGGTGTAAAGTATGAATATATATATATATATTTTTTTTTCCTTATTGTTTTCTAATGAGGATTTGCTTGTCTTATTTCACATTCCTAAAGATGCATGTATGCAGCTTTGCAGTTGAACTTCACATTCCTGCCTGCCTAAGACAGCAATAATCTCTATATCTCTATTTTTTCCCTCTAAATTGCTTGCATATTTTACCACTTAGACATTGCTCTCCCATCCCTTTTTAATATGGATATGGATTAACTTAAGAAAAGGTCTGTTCTTCAAATATAATAGGAGTGGAAATTGTAGACAGAGAATGAAACATTCTCAAATAATGTTTTTTAAAAAGTGTCCTCTCTACACCCTTGATCCGCTCCATTATGAACCATGAGACTTAGGTGTAAAGATTCCTTTGTTAATGTGTCACTTAGGGCTGGGCATCTCACAGACATTTATTCTCTGTGCAAAAGAAGCTTTGTTCATGAATGTGGACTAGCATACTTGTCTGTTTATATAAGGATTCATATGTAGCCTATAGTAAGAAATTACGTTGTCTAGGATTGTGACAGACTGAGTTACTCTAAGACTGTGACCTCAAAAAAGTGTCTTCATGCAATGAACACAAAATATCACAATTAGCCAAAATATAGAGAAAAAGAAGACTGAAGTGTATATTCAGGGTCCCTGAATCTTAAAATTCACCCAGCCAGAGATCAGGGACCATTTCAGAAGAAGGGACAGAAAGATTGCAAGAGCCAGTGAGGCAGTGCATGACCATAAGGAAAGAGAGTCTTTCAGGTTCCTCTGAACTTGCTTATGTCAAATTACAATGGTGGCACTATGCACAAGACCCATGCAAACTCAATCAGACAAAACCTACCATAGGACTGGGAAAATGGGTAGGAGGCTACAACTTTGATGAGGAACTATTAGCCACTGATAACTGTTATGTGAGGAAGAGTTGATCTTTAAGGGAAGGATGCTAGAAAGGTTGAACAGGCTCCAGTGGAGGAAATCATGCCAAGGGATATCTGGGTACTCAAATTTGACTGCATAGACCTTAACATGCATGAAGTCTTGTGGGTGGGATATGAGGGCTGTGCAGATAGGAAAAACTTAATTAAAATGTATTAAATCCACAAAAATTGAATAAAAAATATATATTTAAAATTGTCATTCTAAAACAAATAAAAGATAAATAGAGTGACCAAGGATGTCCTTGAGTCACATGGTAATAAGTACATACCCAGCTCACACAGTAGCAGGTGCAAAATTGTATTCTCCAGTAGTGATAGATATCTAGCACGCATGTGTGGTGAAGAAAATGAATGTGCATCAGTGAGAAGGCTCAGAGCATAAAGGCACTTGCCACAAAGTCTGACTACCTGAGTTCAATTCCTAGGAACCGCATAGTAAAAAGAGAAAACTGACTCCTGAAAGTAGTTCTCAGGTATGCTGTCTCACACACACACACACACACACACACACACACACACACGCACACACGTACACTAAATGACTAAATAATTAAATAAGCTAGTGCAGTGTACGATTTTTTTAGAAAAAGAATGTATCTATAATGTAGATTATGGTTGTTTTCCAAGTCATAAAGTTTGTGAAAGGTAGAGAATGCCTGCATATTATTTGGAAAGATCTTAAACTGATCTTGGAATTTCAGTGTTTTCCATAATATTAAGATAGTAGTATAATAGTGATAATTAAAGTTATAAATCTGTGTTGACATATTCAGCCATTATAATATCCAAATAAACTTTGAAAAATAACTTGAGGCTTATTACCAAAACAGTTCCTAAGTATTAACAGCATTGAAATTTCTCCCATAATCATTTTCTTGAAACACATTTAATAATCCTAAATTAAACAATTTTACCAATTATATTTGTTTTTACTTTGCCTTTAAAAGTTTTTTTCTAATGAAGTCTATATTCAATAAAGACAGGAAGTGTGTTCTTTCTGTTAGGATTGAATTTTGGCAATGCATATGAGCTGAAGATGTTCAAAGAAAAGAGTATGTTACTGGTAATGGACTATGGATTTTATGTAATTGTACATTGAAAAGTGTTTTGTATTTTGGGATAAGACCTGGGAACTCTATGCCAAATTATGCAAAAAGATTTGCATGGAATCATGGGAGTATCCTGATATTCTTTTAAGTTTCATAGCCACTTGTTTAAAAAAATGATTGATATTATTGTCTATGCAAAACTAGATGTGCTTTAAGCTAACATTTGATGACAGCTATGTGCCAGATAAGGGATGAGTTCTCTCGTTTTATTCTTACCACAGTCACATTGATCAAAAGCTGATAATCCAAGTTTGTAAACAAAAAGGCTGAACCTAGAGAATTTTAGTCCATTCTATGAAGCCATAATGTCTATAAACAATATGTCTTACACCCAGAAATTGAAAGGTTCATAGCCAGTAGCCTGAGCCACTCTTATAAGATTCACCAATTTTATTACAATTATAGGAACGCATAGTAAAAATAAATGACTTTAAGTACTGAAGAATTTGAGAGGCTGATTTCTAAGTTCAATTTTTTATTTATTATTTAAGTTAAAAATAATTTTCTTTCAGTTTTAGTGCATTTCATATAACAAAATTAGGCCCACCCTCCACCATCTACCATCCACATAGTCCCCCCCATACACCAAATTTCATGTATTCTGTAATATGTATTAAATACTTCCTGATCAATTATGTATTTTAAAATTCAGACCACATTACTGCTTTTATTTTGGAGTCAACTTACGAGCACATATAAGAGAAATTGTCTGATAATTTCTCAAAGAGAAAGCCATAATAAAACCCAAAATTTAGAAATCTTCATCAGTAGCATGTGCTCAATCCGGAATCCCTTACTTATCCTAACTAAGGATCTTTTCAGAAGTAGCAAAATTTACGGTGATGATTTCATCCAAATGCTCAGATGTAGCTAAGGAAGGATATAGGAATGAGATTAAACACTGTTCAGAAGCTGGTAGTAGTAGCTAGGATTTAAGATAAGGAAGCTATGGGAGAGGAAGGGAAAGGAGATAACTCAAGTATTCATGAAGCACATGGCTCAACAGTCATGTAGAAGAAAAAATAGTGTTTACAAGGATTTTCAGAGATATGGAGCTGCCTGATAAAGAAGGGGAGTTTCTGGCACATTATTACTTATGTTATCATAAGATAGCAGTGCTCCAACACATTTTATACATACTGCTTTTGCAGTAGACTATTCAAGCATTTTTTAAGTACAAATGTGTTATTCCAGGAAATGCTTCTTTAGACATATTGAGTGCAAGTAAAGGGGACTAATTCAGCTTCACATATGCATTCTGTTTGTTAACAATGTGGTTATCTATAGAGCAAAAGCTGGGCTGGAACTCCCTATACTTCTGCACACCTCTGGTCTTGTAGGTATGCTCCATCGCACTTAGAGTCCAAAGATCCCTGTAATGAAGGACACATGTGCTTCTGTATTGCATATCAGGACATCAGATGATATTTTTGGACAAAGAAAAATGTAACAGACATAATTGAAAATATAATTCCAGCCGGGTGTGGTGGCGCACGCGTTTAATCCTAGCACTTGGGAGGCAGAGGCAGGTGGATCTTTGTGAATTCGAGGCCAGCCTGGTCTACAGAGAGAATTCCAGGACAGCTGTGGCTACAGGGAGACCCTGTCTTGAAAAGACAAAAAAAATATAATTCCATAGGAAGGTACATATTATATTTTAAAACTTGTATCAACTGTATAAGCATTTTAATTACTCCTATCTGAAATTTTTATTTTGATGACTCATGCTCCAGAAATCTTCAATATATGTGTGTGTAAGGAATTTTAGTATTTGGCTTTGATATTACATGTCAGAGAATATAAAGCAGATGTATTATCATGATCTAAGGAATAAACTAGGTCTTGGAATCTGTGGAAGAAATAACTTTAAGTTTTTGGTATAGTATAGTCATTTTGAAAACTTATAAATAATCCTTGGAAAGTTTACAGATCTGGATTGGTTTTAAATGTTAATACATTTTATTTGTAAATGTACAATATCCTTAGATATCTGGAAAATTCAAATTAAAACTATTTTAAGATTGTATCTCACCCCAGTCATAATGGTTATTATTAAACAAAAGTAACAACAATGCTGCTGAGAATGCAATGGAATGGGAATCCGTACACACAGATGGTGAAAATGTAAACTGACCCAACCAGTATCGAAATCAGTATGGACATTCCTTAAAAACTCAAAATAGGACTATTCCATGACCCAGTTATGCCATTCCTGGGTATATTCCTGAAGGATTCTAAGTCAGCACACCACAAAGACAATTGCACAACCGTGTTTATGCATCACTATTTACAATAGACAAGTTATGGAATCACTTTACATATCTGTCAACAAGTGCATAGAATAAGAAAATGTGTCATCCATACTCAGTGGAATATTATTCACTAACAAAGTAATGAAATTATGTCACTTCTTGAAAAAAATGTCAAATGTAGATCCTTATATTAAGTGAAATAAGCTAAATTCCAAAAGACAAGTATGTTTTCTCTCATTTATGAATTCTAGAGTGTTTATGTGTTTGTTTGTGTCTATACACACATATGTACATATACAGGGAATGAAACCAGAAAGGAGACCAGGGAAGGAAAGAGACTATCACTAGGGGACATGAAAGAAAAGGGAAGTTATCGAGGAGGCTAATATAGTGATTGTGATATTCTTGATAGAAAATTCATGTCAAATCTATTTCTATATGAAATAATAAACATGCAATAATAAAAAACTATCTTCATTTTTTATACCTAAAGACTTGAGTATATAAACTAGTGTGAATTTCAAAATATACATGGTGATAAAATTAAAAAATTTCATAGAAGTAAAATATTTTTCCCTAGACAATTTTTGTGGGTTTGATGTGTACTTCAGTCATTGAGCATCTACCAACCACAAATGAGGAGTTACAGGTTTGATCTCCAGAATAACAATCAAAAGATCTTGGATGAAATATACCTATTTTAATTATGGTTATTTTTGCTATCAAAAATATTTAATTAATTGTATATAATAATTCTATACATATGCTCAAAGAGTCAGTAGCCAATAAAATATAAAATAAGATTTTAAATAACAACATGGTGATATAGTCAAAGAAAACTGATATCAAAGATCTTTAATAAGAGTTTCTGAAAGAATTACATCCGTTTTAGAAATAAAAGTTAAGCATAGGTATGGAGAATAGAACAATAAGTTTAAAAATAGATGCATTGAAAATAAGACAAATTATACCATGGTATGATGCAAAGAACTTATCAAAGTGTAGCCATGTAATATTGCTGTGCATACAGTAACTAAATTGATAACTATATTTTAGGAAATAATTAAATTACATTTAGACATATTTGCCTAAAGTTATCCTTTAGTTTTTAAAATAATATTACCAAAAGACAAAAAGAACCTCAAGTATATAGAAGAATTTTTCAATACTAGACACGTAGTAATAGATAGATGATGTGATTATAAGCCACATGATTGTGCTGTTGCTGCCTTGTTTCTTTCTATGTTAATAACTGTCAGCTTCTGGCTTTGAATAACAAAATGATATATGAGATTTAGCATAAAGAAGATGATTCTCGACAAATTTCATTTTCAATATTTTTATAAGTATTTTGTAAGTGTGTTTGTTTTGGGACAGTTTGATTCTTGGAGGTAATTTAATTTCTTTGTATCTTCTTATAATATAGACATTGATTTGTTGCTGTTTTTAAGTTAAGGATAAACTACAATATGCAATATTAAACTCCAAATGACTGTATGTGTATATTCTAAAATCACATTACTATGTTATTTTTGAATGATTCCAATAGCTGTATGAGCCTCAAATTTGATGTAGCTATTTGGAGCTGTCTATAGAAATTCAAACCTAAGAAATCTGAAGCTGTGGTTGGTCAGGAATATATTTATATTATTTACAGAATATACTTTTAGTATCTTTTACAATGTAAATATGTTTATAGCAGAATAAATTATGGCTACTCTAGTTTAACTTTACTAAAATGGTTTAATATTACTGATTATGATCATACTTAATTCAGTATGTGGGAAAATGTCATTGAATTTTAGCATAAGAATGCTTGTGAGACAAATAATATTTACTCCTATATAAATGAAAATTCCAGATGCTCTTCCAAGACAATGAAATACTTCAATTAATGGGCACTTTATGACAGCTGAATGCAGTGTATGTCATTACTATGAACTTAGATTCTTCAGCAAAAGTTGCTGCCTTGTAAGTTTCTACACATTACTATTATTTTCAATAGCACTAACTGCTTACCCTTTATTGTTCTAAAGTAATAAGGTATTATGCATATTGAAAATAAAAAGTAGAAAATTTAAGAAAAAGAATTAGAAAAGAACTGAGATGTCAGCATCCCAAACTTCATACCATGTGTCTGCTTTATAATATTTACTTATAGGTGTGATGGTCCTGTTGTTAACAGTAGAAAGTATAATCACCTGCAACCATGAGATTCCCACTTCTCTGTGTTGATTCTTTTGCTCTTAGATTTCTCCTATACTGTCCACTTGGATTGCCATCTATGAACATGACATGTGTGCTGGATAGCTTTAGTGTCAACTTGACACACCTGAGTTGAGGGAGCCTCAATTGGGGAATTGGCTCCATTGGACTGGCCTGTGGCCACATCTATGGATTATTGTCTTGATTGTTGAGCNCTATATCCCCCTTTATTTAAGTTTTATTTTTTGACCCATGAGTCCAAAAACGCAGTTGTAGTACACACCAGTAGATGAATCAAGGCACAGATTTCATCAAGTTCACCCATGCTGTTGGTTATGTTGGATTAAGGAAACAGTTTATTTATGGTTAAATTCATAGGTGAAAGATTGCTACCAGGTGAGACTATATGACAGCAAAATTAAGAAACATGTTTACCAATCCCAAGAATTTATACATCTAGTTTAAAGCAATCAGAGCAATTATCACCAATTAACTCAGATGCATTACTGTTTTATCAGCCTTCAAACCAATGTTGTCTCCAATAGCAACTATTTACTGTATAAGCCTAAAAACCATGTATCTGACTAGCGAGTCGGGCAAACGGAAACTGTTGAATTCACATCAATTATATATGCACTAATCGAATATACACCAGTCCCCTCCCACCCCTCACCCCTCCCGTCACCATCAGTCAGCCTTTCTGATGCAATCTTCTGTTGTTATTTTAATATGCATCCCTCTCCACAAAAATATTTATAACTGGTTAATGATACTGCGTCCACAATGAGAATCCATGTGTCGTTTGTTCTGGACTTTACTTCACCTAACATGATGGCTTCGAGTTCCATCCTGCAAGTCATGATGTTGTCTTTTACTGCTGCATAGAATTCATTGTGTACATTACCAAATTTCCTACCGCTCGTCAAGTTGGGCATTTGGTTGTTCCAGTTTTATTGGGGAAAGGAACACTCATCCATTGCTGTGGAAATGTAAACTTGTACAGCCACTATGGATAGCATTGTGGAGAACTCTTAGAAAACTCAAAATGATCCTCCATGCCATCATACCACTCCGGTATATAACCACAGGACTATCATGCAGAGATACAGCACACTAAGTAATGCCGCCTCACAATAAGAATCTGTATTTTAATAGTTCAATAAAGGAACTTTGGCAACCAAGCTGGGAAAGGGAAGTCAGTCCCTTCAAGATGCCGTCTTAGAATTTAACCAGCACCAGTGGAGGACTCACACGAGAAATTGGACACAAGTTAGATTCTATAGGCCTCACTGTATAGTACATTATATTAATCAGAGGTGAGTAAAGGGGATGGCTGGGAGGCTAAATGAAAAGTGACTATTTTCTCTTAGAAATTTCTAAACATTTTACTTCCCCTAGTGTCTTTGTGTTAGGAATCAGAATTGATGTTTGTTCCAATCTATTATTTGATTATTCTACAATAAGCATAGTTATTTCGAAACTATCAGTGATGAATATTGAAAAAAAAAAGAAGTGCACATTATGTCCAAATATTCAAACATCTTGCCTAAAAATTAATCCATAATCCATACACAGTATTAATATGATGGGGTTGGGGTTCAAGAAATGCACTATGTCATGAGGGTATTGGAAGTTGAATATGCATTTAGTGAAGTTAGCCTGCCCAATATCATAGCTCAGCAACCCAGTACGAGGCAATGTGTTACTTATTTACCTCTGTGATCAGTGCTGCATTGGCAGCTGCTGCTCGCTGCCACTGCTCAGCATGGGAAAACAGTATCATGCCACTTACTGTTGGCCTGGGAAAAGATCCAAATTCAAATTAAGCATCTTCTAACTGATGACTAACTTTCATTCAGAATCAAACAATTGAGAAATCCTGACTGAATCCATCATAAATTGAGGATTCTTCTACAAGAAAACTTATAAGTTAATGTAGTCAAGAAAAATATGCTTTAGTTATCTTGGTAGAGAGTGATGATGCTTACTGAAATTATCCAATATCTTTTTGATGAATGTCAAGGGAGAGACAAGCATCACCCCAGGAAAAAAGAAAGAACACAGGTTCTGCATGGAGCATTCATGACCATTGCCTGAGACAAAAAGTGCAAGCTGAAGAACAGAGAGAAAGCAATTTATGGAGTCAACGAAGGGACTTGAATATCAAGTTAGTGAGTTTATATTTCAAATTAGAAATGGCTTTTGGAAAGAAAACACTTAAAATTTCTGGAAATATTAAGCACTCCTAGGTTTCCAGACTAGAGGCACAGTCCAGAATATCAATTGTAGTAACTCGGGCACTCAAACACAGCTAATTGCAGCCATGGGACTGGTGTTGAAAATGGAGCAGGAAAGATTAGTCAGACAGAAAGCATTCCATGTATGCTATTAAGGCATCACCATCATTGGTAACAACTTTGATAAAGTACTTTGATTACCTCACCTTTTCTTTTGTGACCTGTGTGTACATACACAATTGTGTACATTGATTCTTAATTTGATGGAGTTTATACTGCATATGAAAGGGGGCTTTCTGATACATTACTTTGTTCAAGATATGTTCTACTAATGTAGATTGCCAAGAGAGGAAAGTTGAATTGAAATGAGTTAATTGCTTTAAAAAATGTTCTAGGATAGTGATTTATAATATTAAAATAATTTAATTGCTTCACTTGTACTGCATATAATCCTTGAGAGGTTGATTGTGTGTTGGTGTGTGTGTGTGTGCCGCGTTGTGTATGAATTACATAAATCTCTCTGACACTAAGTAGTTAACTAAATTCCCCCAAATGTTATACCCTGTATGAGGCAAAACCAGGACCTGAGCAGTTCTCCAGACTCTCAATTCAGTGCTGTTCTCACTGTGGCACAAACAATGCTTACTCTTGTTCTTTACATGTACTCAATAAAGTAACCACTAGAGAAGCTGACAATTTCAATTAGATTGAAAACCAGTAATATGGATAAAAATAAATAAAATATAAATAAATAATAAATAAAAAATAAACAAAACCCAACATTCTTTCAAGTAATACAAATTTTAATAGCAGTAACAAAATAAAATTTGCCTTCTAACAAAAGTAATTTTACTTTTCACCATGTTTGACATAAAAACTCATTGAATGCCATGATATAATTGCTCTAAACTTATCATAAAATACAGTTTGTAGATTATAATAATCCCCAAATGTTTACTTTATAATGTCAGGACATCAATCAATGGGATGAGATAGATAAACCATCTATGTTTAATTTTTAGCGGGATCAAGCAATTTTGAAAAACTCAAATATTTAAATACTAATTCAAGATATTTTTCTAGTCCCCTGAAAGTTAATCCATATCAGAGAGTTGGTTTTTAAAGAAGAATTCTAATTTTACAAGGAAATGCAACATAGTAGTTTTATTAAAGAGTGTCTGGAAACTTGATTTATTGGTGCTAATATGAAATATATATATATATAGTTCTATTGTTCTAATGAGGATTTGCTTTCTTATTTCACATTCCTAAAGATGCATGTATGCAGCTTTGCAGTTGAACTTCACATTCCTGCCTGCCTAAGACAGCAATAATCTCTATATCTCTATTTTTTCCCTCTAAATTGCTTGCATATTTTACCACTTAGACATTGCTCTCCCATCCCTTTTTAATATGGATATGGATTAACTTAAGAAAAGGTCTGTTCTTCAAATATAATAGGAGTGGAAATTGTAGACAGAGAATGAAACATTCTCAAATAATGTTTTTAAAAGTGTCCTCTCTACACCCTTGATCCGCTCCATTATGAACCATGAGACTTAGGTGTAAAGATTCCTTTGTTAATGTGTCACTTAGGGCTGGATCTCCACAGACATTATTCTCTGGCAAAAGAAGCTTTTCATAATGGGGACTGCAACTTGTCTGTTATATACATATTACCTATATAAGAATCGTGTCTAGGATTGTGACAGACTGAGTTACTCTAAGACTGTGACCTCAAAAAAGTGTCTTCATGCAATGAACACAAAATATCACAATTAGCCAAATATAAGAAAAAAAGACTGAAGATGTATAGTCAGGGTCCCTGAATCTTAAAATTCACCCAGCCAGAGATCAGGGACCATTTCAGAAGAAGACAGAAAGATTGCAAGAGCCAGAGGAGGTGGGTGACTATATGGAAACAGAGACTTATGAGTTCCTGAAACTTCCTCAAATTAATCTACATCAATGGTATAAGGATGCACAAGACCCAGCAAACTCAATCAGACAAAAAACCAACACAGAGCTGGGGAAAAGGTAGGAGGCTACAACTTTTGGATGAGGAACATAGCCATGATAACTGGATGTTGAGAAGAGTTGATCCTGTAAGGGAAGATCTAGAAAGTGAACAGCTCCAGTGGAGAATCATGCCAAGGAATCGGGTACTCAAAAGACTGCATAGCCTTAACATGCCTATGAAGTCTTGTGGGGATATGAGGGGCTGTTGCAGATAGGAAAAACTAATAAAAATGTAAAATCCACAAAAGAATAAAAAATAGATATTTAAAATTGTCATTCTAAAACAAATAAAAGATAAATAGAGTGACCAAGGATGTCCTTGAGTCACATGGTAATAAGTACATACCCAGCTCACACAGTAGCAGGTGCAAAATTGTATTCTCCAGTAGTGATAGATATCTAGCACGCATGTGTGGTGAAGAAAATGAAGGCATCAGTGAGAACTCAGAGCAAAGCACTGCCACAAGTTGAACACCTGATTTAATCCTAGGAAACCGCATAGTAAAAAGGAAAAACTGACTCCTGAAAGTAGTTCTCAGGTATGCTACACACACACAACACACCAACACACACACACACACACACACACGTACACTAAATGACTAATAATAAATAAGCTAGTGCAATGTACGATTTTTTTTTAGAGAAAAGAATGATCTATAATGTAGATATGGTGTTTCCAATCATAAAGTTTGAAAGGTAAGAATGCCTGCATATTATGGAAAGATCTTAAACTGATCTTGGAATTTCAGTGCTTTCCATAATATTAAGATAGTAGTATAATAGTGATAATTAAAGTTATAAATCTGTGTTGACATATTCAGCCATTATAATATCCAAATAAACATTTAAAAATAACTGAGGCTTATTACCAAAACAGTTCCTAAGTATTAACAGCATTGAAATTTCTCCCATAATCATTTTCTTGAAACACATTTAATAATCCTAAATTAAACAATTTTACCAATTATATTTGTTTTTACTTTGCCTTTAAAAGTTTTTTTCTAATGAAGTCTATATTCAATAAAGACAGGAAGTGTGTTCTTTCTGTTAGGATTGAATTTTGGCAATGCATATGAGCTGAAGATGTTCAAAGAAAAGAGTATGTTACTGGTAATGGACTATGGATTTTATGTAATTGTACATTGAAAAGTGTTTTGTATTTGGATAAGACCTGGAACTCTATTGCCAAATTATCATAAAGATTTGCATGATCATGGAGTATCCTGATATTCTTTAATTTCATACCACTTGTTAAAAAAATGATGATATTATTGTCTATGCAAAACTAGATGTGCTTTAAGCTAACATTTGATGACAGCTATGTGCCAGATAAGGGATGAGTTCTCTCGTTTTATTCTTACCACAGTCACATTGATCAAAAGCTGATAATCCAAGTTTGTAAACAAAAAGGCTGAACCTAGAGAATTTTAGTCCATTCTATGAAGCCATAATGTCTATAAACAATATGTCTTACACCCAGAAATTGAAAGGTTCATAGCCAGTAGCCTGAGCCACTCTTATAAGATTCACCAATTTTATTACAATTATAGGAACGCATAGTAAAAATAAATGACTTTAAGTACTGAAGAATTTGAGAGGCTGATTTCTAAGTTCATTTATTTTATTTAAGTAAAATAATTTCTTTCAGTTTTAGGATTCATATAACAATAGGCCCACCTTCACATCTTCCATCCAACATAGTTCCCCCCAACACCAAAATTTCATGCATTCTTAAATTATTTATACTCCTGATCAAAATTATGTATTTTAAATTCAGACCAACATTATGCTTTTTATTTTGAGTCAACTTACGAGCACAGATAAGAGAAATGTCTAAATTCCAAAGAGAAGCCATTAAAAAAACCCAAATTTAAATCATTCATCAGTAGCATTGTCAAATCCGAATCCCTTACTTCCTTACTAAGATCTTTCAAAAGTAGCAAATTTACGGATGAGATTTCATCCAAAGCTCAATGTAGCTAAGACAAGACGTATAGGAATGAGTAACACTGTTCAAAAGCTGTAGTAGTAGCTAGATTTAAGAAAGGAACTAGGGAAAGGAAAAGGAGATAACTCCAAGTATTCATGGAAGCACATGGCTAACAGTCCCATGTAGAAAGAAAAAGTGTTTACAAGATTTTCAAGATATGAGTGCCTATAAAGAAGGGGATTCTGGCACCATATTAATTTTATCATAAATAGCATGCTCCAACCACATTTTATACATAGGCTTTGCAGCTAGACTATTCAAGCTTAGTACAAATATTTTATCCAGGAAATGCTTCTTTAGACATATTGAGTGCAAGTAAAGGGGACTAATTCAGCTTCACATATGCATTCTGTTTGTTAACAATGTGGTTATCTATAGAGCAAAAGCTGGGCTGGAACTCCCTATACTTCTGCACACCTCTGGTCTTGTAGGTATGCTCCATCGCACTTAGAGTCCAAAGATCCCTGTAATGAAGGAACACATGTGCTCTGATATTGCATATCAGACATCAGATATATTCTGGACAAAGAAAATGTAACACATAATTGAAATAAATTCCAGCCGGGTTGGTGGCGCACGCGTTTATCCTAGCACCTTGGGAGGCAGAGCAGGTGGAATCTTTGTGAATTCTGAGGCCCAGCCTGGTCACAAGAGATTCCAGGACAGCGTGGCTACAGGGAGACCCTGTCTGAAAGACAAAAAAAATTAACAATAGGAGGTACATATTATATTTAAAACTGTATCAACTGTATAAGCATTTTAATTACTCCTATCTGAAATTATTTGATATTCATTGCTCCAGAAATCTTCAAATATGTGTGTAAGGAATTTTAGTTGGCTTGATTATACCATTCAGAGAATATAAAGCAGATGTATTATCATGATCTAAGGAATAAACTAGGTCTTGGAATCTGTGGAAGAAATAACTTTAAGTTTTTGGTATAGTATAGTCATTTTGAAAACTTATAAATAATCCTTGGAAAGTTTACAGATCTGGATTGGTTTTAAATGTTACACTTTTGGAAAGTACATTTTCCTTAGAAATCTGGAAAAATTCAATAAAACATTTAAGATTGTATCTCACCCCAGTCATAATGGTTATTATTAAACAAAAGTAACAACAATGCTGCTGAGAATGCAATGGAATGGGAATCCGTACACACAGATGGTGAAAATGTAAACTGACCCAACCAGTATCGAAATCAGTATGGACATTCCTAGCAAAACTAAAAAGACTATTACCATGACCCAGTATGCCATCCTGGATATATACTTGAAGGATTCTAAGTCAGCACACCACAAAGACAATTGCACAACCGTGTTTATGCATCACTATTTACAATAGACAAGTTATGGAATCACTTTACATATCTGTCAACAAGTGCATAGAATAAGAAAATGTGTCATCCATACTCAGTGGAATATTATTCACTAACAAAGTAATGAAATTATGTCACTTCTTGAAAAAAATGTCAAATGTAGATCCTTATATTAAGTGAAATAAGCTAAATTCAGAAAGACAAATATGTTTCTCTCATTTATGGAATCTCAGATGTTTTTGTGTGTGTGTGTGTTACATACACACATATGTACTATACAGGAATGAAACCAGAAAGGAGACCAGGGAAGGAAAGAGACTATCACTAGGGGACATGAAAGAAAAGGGAAGTTATCGAGGAGGCTAATATAGTGATTGTGATATTCTTGATAGAAAATTCATGTCAAATCTATTTCTATATGAAATAATAAACATGCAATAATAAAAAACTATCTTCATTTTTTATACCTAAAGACTTGAGTATATAAACTAGTGTGATCAAAATTACATGGTATAAAATTAAAAAATTCATTAAAAAATATTCCCTAGACAATTTTTGTGTGTTTGATGTGTACTTCAGTCATTGAGCATCTACCAACCACAAATGAGGAGTTACAGGTTTGATCTCCAGAAAACAATCAAAAGATCTGGTGAAATAACCATTTAATTATGGTTATTTTTGCTATCAAAAATATTTAATTAATTGTATATAATAATTCTATACATATGCTCAAAGAGTCAGTAGCCAATAAAATATAAAATAAGATTTTAAATAACAACATGGTGATATAGTCAAAGAAAACTGATATCAAAGATCTTTAATAAGAGTTTCTGAAAGAATTACATCCGTTTTAGAAATAAAAGTTAAGCATAGGTATGGAGAATAGAACAATAAGTTTAAAAAATAATGCATTGAAAAAGACAAATTATCCATGTATGATGCAAAAAACTTCAAAGTTAGCCATTAATATTGCTGTGCTTTGATGGACCATGACTTTCTCTGTCTTGATTCACAAGACACGATCATTTAAATCCCCTCTCCATTTGATGCTAGCACCTTTTCTGGGAAGGACTTAAAGCAAATCCAAATTCTTTTCATTTTAATAGAAGTAGAAATATTAAATAAAGTATTACTTATCCTCATAAACATTTATTCTACTCAAAGCTTTTACATGAAATTATTATTTTAGTAGGGTTTGAATCATTGCTCTTTATAAAATTGCATTTTTTACTTTAAATGGATGCCTTTAGAGATATCACATACAAGTTAAGACATAACTTGCACTTTCCCATCATTTTTTAATAATAGAAAATGGAAAATTGCTTGTTTCTTAATTATTCTTATTTATCTCCCCAAAGAAAACATATTTTCATCTTTAATCTTGGATATTGTATAGTATTTTCCTGACAACTATATTTTAAGGTCTTATGAACTGCAAACCTACTTTCACATCATTATGGAATAGTTATTTAGCATAAGTTATTCATATTCTCAAATATAGTTTAATAGAAACATGCAATAGAAAATGAAGAATATGGTTATTCTAAATAACTAACACTAAATAGATGGGTCAATACACAATGGTCATGGTGTGTAGTACTTTACATCATGAACTTTTTTATCATTATTACAAATGAGTTCAGCATTCAGGTGCTATGCACTTTCAGAGGCTGTGAGTCATAATGAGGTAAACAGGAGGCATTTAGCAGATATGGCCTTTGGGTCTCAGTTCTTTATTTAGCCCCCATTGCTCTGTGTCTGACATGCTCTAGAAAGGTTACAAAGCATATAACTGTGAATACTTTAAAAATGTAGCTAAAATGAATTTAGTATTACAGTCATGGAAGTTGAGAAATAAGAATTATGATATAAGTTGTTCTAAATGTAGAACTTTGATTTAGAAATACATTTAGTGTTCAATATCAAGGCAAAGCCATGACAGAAATATTACCTGCATCTGAGTTTTGGGAACCTTTGAGTTCTGGTAGGGGCTAGTTGATAATCTGAAGCGAAATTCAGATTTCTATTTTGAATAACTGAATATCAGAGACTCATGCCAACAATGAGCATGCTGAAGATTGCTCTGCAATAGTCATCTAGAAAAAAATCAGTTACAAATACAAATACATTGGAATAACTGCATCTGAATCACTTTATGTTTATTTTTGTTGTTGCTTTATTTGTTCATTTGAAGCATTTAAAATGTAGGTAGGGGCTGGAGAGATGGCCTACGGTAAGAGGGCAGACTGCTCTTGCAGAGAAACCTGGTTCGATCCCCAGCACCCACATGTGGCTGAGAACCGTTCTGTAACTCCAAGTTCCAGGAAGAACTCCAGTTCCAGGAGAATCTGACGCCCTCTTCTGACCTCCGTGGCATTGCACGACACGGGTGCACAAATCTACATGCAGACAATACATTCATACACATAAATAAATTAATTAAATTAAATTTAAATTGGGGCTGGAGAGATGGCCTAGCGGTTGAGAGCGCCGACCGCTCTTACAGAGGACCCGGGTTCAATCCCCAGCACCCACATGGCGGCTGAGAACCGTCTGAAACTCCAATTCCAGGAGAACTCCAGTTCCAGGGGAATCCGACACCATCTTCTGATCTCCGCAGCATTGCACGACACGGGTGCACAAACCTGCATGCAGACAGTACATTGCTACACATACAGAAATAATTAAAATTAAAAAAATAAATAAAAAATAAATTAAATTTAAATTTTAAAAAATGTAGGTGAAAAACATGAACATATGTTGTCACCACTACTACAAATAAAAACAATTATCATTAAACCACAATTACTGCTGAGTGTTTGAGAAAAGCTACCTTTCTCTTTGCAGTGATAATAAGTATCTCTGTTTTATGACATGTGGAATTCAAATCTGATTTGAAGACTTATAGTCACAATTCTGCAAGTGATTTTAATTTCCCTTGGTGCACTGCTTATGCTACAATTGATAGATAATAATATATGTGTTGATCATGTACAATGTAAGCTTTGAACAACATACATTTTGTGGAATGCCTAAATCTTACTAAGGAGGAAATGTATTATGTCAGTTATCTTTTGATAACCCATAGGACACATTGTTTATTTTTATTCACAGATAGTGTTATGTTTAGGCAGTAAATTATTTCAATTATTTGGCCTATAGAAATTAAACACTTCATTTGCAAGAAATGTTTATTTCTTGAAGATATTTCACTAAATAGTAAGGGTAGAATCAGTGCTAATATAATTAGCACATCCAGTGTTTAAAAAAACCAAAAGGATATATGACAACATTCACTTAAGTGCTGTGTTTTGATCTCAAAAGTACACGAAAATTCCTGGTGAGCTTATGTGGCTATGAAGTCCAATGTGAGTTTTGCTCTGATTCCTGTTTGTTTGTCTGTTTGTTTGTTTTTAAGATTAAGGAATTCTGTTACATGGAGGGATTGAGAGGTTTGAGGAGATTTCTCAGTGGTTAAGAACACTTGCTGCTCACTTTAGTTCAGTTCCCAGCACCAATGTCAGGTGGCTCAAAAACATGTAACTCCGGCTGCAGGGAACCAATGCAGACACCTGGATACACGTGCATGTGTGAAAATAATTTAAAAAATAGGACTACCACATGAATCAAGAAATAAAGGAATTTTCAAGTTTAGATATTATGATAGTTAGCGTCAACTTGAAAGATTCATCACAGCTGGGCGTGGTGGCTCACGCCTTTAATCCTAGCACTTGGGAGGCAGAGGCAGGTGGATCTCTGTGAGTTCCAGGCCAGCTTGGGCCATAGGGAGACCTTGTCTTAAAAAGACCAAAAAATAAATAAAATAAAATAAAAGACTCATCACATAAACCTTTGGTTATGATTTTTGTTAATTAAAGTGGAAAGAAATATCCACCATGTATAGAGAAATTCCCTGTACTGCGACTATATACTGGGAAAAAAGGCAACAAGCCTGCTAAGCATTAATATGCATCTCTCTGAGTCTTGACTATGAATGTAATGTGACTAGCTCCCACAATGCCATGATGGACTGTAATCTCAACTATGTGGTGAAATACTGATTTTCTTATATTGTCTTGTTCAGAGTGTGTTATCACAACTACAGAAGAAGAACAAAGACACAGATCTTTTGTGAAAGTTTGTACAGTTTCAAGCTTTAGCAAGCAGAATGATAGTAGTTTTAAATATAATAAAATGAATGTTTTATACTGAAAAAAGTTTACAAAGGAATGTTCATCTCTCCTAAAACTGAGTCCACAAAGCATATTCACCCAAAAATAGAATAATTGGTATATTTCATTCTGAAAAAATATTTTTAAGATTCATATTTATTATTGCCCACATTAACACAATTCTAGATCAATCTTATAAAGTCTTGGAAAATACTGGACATACAGTAACTAAATTGATAACTATATTTTAGGAAATAATTAAATTACATTTAGACATATTTGCCTAAAGTTATCTTTTAGTTTTTAAAATAATATTACCAAAAGACAAAAAGAACCTCAAGTATATAGAAGAATTTTTCAATACTAGACACGTAGTAATAGATAGATGATCGGCGAATGTAGATCCTTATATTAAGTGAAATAAGCTAAATTCCAAAAGACAAGTATGTTTACTCTCATTTATGAATTCTAGAGTGTTTATGTGTTTGTTTGTGTCTATACACACATATGTACATATACAGGGAATGAAACCAGAAAGGAGACCAGGGAAGGAAAGAGACTATCACTAGGGGACATGAAAGAAAAGGGAAGTTATCGAGGAGGCTAATATAGTGATTGTGATATTCTTGATAGAAAATTCATGTCAAATCTATTTCTATATGAAATAATAAACATGCAATAATAAAAAACTATCTTCATTTTTTATACCTAAAGACTTGAGTATATAAACTAGTGTGAATTTCAAAATATACATGGTGATAAAATTAAAAAATTTCATAGAAGTAAAATATTTTTCCCTAGACAATTTTTGTGTGTTTGATGTGTACTTCAGTCATTGAGCATCTACCAACCACAAATGAGGAGTTACAGGTTTGATCTCCAGAATAACAATCAAAAGATCTTGGATGAAATATACCTATTTTAATTATGGTTATTTTTGCTATCAAAAATATTTAATTAATTGTATATAATAATTCTATACATATGCTCAAAGAGTCAGTAGCCAATAAAATATAAAATAAGATTTTAAATAACAACATGGTGATATAGTCAAAGAAAACTGATATCAAAGATCTTTAATAAGAGTTTCTGAAAGAATTACATCCGTTTTAGAAATAAAAGTTAAGCATAGGTATGGAGAATAGAACAATAAGTTTAAAAATAGATGCATTGAAAATAAGACAAATTATACCATGGTATGATGCAAAGAACTTATCAAAGTGTAGCCATGTAATATTGCTGTGCTTTGGATGGACCATGGACTTCTCTTGTCTTTGATTTCACAAAGTCCACAGGATCATTTAAATCCCCTCTCCATTTGATGCTAGCACCTTTTCTGGGAAGGACTTAAAGCAAATCCAAATTCTTTTCATTTTAATAGAAGTAGAAATATTAAATAAAGTATTACTTATCCTCATAAACATTTATTCTACTCAAAGCTTTTACATGAAATTATTATTTTAGTAGGGTTTGAATCATTTGCTCTTTATTCATAAATTGCATTTTTTACTTTAAATGGATGCCTTTAGAGATATCACATACAAGTTAAGACATAACTTGCACTTTCCCATTTTTAATAATAGAAATGGAAGAAATGTGCTTGTTTCTTTAATTATTCTTATTTATCTCCCCAAAGAAAACATATTTTCATCTTTTTATATTCTTGGATATTGTATAGTATTTTCCTGACAACTATATTTTAAGGTCTTATGAACTGCAAACCTACTTTCACATCATTATGGAATAGTTATTTAGCATAAGTTATTCATATTCTCAAATATAGTTTTAATAGAAACTGCAATAGAAAATGAAGAATATGGTTATTCTAAATAACTAACACTAAATAGATGGGTCAATACACAATGGTCATGGTGTGTAGTACTTTACATCATGAACTTTTTTATCATTATTACAAATGAGTTCAGCATTCAGGTGCTATGCACTTTCAGAGGCTGTGAGTCATAATGAGGTAAACAGGAGGCATTTAGCAGATATGGCCTTTGGGTCTCAGTTCTTTATTTAGCCCCCATTGCTCTGTGTCTGACATGCTCTAGAAAGGTTACAAAGCATATAACTGTGAATACTTTAAAAATGTAGCTAAAATGAATTTAGTATTACAGTCATGGAAGTTGAGAAATAAGAATTATGATATAAGTTGTTCTAAATGTAGAACTTTGATTTAGAAATACATTTAGTGTTCAATATCAAGGCAAAGCCATGACAGAAATATTACCTGCATCTGAGTTTTGGGAACCTTTGAGTTCTGGTAGGGGCTAGTTGATAATCTGAAGCGAAATTCAGATTTCTATTTTGAATAACTGAATATCAGAGACTCATGCCAACAATGAGCATGCTGAAGATTGCTCTGCAATAGTCATCTAGAAAAAAATCAGTTACAAATACAAATACATTGGAATAACTGCATCTGAATCACTTTATGTTTATTTTTGTTTTTGCTTTATGTTTGTTGCATTTGAAGCATTTAAAATGTAGGTGAGGGGCTGGAGAGATGGCCTAGCGGTTAAGAGCGCAGACTGCTCTTGCAGAGAACCTGGTTCGATCCCCAGCACCCACATGGTGGCTGAGAACCGTCTGTAACTCCAATTCCAGGAGAACTCCAGTTCCAGGAGAATCTGACGCCCTCTTCTGACCTCCGTGGCATTGCACGACACGGGTGCACAAATCTACATGCAGACAATACATTCATACACATAAATAAATTAATTAAATTAAATTTAAATTGGGGCTGGAGAGATGGCCTAGCGGTTGAGAGCGCCGACCGCTCTTACAGAGGACCCGGGTTCAATCCCCAGCACCCACATGGCGGCTGAGAACCGTCTGAAACTCCAATTCCAGGAGAACTCCAGTTCCAGGGGAATCCGACACCATCTTCTGATCTCCGCAGCATTGCACGACACGGGTGCACAAACCTGCATGCAGACAGTACATTGCTACACATACAGAAATAATTAAAATTAAAAAAATAAATAAAAAATAAATTAAATTTAAATTTTAAAAAATGTAGGTGAAAAACATGAACATATGTTGTCACCACTACTACAAATAAAAACAATTATCATTAAACCACAATTACTGCTGAGTGTTTGAGAAAAGCTACCTTTCTCTTTGCAGTGATAATAAGTATCTCTGTTTTATGACATGTGGAATTCAAATCTGATTTGAAGACTTATAGTCACAATTCTGCAAGTGATTTTAATTTCCCTTGGTGCACTGCTTATGCTACAATTGATAGATAATAATATATGTGTTGATCATGTACAATGTAAGCTTTGAACAACATACATTTTGTGGAATGCCTAAATCTTACTAAGGAGGAAATGTATTATGTCAGTTATCTTTTGATAACCCATAGGACACATTGTTTATTTTTATTCACAGATAGTGTTATGTTTAGGCAGTAAATTATTTCAATTATTTGGCCTATAGAAATTAAACACTTCATTTGCAAGAAATGTTTATTTCTTGAAGATATTTCACTAAATAGTAAGGGTAGAATCAGTGCTAATATAATTAGCACATCCAGTGTTTAAAAAAACCAAAAGGATATATGACAACATTCACTTAAGTGCTGTGTTTTGATCTCAAAAGTACACGAAAATTCCTGGTGAGCTTATGTGGCTATGAAGTCCAATGTGAGTTTTGCTCTGATTCCTGTTTGTTTGTCTGTTTGTTTGTTTTTAAGATTAAGGAATTCTGTTACATGGAGGGATTGAGAGGTTTGAGGAGATTTCTCAGTGGTTAAGAACACTTGCTGCTCACTTTAGTTCAGTTCCCAGCACCAATGTCAGGTGGCTCAAAAACATGTAACTCCGGCTGCAGGGAACCAATGCAGACACCTGGATACACGTGCATGTGTGAAAATAATTTAAAAAATAGGACTACCACATGAATCAAGAAATAAAGGAATTTTCAAGTTTAGATATTATGATAGTTAGCGTCAACTTGAAAGATTCATCACAGCTGGGCGTGGTGGCTCACGCCTTTAATCCTAGCACTTGGGAGGCAGAGGCAGGTGGATCTCTGTGAGTTCCAGGCCAGCTTGGGCCATAGGGAGACCTTGTCTTAAAAAGACCAAAAAATAAATAAAATAAAATAAAAGACTCATCACATAAACCTTTGGTTATGATTTTTGTTAATTAAAGTGGAAAGAAATATCCACCATGTATAGAGAAATTCCCTGTACTGCGACTATATACTGGGAAAAAAGGCAACAAGCCTGCTAAGCATTAATATGCATCTCTCTGAGTCTTGACTATGAATGTAATGTGACTAGCTCCCACAATGCCATGATGGACTGTAATCTCAACTATGTGGTGAAATACTGATTTTCTTATATTGTCTTGTTCAGAGTGTGTTATCACAACTACAGAAGAAGAACAAAGACACAGATCTTTTGTGAAAGTTTGTACAGTTTCAAGCTTTAGCAAGCAGAATGATAGTAGTTTTAAATATAATAAAATGAATGTTTTATACTGAAAAAAGTTTACAAAGGAATGTTCATCTCTCCTAAAACTGAGTCCACAAAGCATATTCACCCAAAAATAGAATAATTGGTATATTTCATTCTGAAAAAATATTTTTAAGATTCATATTTATTATTGCCCACATTAACACAATTCTAGATCAATCTTATAAAGTCTTGGAAAATACTGGACATACAGTAACTAAATTGATAACTATATTTTAGGAAATAATTAAATTACATTTAGACATATTTGCCTAAAGTTATCATTTAGTTTTTAAAATAATATTACCAAAAGACAAAAAGAACCTCAAGTATATAGAAGAATTTTTCAATACTAGACACGTAGTAATAGATAGATGATGTGATTATAAGCCACATGATTGTGCTGTTGCTGCCTTGTTTCTTTCTATGTTAATAACTGTCAGCTTCTGGCTTTGAATAACAAAATGATATATGAGATTTAGCATAAAGAAGATGATTCTCGACAAATTTCATTTTCAATATTTTTATAAGTATTTTGTAAGTGTGTTTGTTTTGGGACAGTTTGATTCTTGGAGGTAATTTAATTTCTTTGTATCTTCTTATAATATAGACATTGATTTGTTGCTGTTTTTAAGTTAAGGATAAACTACAATATGCAATATTAAACTCCAAATGACTGTATGTGTATATTCTAAAATCACATTACTATGTTATTTTTGAATGATTCCAATAGCTGTATGAGCCTCAAATTTGATGTAGCTATTTGGAGCTGTCTATAGAAATTCAAACCTAAGAAATCTGAAGCTGTGGTTGGTCAGGAATATATTTATATTATTTACAGAATATACTTTTAGTATCTTTTACAATGTAAATATGTTTATAGCAGAATAAATTATGGCTACTCTAGTTTAACTTTACTAAAATGGTTTAATATTACTGATTATGATCATACTTAATTCAGTATGTGGGAAAATGTCATTGAATTTTAGCATAAGAATGCTTGTGAGACAAATAATATTTACTCCTATATAAATGAAAATTCCAGATGCTCTTCCAAGACAATGAAATACTTCAATTAATGGGCACTTTATGACAGCTGAATGCAGTGTATGTCATTACTATGAACTTAGATTCTTCAGCAAAAGTTGCTGCCTTGTAAGTTTCTACACATTACTGTTATTTTCAATAGCACTAACTGCTTACCCTTTATTGTTCTAAAGTAATAAGGTATTATGCATATTGAAAATAAAAAGTAGAAAATTTAAGAAAAAGAATTAGAAAAGAACTGAGATGTCAGCATCCCAAACTTCATACCATGTGTCTGCTTTATAATATTTACTTATAGGTGTGATGGTCCTGTTGTTAACAGTAGAAAGTATAATCACCTGCAACCATGAGATTCCCACTTCTCTGTGTTGATTCTTTTGCTCTTAGATTTCTCCTATACTGTCCACTTGGATTGCCATCTATGAACATGACATGTGTGCTGGATAGCTTTAGTGTCAACTTGACACACCTGAGTTGAGGGAGCCTCAATTGGGGAATTGGCTCCATTGGACTGGCCTGTGGCCACATCTATGGATTATTGTCTTGATTGTTGAGCAATGTGGGAAGGCCCAGCCCACTATGGGTGGTGCCACCCTGGGCAGGTTGTTGTGTACCGTATAAGCGGGCAGGCTGGGCATGGGCCAGGGGAGCAAGCCAGTAAACAGCATTCCTCCATGGCCTGTGCTTCAGCTCCTGCCTTCAGGTTCCTGCCCTGAGTTCCTGCCTTGGGCTCCCTATGTGACCCAGGAGATGTAAGCTGAATAAACCCTTTCCTCCCCAAGTTGGTGTCAGTCAGAATGTTTTGTCACAGCAATGGAAGACAAACTAGAACACCATGAAATAAGATTGCTAAAAATTTAAAAATTGATCAGTTTTATGGATCTTCTTTGAAAAAACTAAAAAGGATAAAAGTCATGAGCTAACCCGAGGTTATGGAACACAGCTTAATCCAGCATTAAGACAGAGGCAGTAGATATCTGTGAGTTCAAGGCCAGCCTGCGTCCTACATAGTAAGCTCCAGGGCCAGCTAGACTAGAGAGAGAGAACCTGTTTCAAAAAAGACCAAAAAAAAAAAAAAAAAAAAAAAAAAAAAAAAAAAAAAAAAAAAAATTATGACTACAAATTGACTTAAGTGAGTTTATACAAAGGTGGCAACTTTTAATTTGTGGTTATCATAGTTTCTTGAGTCTCCAGAGTTGGAGAAATATCTGAAATTACTTCTGTGTGCCACTGAGATATGGAAAGCAAACACACCTCTGGGAATAATTCACACAAACACACACACACACACACAAACACACGTGCGCGCACACATACAAACACATACCTGAGGAGGAATCCTACATCTACATATTCTAGGTTTTAGTTTTTCATGTGTGAAGAATTACTATATAATTATTATTCTGCAAATATTAGCTATTTTTCAACACTAAATTTATCAGCTTGTCTTAATGACTTTGGGAACAAATCATTATAAATGCATGTCACATCAATGAAAGTCACATATAAAATTTTATACCTCTTACTCCTCAAATAAATTTTTTGATGAGTTACCATCCATCTAGTAAGCTTTGGACTCATGTTCCCTAGGGAAATGGCACAAGGCCTTCTCAAGTGTTAGATTATGCTTTTGGATCTCTGATTTAGTGGAACAGTGTGTAAAAACTCTCATAATCAGAACACTCCCCATTGGCTCCACATCTGAAGATCCCCAAGAGTGCTGTTTCTCTGAATGAACATCTGGAATAGATTATGTGCAGTTAATTGGCTCCAGGTCAGGCCTGTTATAGACAGTAGCATGCAGTGTAACCTATGCAGTTCACTAAATCCACCTACTTTGAGTATCTCACACCTTATTCTATTCATAATCTCTACCAGATGCAGGAATCATAGACATTTATGTGTGTGCACACAAATGTGTAAAGATATCAAGTATTAATAAATATATTAGTAGAGGTTTTTGGCAAAACATTTAATCTGTATATTGTTACAATAAAAATTGACCATCTGATTTTTGTTGGGAAGACAAATAATTAGTAAGAGATTGTGGAGAATGATTTTTATAGTAGTAAAGCACTCAAAGATTTTTATACTTTTAGCATTGTTGACACTGTTGGTTTATTTTAATCTTACCCCTATGTTTCATCATGTGTAGGCACTTACAGGAACGTCATCATAGTAGAGAAAGCAATGCTTTTATTTTTAACTTATTTAACAATATTAATGAGTTTGGTTACAAGGAACAGTATGACTACTGTTCACTAAAACCAAAACATCAATCTTCGTAACATACAATGTCAGAGGCACAGGGCATGCCTTGGCGATTAATGGCCAGTTGGAGGAGTAGCTATCTCAATACATAGCCAAGGGCCATTAACCCCAACTGGCCATTAATTTCCAGAAAATGTCCTGTACTGAGGTCATTATTGCTAATAAAAGGCACATATGGCAATTTCTCTTTTTTGCTTTGTGCATAAACATACCTTCACATTACATACATTGTTTCATGTCAGGATAAAAGCAGTCTTTCATACAACCAGAAACTCAGAAAATCTAAACCTAATGAGAATTTTAATCTAACCAGTCTATCTGTTGTTCCATTTAGTTTTCACTATTTTCAGGGAGCATGGGTAATATGCTGCAGTCAGATACTAGGGATCTACTCTTACACAGATGGAAAAGTGAAAGGACTGTGGAAATGAAATGAGACAAGCACTGATGAGTGTGGCCCAGACCAGGACACATGGCTGATTGAGCAACAAGGCAGTAAAGAGTGATGTGCATATTAGCTACTCAGCAAATTTAGAAGTTAAAGTTTCTCTTTGGTGTCCTGCCTATCTAATGCCATTGGATTACACTGTAATCTCCTTTCTTTTTCTCATAGTCATCTAGCCCAAGCTTTCTCTATAACAGGCATTGAAACAAGTATCACTGGTTTTGGAATTCTCTCTCATTTATTTATTTACTTACTTACTTGTTTATTCATTCATTATTCTTCAAGAGTTTCCTACAATCTATTTTGATCATATTCCTTCCTCCCTCAACTGTTCTCAGATCAACCCCACTTCCCCACCCATCCACCTTCTTGTTCTTTTTTCTTCCCCATCAAGTCCAATTTGTGTTGCTAAATATTCTTAAGTGTACAACCAGCCCTAGAACATGGTTGGTCTAACAGGGGCAACACCCTTAAGGAAAACTGACTTATTCTCCTCTCACAGCAGCTACCACATCAAGGAGTTGGGAGGTGGTTATGAAGCCCTACCCATAACTAAGGAGCTTTTAGTATATGGAATTCTTTTTTATTTTTCCATGCATTTCTCTGTCTCCTATGAAAATATGTTTGGCTTGCTTAAACTTACATAATTATATTAGTTGCTTTTCTCTTGAGGTAATAAAACACCATGACCAAGCCAACTTACAAAATGAAAAGCTTAATTGGTTATAGATCCATAAGGATAAGAGTTCATCATAGCAGAGGGAGGCATGGCAGGA
This sequence comes from Rhizomys pruinosus, assembly GCA_009823505.1. Classification (NCBI taxonomy): domain Eukaryota; kingdom Metazoa; phylum Chordata; class Mammalia; order Rodentia; family Spalacidae; genus Rhizomys; species Rhizomys pruinosus. The sequence continues at coordinate 451,535 of VZQC01004158.1, forward strand.
AGCAACAAGAGCAGGAAGCTGAACACTAATGTCTTCAAGTATGGGCAGGAAGTAGAAAGAATGCAAACTGAAAATAGGGCTAGGCTATGAACTCTCAAAGTCTACCCCCATGGATGGACTCCCAGCAAGGCAACATCACATAAGGATTCCATGACCCTTCCAAAACTGTGCCACCACCTAACCAAATATTCAAATACTTGAGCCTAGGAACACTTCTCTTTCAAACATCTGCATTCAACTTCCTGATTCCCCTCTTTGGCTCATAGCCATATTATAATGCAAAATGCAATTAGTCTAAGTTTAAAATTCCAATAGTTTTCCAAAATTTCTTAAAATCTGTAATTTTGAGTAACCAGGCTTCCTGTGTAGGGAGGTCTTAGAGATCCACCAACAGAACCCTAACCAGTGTCCAGTCTATAAAGAGGAAGCTCAATATAGAGGAAAGTTGCCTTGTGCTTTAAAGGGAAGCCCAGTCTAGCAAGGCCTGACCTTGTCCTCAGTAGATGGAACTAGTTAAGAATGGCCAGAAGAAGACAGGTGCTCCCCCTCAAAAATCTTGAGTCCCCCTGAAGAGCAGAACCTCAAATGACCTTGAGAAAACAAAGTTTGGTTAATCTGGGCTAACTGTGTGGACTTAAGCACCCACAAAAAAATCATAACCAAAAGATAAATAGTCAACATGTTTCTTTTAAAGCCTGAAAAATTGTGCCTCCACATATTGGGTGTAAAGTTATATGAAATAATGTTAAACTGGCATAAAAGCCTTGGCTTTGATCAAAATCTCAAAACTATTTAAAAGTCCAATGTCCAATGTCTATTCTGATATTCAAGCCATTTCTTAATGATAACCCCTTGCAAAATACTTCCCATATGCAATGAAGTGGATATAGATCAACATTCCAAAAGGGAAGAATGAGGGACTAGTGAGGAAATATGGCATCAGCCCCAAACCAGAACCCAACAGGGTAAACACTGACTCCTGTAGCTCTGTCCAATGTCTCAGATGTTAGTTCCAGAAGGCCTAGATGCATCTGCTCCTCCAGCTTTGCTACCCACAATGTAGACTTGGGCTGGTTCCACTCCCTGTGTACAACTCTAGTTGGTGGAGGTCTCACAGCTCTAGGATCTCTTGTGATCTCCTCTGCAAAGAGGTTTGACTTTCACAGATTTTCCCAGTTGCTCTTAGGTCCTCTTAGCCTCCTAGAGCCTTTTTATGCAAGCACTTCCCTGCCAGGAGCATACTGACCTCTGTGGCTTACTCTTACTTAGGCATCATGCCTCCAAACTTAGTAGGACACAGAGGATACTATCAAGTTTGCCGTCAGGTTAGGATGGACCATGGGTACCTTCAAACATATTATCAGTGGGTTTTCTATGTTCTTGTTTTCTAGGAGTAGAAAACCCCTTAGGTTTCTCCTTTCACAAGGTCAAAGTTTAGTTGGATGTGGTCTTGCCTTCAGGGCATTCATTGTTCCAATGTAGAGCAGGAGGCCTCTTCTTATTGGTATAAATGTCCTTAAGAGTAAGAGCCATTCTTGTGGGACACCTTTGGCTCCCTTGACTACAAAATTAAGCATATTATTGCCCATGCACTTTTTCTTTCCAAACTACAGGTTTTTTATGTTTCTCTTTGTACCACTTGCTCTTCTTAATTTAATTGTAGATCTGCATATATTCACCATTAATGATCATACCACAGATTCAATATTAGACAATGGTAAAATTTCTTCCATCAAAGTAATGAGTCAAATACTTTTTAATTATTCTCAAGCAAATTCTTAGGCCTCGGGCAGAAGGCAGCCAGATTCATTGTCAAAATATTACAAAAATATCCTCCCTCCAAGTTGCAGTGCTTTCCTCTGGAATTACAGTGGTCTCAGCACTACTTTTTCCAGGATTCTATTAGAATGTCCTGTTAAACTGCTTACAGCATTTAAATGCTTTTGTAGTCCAAATTTTAAAACCCTTTTACATTCCTCAAAAAGCAACATGGTGCTCCAAAAAGTTCAACTAAAACATTATTAAAAAAAAAAAGAAATAGGGGCTGGAGGGATAGCTTAGTGGTTAAGAGCACCGACTGCTCTTGCAGAGGACCTGGGTTCGATCCCCAGCACCCACATGGTGGCTAAGAACCGTCTGTAACTCCAATTCCAGGAGAACTCCAGTTCCAGGGGAATTCGAGACCCTCTTCTGACCTCTGCGGCATTGAACGACACGGGTGTACAGACCTACATGCAGACAGTACATTCATACACATACAAAAATAAATAAAAAAATAACAGGTCATCATATGAAGAATTAACATATAGAGATCAACTCTATCAACATGATTCTAATATACGAATAGAAAAATAAATGATCAAAGAACTAGGAGCATTATTTTAGAAGCAGGAACATTTTAATAAGGAAATACAGAGGTCAGCTTTACTGTATGTCAAAACTATATTATAATGTAACAATTTAACCAGGATGGTATGGTGATTGAACAAGCACACTACTCAATGAGACATAGTAGGAAACAATAAACAATTCTAAGTATTTGCCAGGAACTTAACAACTGATATAGGAGAAGTTTCAAATTAGTTCAGAAGAAGCATATTATCCAATAAGTATTATAGTAACAGGTATAGAACCTTGGTGGGAAAGTCAAGTTAGAGCCCACACCATAGTTTGCACCAAAATGAATTCCAAAGATTTTAAATATTTAAACAAGAAAAAGAGAGCATAAAAACACTAAGAGAAAAATATATGAAATGTGTCTTATATAATCTTAAAATGTAGATAGAATTCTTATGAATTATGAAAACTCAGAGCTCATAACAAAATAATGATAAATTTTTGGAGCCCCTGATCCCAGCACTCAAGACACTGAGATGGAACTGGTGATCCCAGCACTCAAGATGCAGAGATGGAGCCTGTGATCCCAGGACTCAAGACACTGAGATGAAATCCGTGATCCCAGCACTCAAGAAGCTGAGATGGAGCCTGTGATCCCAGCACTCAAGATGCTGAGATGGAGCCTGTGATCCCAGCACTCAAGATACTGAGATAGAACTGGCGATCCCAGAACTTTTGGGAGGGGAAAAAAAAATTGAAGGGATCAACAGCAACAAAAAGACTTGCTCAGCCGGGTGTGGCGGCGCACGCCTTTAATCCTAGCACTCAGGAGGCAGAGGCAGGTGGATCTTTGTGAGTTCAAGGCCAGCCTGGTCTATAGAGCTAGTTCCAGGACAGCTGGGGCTACAGGGAGACCCTGTCTCAAAAGAAAAAGAAAAAGATTTGCTCAAAGAACTTATCCAAACAATAAACTTCTACATCAAAAAAGTTAAAAAAAAAAAAAAAGTCTTGAGAAAAAGATACAAGACAGGACTTAACATGTATGGCAGAATACATGAGTACGGGGGTGGGGCATAAACTTGATTAAGAAATATTGTAAATATTGCACAAAAGCTCAATAAAAAATTAAGGAAAAAAAAAAGCAACATGGTGAAGTTCTTGACAGCAACATCCCACTCCTGGTATCAAATTCCATATTAGTTACTTTGTTGATGATCATATAACACTATGATCAAGCCAACTTAAAGAAGAATCAGTTTATTTGGCTTAAGAGTCTGTCATGGCAGGGAAGGCATGACAAGAAGCACCCAAAAAAGAAGCTGAAAGTCACATCTTCTAGCACATATGGGAACCAGACAGAGCAAACTGCAAATGGGGCAAGGCTATGAACCCTCAAATTCTGCCCCCAGTGATACACATTTTCCAGCAAGGTCACACCTTCTAGGGATTCCATGAGCCTCCCAAAACAGTGCCACTGGATGGTCAACTGTTCAAATATTTGAGGCTTTGGGGACATTTCTCATTCAAACCACCATAGTAATATTTTCTTTTTTTTAACTTGGGCAGTGTTTATTTTTTTGGCTTCTCCTTCCTGACACCACTGAAAAACTGGGTAGCCCAGGCCATAGTTCATCACAGTCAGACAGACACATACACACACAGAGAGTAATATTTTCAAAGCTGCCTTCTACTATATGTATTAGGTATCAGAATTTTAGAACTAGTAATATTCAAATCATTTGTATATAATCACACATTCTTCAGAAATTAATCTTTCTTTCACCACAGCAAACTGATATATATATATATATATATATATATATATATATGTCTATATACTCAAATGTCATAAGTTATAAAAATGTATGTTAAATATACATAAAACTTAGTCCAGGAATGACAATGCATACCTATATATAATCCATGAACGCTGGCGCCTAAGGTAGGAGGATTCACCATTCAGCCTGAGATTTATAGTGATCACTGGACCAGTAAGGGCTACATAAGACTCTGTCTCAAAAATAAATTACATGGAGACTAGGGAGATGTCTCAGTAGATCAGAGTATGTACTCCTCTTTTAGAAGACCCAAATAAGACTATCAATACCTACAATGTGTGTCATTCAACTGCCTATAACTCCTACTCCAGGGTCAAGCAAATGCCTCTGACCTTCAAGGCAACCTTCAGTCACACACTTACATGAACATAATTAAAAATAAACGAAAACTTACAAAATACAATAGGAAAGTAATTATAGATTTGTCATAGTAGTTGTCATAAGGTAGCAAATTTTAAAGCAGAATCTGTAGGACAAAGGATGCATGCCTTTTCCTTTTCTTTTCTGTTCTTTTTGAGACAGGATTTCCCTGTAGCTCTGGCTGTCCTGAAATTCACTCTGTAGACCAAGCTGGCCTTGAACTCACAGAGATCCTCCTGCCTCACAAGTGCTAGAATTAAAGGCATACGCCACCACACCCAGCCTGCATGCATTTTCTATAGCATAAATACAAACTAACAAATTCCTATGGTGTATTTCTTAGAGATTGTAAAGATGAAAATAAAATTCAAATCTAATCTGATAATTTTTGACTTATTAGACAAAGAAACTGCTTTGTGGCATTAATGTAAATTTATTTCCCTATACTTCAAAAATAATTCATGGAATAGAGACATGGATTATTTCTTTGAAGCAGGATCCATGTTCAAATCACACACATATCTTTTTAAAAGAACAATAATGTAGGTACAGCAGCGTGTACTTATAATACTGTATCTGAGGAGACAGATCCTTGATATTTGTTGGTCAGCGAACTTAGCCAAAATTATTAATAAGGAAGTACTCATATTGTTTTTGTAAGATTAAAAGAAGCACTGCATACAGAATCTTCACTGGATTTCAAATCAGCAATATTCTTCCTATGGACTGCTAACAAAATGACCAGGCATATCTTAATGGGAAGGAAAGGAAGTTAAAAGCTTCATAAAAAGTTGGTGATCACTGGCCTTGGCCATAGCAAAAATCACCCATGAAGTTAGGTGTAAAGAAGGCAGACATGATCCCGGTACTCGGGAGGCAGAGGAAGATGTATCTCTGTGAGTCACAGCCAGCCTGGTCTACATAGTAAGCTCCAGGCCACCAGCTGGAACTAAAGGGAAACCCTGTCTCAAAAAGACAGCAACAACAAAAAAAGAAGGCAGACAGGAGGAAAGCGCGTTGTTTTGATTCATCTCTTACTTAACCATGTGACTTTGGAAGAATGATTTGACTATGTACTTCTTTCTACTTCAACACTAAAATTATAGTTTTTTTATAACTCTCATTAGCATTAAATCATGTAGTCTATATCAAACACATTTTAAACATATCTAATACACATATTCAATAATTATTGCAATTTTGTAATCTCAGGCTTAGATTGAAATCTGTGTTTTACTTTTCTAGATCTCTTAACACAGATAATAAATTCAGATAACTTGTGACAACCTAGTTCCTAACTACTTCCTTCTAATAAAATTTCATATTTTAAGCTGGGCGTGGTGGTGCACGCCTTTAATCCAGCAGTGGGGAGGTAGAGGCAGGCGGATCTCTGTGAGTTCAAGGCCAGCCTGGTCTACAGAGCAAGCTCCAGGACAGCTGGTACTAAAAGGGAGACACTGCCTCGAAAATACCAAAAAAAAAAAGGAAAAAAACTAAAATTTCAAATTTTACCATGTGATTTTCTGTTCAGCCTTGCACTGTGAATTATAGCAGGACATGCAGTCATGGTAAGTATCCATAGTTCCAGACAATCTTCTGCACTGGTAAGATGAGCCTGATCTCATCCAATTTCACCAATGTAAATGAACATTTTCAAACCTTGTAAGTCAAAAGGGAAAAAATATGTCACTCAAAATAATATTTTGTCTAGCATTGTTTGAGGATCTTTTCTTTTGGGAATGTTATGAATTACAAACAGAATTCTACCAGTACTTCTACTTTATGAACAAATTTGTCAATTTAGAGAGGAAAAGATGGTTCCTAAGGAATTTGCAGAAGAGAGTTACTCATTAACAAAATAGTTATTAATGCATTTATTTTTCCACCTAAAGATAGTCTTATATTTCATTTCTCAGTTCCATTTATTTCTCTTTTGATTAATTCTGTAAAAACAAAGCAAGAGAAAAGAGAAATTATACTTTGGAAAACTGTACATTCAGGAAAATTATGTTAAACCTAGGAAAAACTGAAAAATTTGCTATTAATTAGTGGATTTTATTTTTAGAGTACATTAACAGTGGTTGGAAGGCAGCAGTGCTTCCATCATGGATGCTAACGAAGATGAGAAACCAAGGTCTAGGAATCAATATCTTCACCTTTTTCCTGCTTTGATGATGCTAAGCATGGCTATGATATGTCTTCCTGTCACTGGAACTTCTAAACAAAATATTCCACGACTGAAACTAACTTATAAAGGTGAGTATGTAAGTATTTTACATTGTTCATTATGATTTCTGGATGTCTGTGAAGGACCCTAGGTTCTGTCATGTGCAGGACCTTAGGTTCAACACCCAGTATTGAAAAACAAAATGGAAAAAGATAAAAGACAAAAAAAGTATGTTGGTATTTGGAATGTATATTTTGTATACTAGAGTTGAGAGATTTCTATTTGTTTGGCTTTATGTATTTACATGTATAAAGACATTCAAATTGTAATATGTTATTGGAAGTCTAGACTCAGCTTTAAGTGTAATTTATTAATATTGATCTCAAAAAATTTCAAAACTGCATTTGGCAATTATCCATTTATCAAACATAGATTTTTTTTGGTCTTTTTGAGGTAGGGTCTCCCTGTATCGACAACTGTCTTGGAACTCCCCATGTAGACCAGGCTGCCCTTGAACTCACAGAGATCTGCCTGCCTCTGCCTCCCAAGTGCTGGGACTATAGGTGTGCACCACCACACCCAGCTCATCAGTAATAGATTTAAAAAAATATATCTTCCTCTTAAACTGTCTTGGTTTCAAGTAGGGTGTAGTCTGCAAAACAAACAAACAAACAAAAAAACAAAGCTCTGAACCATGTCTATTTGAAGTGTACCTTTTCATATTAAAAAGCACAAAACTTGCAAACTCCAAGTTGCATCCATTTGTAGATACAGAGCAGTAGGCAGCAAGAATGAAAGAGAGTCCACCCGACAATGAGTCATAGGAAGGTTTGGGGCAGACAGCTTGTGAACTGAGCTAAGATACTGAAGGTCAAAGATGCTGAGTTGTACAGGAGCTTTGATTGTTTAGAATGAAAAGAACCTCCTTGGAGGCTCTGTTAAAATGCTGCAAAGGCCACTTTGCTGCTGGCAATTCTAGCACTCAGGAGCTAATGCAGGGAGATGGTGATTTTTGGACAGCCTGTGGTTATAGGAAGAAACTGCCTCACAAACAAAAACAGAAGGCAAAAGATTTGGATTCTACTTTATATCCCTAAAGTAGAATATAGAAGACCTGCCTTAAAACTTTTCAAAACTGGCTTCTAGGCATTACTCATCTGCTAGTAAAGAAAGTAAGTTTCAGAAGCAAGCTTCAACAATTATGAAGTATGATTCCACTACCACTAGAGCCAGATCCTAAACAATTTAATATCTACAATCTCCACAGAAAAATAATTCAAAAAGCATTAAAAGGAAAGACAATAAGCTGTCTTTTTCTAATATATACTAAACTCTAGAAAACTTTGATGAGTATAGACAAAGTGAAAAATTATACATAAATTTTAACAATAGGTAATAATGATAATGATCAGTGAAGACTCACTATAACCACAGCATTGGTGTGGGAGTTCTTATCCCCTTTCCACATATGAAAATATGAGCTACTAAGGAACTGAGCAATTTGCAAACACCTATAATTATCTCATGGATCAGCCTCAAGCTATGCAAAGCCTGGACTTCTAACCTGGTCTCATTAACAACTGATACTAAGCTGAGTACAGGTATTTCTAGCATTCTGCTGTTAACTGATTAAACATGATTATGTGCATTTCAATTTTCAAAATAATGGAGTTAAAGAAAATCATGTTTTCACTTTAAGTTCACTGGGAGGCAGATGGAGGTCTACTGACTTTTGATAAAGTTAAACCCTTTGCTACATCTGCAGTGGTAAAAAAAAAAAAAAAGAATAGATGGTCCACTGTGATCATTTGTCTGCATAGCTAAAGTTTCACAGAATAATGAAATACTCAAATGTTGAATGCTGATCATTTGTAAATACCAGTTTATATTAATGTGGAGTTCTTATTCTGCAGTCCATTCTCTAAACAGATTCTGTTTTCATCTGTGCCTTCTCATCCCTCTCAGCATCTTTTTCTACAGAAGGATTCATTCATGGAACACATGTTGGATCAAATGCAATAAACTCTTCGCCTTTGATCCTTGTATTTGGTATGCAAACCAATTAAAATTTTCGGAATTTTTGTTTATATACAAAAGGCTGGTAACTAATAAATTGTGGAAAATTGGATGTAGGGTAGGAATTATGGATATCATCCAAGCACATGTAATATTCAAACAAATTAGTTTCCCATGGCTACAATTATTCACTCATTTTTAAACTGAGTAGTCACCTGTGCTAAAAATTATTGATAATCCCTGCTAGATTTGAGTGTTTAATTTTTTACCACTTTAAATAATGTGGGTTTTTTGGGGAAATTGCTAACAGTTCTACATTGTAAAGCCTATTTTTATCATTAACTTCTGAGAATCTCTACAGTTTTATTTGGCTTTTCTGTACCAAATCTAGTTTAGAAGAAAAGAAGTTCAATTGTTGTCATAACACTTTTTTAAAAATGGCCTCTTCCTATTAGAAAAATACAGAACATAAATTTACTGTTCTCTTGGCGTCCTTTTGAGCAAAATTGCTTATATACCATAATCCCATTCTTCAAATCGTCACAAACTACCACTGTCATTGTCCTGTTCTTCTCTGATTGACAAATTAAGTGAAATTAAGCGACTCTACTCCATAAAAGGAGTGAGCCATGAAAGTACACCAGTGACAATTAGCAGTATAAAGTAAAGAGGTCAAATTAGCTAACATAAATTATCTGAATTTGGATTTTAAAAATAATTGACTTCTAAGAGCTCAAGATCAGTAAAAATCTATAAGCCATAACCCTCAGGTTTCCACTGTGCAGACAGTGTCTATAGCTTTAGCTCCTAGAACAGCTGCATGGACACTGTAAGGTGTTTCTTACAGGTAAAATGAATGATAATAATTATTTTGCCCAGAGAATGATCTTTAATGAATACATCTTTGGACCTTCAAATCAATGTTTTGAATTCTTACATTTTTACTCATCCTGCTTCTCTTTTCTAGTTATCGATTATTAAAAAGTAGGGTTGTTTTATATAGTCAGATCTTGAGCTATATAATCATTACATGTATTTTGCCCTACGAAGTGGGCTTCTCTCTTCATAACTTCTACAATGATACTGTCTTTATAAAAATATATTACTTGGTTTATTGTTTTTAGACAGGTTCTCCTGTAGCCTAGAACTCACTGTAAGCAAATGCTCTACTACTGAGCTATACACTTGTCCAATAAAAATAACATTTAAGGAATAATCCACTTCAATTTCCTATTTTACTTTTTGTCTTAAATTATTACTCAGCATCTTGTACATAGTTAGGGATATTTATCCATATAGAGAATCTAGGGGCTGGAGAGATAGCCTAGCAGTTAAGAGCACCAACTTCTCTTGCAGAGGACCCAGGTTCGATCCCCAGCACCCACATGGCAGCTGAGAACCCTCTTTAACTCCAGTTCCAGGGGAATCCGATGCCCTCCTCTGACCTCCGCAGCATTGCAAGACACGGGTGCACAAACTTACATGCAGACACATACGAAATAAATTTAAAAAAAAGAGAGAATCTATATCACATTATCCCCATAATAGTATGAGATCTTTAAAAATCCAGAAAAGGAAAGGATTATAAGATATTACTAAGAAATAGAAAGTAAATTATTGTTAACCAATACAATGGTTGTATATTCAACCATTGTATAAGTATGTGTTTAGGTAACACTTTGTGCCTGGCCTTGTTCTATGTCAGAGAAAAATCACTGTCCATTTTAAACTTGTTTTCTCAAAAAAAAAAAAAAAAAGCTGGGCCTGGTGGCGCATGCCTTTAATCCTAGCACTTGGGAGGCAGAGGCAGGAGGATCTTTGTGAGTTCAAGGCCAACCTGGTCTACAGAGTGAGTTCCAGGACATCTGGGCTATGGGGAGACCCTGTCTTGAAAAGACTAAATAAATAAATAAATAAATAAATAAATAAATAAATAAATAGTCGTTTTCTCAACATAAAGACAAAGACTGGTACATATAATTTCAAATAAGGATAAGGGCTAGGAAAACTATGAAAATGATAACTCCTCAAACATTATCATGTTTATGCAAGTTTCATAACTCTGTGGAAAGCATTGCTTCAAGGCTCATTTAATTGATAAAATATGTGAGGATTGGAGCCTGCATCAACTGTCTAAGAGGAAGATGCTATCAAAAGGGCAGAAAAAAACTGCTTATGTTTGTTGAGTTCAGACTAATGTTCTCATTACCAGATTGTGCCATTGAGGGAAATATGAACTATTCAGAGACAAATATCAAGACACAGATATATATGATACCACCATTACCTCTTTGGCAATATATTCTTCTCAGTAATTCCAGATAGTAGTAATCATTCTTTACACTTTCAGAACTTAAAATGTGTTTTTGTTGACAAGAAAACTTGAAGTCCTGTTCTACATTTTTATTCACTACTTTATAATAAAGCCTTAATTATTTGATGTGATGGTTCTTTATTTGATTGATTACAAATTTTAGAATTTATAATATTAGATATTATAAGATAAATTGTAGATAAATAAGATAAATAACTATGATAAATCTATTTTTCTATACTTATAAATTAATTTGTTTAGCTATGAAATTCATCATGTGTCTTAACTGGAGATTTCCTGACACTTTGGCTAATTTAAGTTATTCAATTTGTGTTATTATATATCATGTTCATTATCTCAATTCAGTATGAAAAAACAGTAAAGGATCTGGTTCAGAAATCATACTGCCTACCTTGACTGACATGCTATTTGCATGCTTGTTCATAAACTGTTCTCTGATATTTTTACTCATATTGTAATAGACTGTTACTTAATGGTCAATAATTAATTTAGTTCTTCCCAATAAAATTATTATACAGTTGTGCTTATCCACATAAATCACCCAAAACAGTAGTTGCCCCAGTAAGCATTCAATGCCTCCTATCAACTCTCATTTATTATAAAGATGTTAATGATTGTTTGCAGACCAAAGGCTTGCCTATGTAAATACAATATAGAATTGCTTTTTGGAAATTTATAATTCACATTGCTGTTACTCCTGTGAAGTCACAAAGGATTTTATTCTAGCACTGATTTTCCTCAGACAAGAACCAATGAAAGGTTGTGAATTCTTTGAGGACACTGCCCACTCTTTACAGCAGTACTTGCTTATTAGGCAACATGGGTATTCGTGTTTGACAGGCCCCTACAATGGTGAAGTTTATTGCTGATCTTGATAAGAATAGTGTTTTTGACTGTCAATTGCCTCCTGTATGGACTAAAATGCATCATAAAATCACTCTGGAGTTCATGATGCAATCCAAAGTGAGCATTTTTTATTATCAAAGCAATGCGAATGATGTCCTACACTGAGCCTCTGCAAGTGTCCACTGAAGAAACAGCAGAAATATACCCCAAATGACCATTAAGGGTCATCTCCAAAACCATCAGCCAAAATAAGTGTTTCTTTCTTTTGTGTTGTTTCTCTCACAGCTTGTCACATTTATCACAATGCCCCCCCAAAAACCAAAAAAAAATCAAACAAAAAATAAAGTAGTGAACTACAAGAAGCAGTAGTAATTAATTTTTCTTAATACAGTAATTGAAAATGTAAATATAGGGTTTTAAATTTTATAATTTATTTACTATATGTATGAGTATTTGTCTGCATATGTCTAAGTGCGAACATGTCACATAATGCCAACAGAGGCTAGAAGACAGCATTGAATTCCCTGGAATTCGAATTAAGGATGGTTGTTAGCTGCTATGTAGGTGCTGGGAACCAAACCTGGGTCTACTGAATGAGCAGCCAGTGCTCTGAACCATTGAGCCATCTCTACAGCCCCTTTTAAGTTCAGTTTTTGTGGAAAAGAATCTTAAGTATTGCTAAATGTCAAAATCTAGAATAAAAAGACATAAATAGGTTCCAGCTTCCTCTAACATGCCCTATCTGTGCATTATTACAACAGTCACTTGCTCTTCTGAGGCCCAATTTCCTCATCTGAAAATTAGAGATTCTTCTTCAGGATTGACTTAAATAATAGACGGTTAGACTCACCAGATGTTATAAAGTAAAGACTGTGACAGAAATTCAGAATTAAGTTTAATGTATGATTGAAACACATGAAATAAACACTTAAGTTCTTTTAAATATACCATTGTATGTAGTCATCTTGGACAGAAAATTTGTTCCCACATATGAAAAAAATTTGAAAGTCAAAAGTAAGTCCTTTCCTTGGAATCTTTTTGTTCAAGTTTATACAAATTACATAAACTTTTTACTTCCCTGCAGTATTAGATAACTTGAGGTGGTGAGAAACAGGTTTAAATTACTTTAAATGAGTAAGTTTTTCATTACTTTTAACAATTAGCTGCAGAATAAATCAGTTGAAGATATACCCCATTTCACCAATGCAGTGTTGTAAAAAAATGCATAAATGAACACATTAGGATTTAACACAGAATTTGAGAGAATCTCTATGTGGAAAATGGAAAGAGTCCAGCTCTTTAATCCAAGCAAGCTGAACACAACTGGGCCACAGTGCTCTTTTGTCTTTCTGTTCCAAGTGTGGTTCGGGCATCAGTAGAATCAGCATAATTTGGGAACTTGTCAGAAATGCAGAATCTTGGGTCTGCTCTGAATTCTGAACGACAGTCTGTGCATTAACCAGAATCGCAGCTGATGAATGGAAGGTAAATACTGACATGCAGTGCTCTAAGTGGTGTTACTATGTTCCTCTTTGCTTTCAACATGAACAAGAGGCTGTCACCACAGAAATCCTTGAAACTGTGAAGCACTAGAGCCACAGTTGGAGTTCCAGATGGCATATTTCCATCTCTACACTGTGAACAATCTGTGATAAATCCTGACTTGGGTGGAAAGGGAATACCATCAGTTTGAAAAACATTAGTTTCATTTTTATCAGATTTCTTAGGTACTAAAAAACACACCAGTGAGTTAGACATCATCCCTATCAACGAGCTCTGCTAGGATTGTTTGGATTACTTTTATTTACATTGGGTATGTACGCACATGTCCAATGTGTGTATGGAGGTCAAAGGACAATTTGCAAAGATCATTCTCTTCTACTATGTGGGTCCCAGGGCTGGAACTCAGGTGGTCAGGCTTGATAGCAAGGTCTTTACCTGGTGAGCCCCCTCATCAACTGGACTTAAAGGATTTATGACCACATAAAATAGCTGTGAAAAGATGACAACTGACAGGATCTCCCAGGTTTTATATTTAACTGGATGTTAGTGTCAAAGATGTAAAATGAACAGAGTAAATGGTAAATATTGACCAAAATCCAGGAAGAATGGTAAAGAAATAAGGAAAGAACTGATGTTTAGCATGCAGACATGGCTAAATTATTTCTCATTAAAATGAGAAGAAAAAGCCGACAATATAAGAATCTCTCCTTGAGACAAGATAGACTGGGGGTCTAAGTACATATTGAAGTCATTAACAGTGAAATCTTTAATTACACATAGACTAGTTGTGAGAGACATTGTTTTACTGCTTATACTCTGTATACACTTCCTGAGTTGGAAAATAATACCGTATAATGTTTTTTGCAATTGCCTTCTTAGAAGCAAGGGTATGAATAACAATGACAGTCTTCTTACCAGCTCTACCACGATTATGCCATCATTTGGAGAAAACATAATGGAAAATTCAGATCAAAAGTCACAACAAATGCCCAGTGTGATAAATGAAAAAGTACATATATGTGGCAAATTATTTTAAATTTCATAATAGCGAGGGTGAGGACATGATTTGAAACACTTCCAGGAAAAAGCAGAAGTCATTATGTCCATCACGGCTTGAAACATCCAAACTGTGGCCAAGGCAACACATGTGACCTTTACCATTGCTTTTGATATGCACATAGTTAATTTTGATTCATATTAATTGATTTTTTAAAATATGACTGCTTAAAAGTGTTCTTTAAGTAAAGGTCGTAACACTGCTTTCTATTTTGGAGTAGTCTTAATTTGAGGAATTCTCTATTTTTTTTATTTGACATAACTTTGTGTTAAAAGTGTTAAGGTATAGCTTTTTTTTTTAAACTACACTTGTGCACTTGCTAGAGCAAATCTTCATTCATTTTGAGCATGGCACTTTGATTTAAACACTGACTAAAAGAAATTCTAAAAACCTTGAAAGGAACAGGAAAATAATCATCAGTTGAATCAACTTCCCTCAGAAGCATCCTCTAGGAGAGCTATGAGGAGGCTCATTCCATCCTGTCATTGCTCCCTGGGGAAAGGACTAAGTTATTTATAATACTGGGCTTTTGTGCAGAACAATAGGGAAATTATCAATCATGACAAGCTTTTGAAGAATGTAAAATGATTAAATTTTGTAACTGTAACTATAAAGATTCATGAATTATGAATCTTGTGTGGTATAGCTTATCGGACACATTTACTATTAAAATCCAACCAAAATGACAAATGAAAATAAACCAGTGATTTAAGAGAATCAATCTACTTGAGGAATGAGCCCCTATTATGTCATCCAATCCCATGTAGTCAGCCCTAAACACATGCACATAAGTGCAATTGAACAGGCTCAGGAAGTTGTACATGGATGTGTGTGTATGTACACATACATGTATTTATATGTGTGTAGCAATAATAATTATGGAAGAAAGGTCATGGACTTCAAAGAGAGGAGTTGGACTATGAAAATGATACATATACAGTAATAATATATAACAATTCTCAAAAAATTAAATAAAATGAATTCATATTCCAAAAATAGATATATGAGTGCATATATTGTTGCAGGATAAGGTAACTGCAACCCTCAGTTACATCCTGTTTTGACAAAACATAATCCAATAACAAAGTAGTCTTTGAATTCATTTTTTTTTTTTGGTCTTTTTGAGACAGGGTCTCCCTGTAGCCCCAGCTATCCTGGAATTCGCTCTGTTGACCAAGCCGGCCTTGAACTCACAAAGATCCGCCTGCCTCTGCCTCCCAGTGCTAGGATTAAAGGCATGTGTCACCATGCCCGGCTTTGAATTCCTTTTTAAAAACTATTTTGACTGATCTATTTAGTTCTTAAAACTTTATTTTAAATATATTATTATTTTATTTCTGTGTTGAGTGTATTGCCTGCATGTATGTAAGTGCACGGAGGTCAGTTCTCTTGGAACTGGAGTTATGGATGGTTGGTAGCTGCCTTTTGGATGCTGAGTATCAAACCTGGTTCTTCTTTAAGAGCAGACAATGATCTTAACCAATGAGCCCAGATTTATTTATTTATTTATTTATTTATTTATTTAATATTTAATATATGAGTGCTTTGCTTGCATGTGTCCAAGTGAGCTTATGATATGCAATGTCCCTAGGGACCAGAAAAAGTATGTCAGATCCCCCGTAATTTGAATTACAGACAGCCCCCTTGATTCTAATTTCTATTTCCCAAAGTGAAGTCATCTGATGTTTGATCACAACAGACAATGTTCTAAGGCCTTACAGTCACAAAGCTTTCCAATATTCTATTGCAGGAGAGCAAGTGAAAATTCGATTACTCTTTCTGGTTGGAACAGATGTTTAGGGTGAATGCTTCAAGCCGTATGACAGTATCACATACATCTGGAATTTTGAAGTAGTATTTTATGTGATTTTTAAGCTTGGCCCACAGTCTTTGTATTGGTTTTAAGCAGTTGGCCATATGTGGCTAAACACACACATCTTGATAACTGACACTTTTATGTAGGTGATGGCATGCTATCTTGATTACCAAAATCGTTTTCACATGATTTCAACACTCTACAAACCTGTTGGAAGGCAGGTGGAGCCAATATCAATGAATTTCTGCCCAGTTAAATCCAGGTGGATGTTTTGTCTGGGACCGAAAGCTGGAGAAGCCAACCTGCATTAATAGGGGGCTTAGGCCATGACATTTGGCGACTGACTTTGATTTTGTAATGTCTGAATAATTCTGGATCCAATCTGAGCAAAAGCCTCTGCACAGGAATGGATTGATAGCCAAAATCTTTCTGTAAAGTACAGGGAAATAAAAGTTCCTTTGAAGGAATTCCATACGAGAAGATTTTAGGATAGTCACTAAATCAATATAAAAGCCCAGGAATTCAGAATTTACCAATTTTGAATTTTACTAAAAGCCTAATTTAAAAGCAATGTAGGAATAGAAAGAAAGTTGAAATGCTTATATAGAAACTACTAATCCAATTTCATAGAAGACCATAGAAATGTCTGTGTTCACAGGTCTTCAGCTAGCCCTATTGATATGACAGCCATTTCCTAAAGGAAAAAGGAAAGTGGGTGAGGTTCGAACTTCCACTGAGCCTCCAGAGGAGGCAGAGAGAGGTGGTTGGACTTTGATCAGATCTATTTTTAGATGCAAGCTTTCCTCCTAAAGAATTCTGGATGGACCTTAGCTTGGATTGGAGTGTTATTCAACTTTCTTCAAAGCTTGTTTTCTTTTTTTCTCTATGAATGTTTAGCATCTAAAAACTTTGATTTTCTTACATATAAAATTTTTTATCACTGAGCAACTCTCTTTTTAAAAGATGTGGGAAGCCATTATTTTAGCCAGGCAGACTTTATAAGAGAAGCTGCCAACTCCACCCAGTTCAGGATCTCTGGCAATAAATTCAGACTTTCAGGGATTTAAGGTTGTGTTCATTTAGCACTCAAAAACTGAGGAAGTCTGAGTTGCTTAATACTAAATTTATTAGATTCAGTATTATTCACCACTCCCTTCCTTTTGAGGGTGAAGAGGAAGAATGAAGACCATCAGGTCAAATGTGTTTTGAGACTAAATGAACAATTGTACTAAAGGACATTAAAAAGGAAATACATAGAATTGTTTTCAGAGCAAGCATTTATTTTGACAAGAACAGGGTTTACTTAGCCCTTATTCTACCTTTCACTTGGAGGAGCACCTGGCCATGCATTAGGGGATTCCTTGCTGCTGGACTCCAACACTGTAAGCAAATCTATGAAGTGAAGCTGCTGGACATAACTGACAACACGAGAGTCATACAGGATTGTTGATAAGTTATACCTTAATTATAATTACATAATGTCATATTTGTAGTTTTCCCAATGAAGTTTAAGAACAAGAGTAGCATGCAGTACTATAGAAATGAATTCATTTATTATTTGATAAGTTTTCTACAATATTAAACAAGTGTTAATGCCATAGAATTCAATCCACATTTACAGTTTTTCAAGTTTAGGAAACATTATTAGGTACAGTGAATTAAATATAGATATTCTATTTCACTAGCAAAGGTATTAATTGTCGAATAATTTAAGCACTCTTCTGTTTTCTCACAGTAAATTTTCACTTTTTTTCTCCATCAGGTTAGAGATTTTTCAAGGCCAGATGTGTATCGACCTTGATATCAAGTTTTTGTTGAATAAGACCTGGTACTCAGGGGAATCAGACATTACCTTCAAAATCAATTTTGATTAATGTAGTAACTCATTTTTACTAACTATTTTAGAAACAGAATTTTTCTTTTAGTCTTTTAGAGACAGGGTCTCCCTGGAGCTCAGTATGTACACCAAGCTAGCCTTGAACTCACAGAGATCCACCTGCCTCTGCTTCTCAAGTGCTGGGATTAAAGGTGTGTGACACCGTACTTAGTTGGCTAAGAAACAGGATTTTTCCTGTCACATTAAGTCAGATATTAAAATGCTGAAGGCTCTGTAAACTCACTTCAAAAAAATCCCCAGACATCGGGTGTCATAACACTTCCAATAATTCCAGCAATCAGAGCTAGAAGCAAGAGGGTCAGGATATCAGGATTATTCTTGCATAAGCAGGGAGCTCAACCAGGCTGGGCCACATGAGACTTATCTCTTAAGAGTGATCTATGGGAAGATGACTCAGTACCTAAGTTTAAACCAAAGAGTTTGAGTGCCCAGCACACATATAAAGCCAGATGTGCTAGCTGGGATCCCCGTGAAATGGGAGGCTGAGACAGGACAATCCCTGAAAACTTCTGGGCCTCATAGTCTGGAGCACTCAGTAGCAAACAAGAGACCCTGACTCAACAAGGTAGAATGTAAGAACTGAGACCTGAGGTCTGAGGCTGTCCTCTGACCCCCACATGAAAGCATGGTATGCAAGTATTCACCCACATTCATCCACATACACAGAGGGTAGGGGTGAGATTTCAAAAGAAAAAGAAAGGAGAGGGAGAGAGAGAAATAAAGGGAAGATGCAATATTCAGGCATGAAACTTTATCTCCTTTATAGAGCTTTTGATCCTCAGAAGCCTCTGATTTCTCTGTCATGGATTTTTGCTCATGAGTCAAGAACACCTTCTGTATCATCTTTCTATCAAAGTCTACTGCAACCAATGATTTCTATATTTTTAAATGAATGTGTGAATAATGATGTCCTTAATTCATTTATTTTGGAGACAATTGGATTGTTAAAGTTCTAAGTGGGCTTCTGAGTGTCAGGTTAATTGAGTGAAATTCCAAGCCTGGACCAAGGTGACAGGAGAATGAGGAGAATGTACTGACAAAAGGAGTAATTAGAAGGAAAGCTATGGTAGATTAGTTCAAGGGCTTATGTAGATAAAACAAAGAGCCATTGAGACCCAGATGTAAATGCTGTTGACATCTCAAGGAGGACTGGCTCTGTCTAACCAAGCACGCAACAGACGTGTGCATGGCACATGTGAAGGGACACACTCACCCTCCACCAAACGGGAGGGAAAAGAGGTCCTGGCCAGAACATATGGCTTAAAAATGAGAAAAAAATCTTCACAATCAGATGCCTGAGGATTTCTAGTTTAGGTGGAAAAATTAAGTTCTGGCATGTGCAGTCAACACTGCCCAGTCTCCATTGCTGACTCCTGAAATTCAGGGTGCCTATTAACTTTAGGTGTAAAGATATATTCTCTAGAATTATTTTTCTGGGTTTCAATTGAGGATCCCATGGAAACAACAACAACAAAAATAAATTGGCTTTGCTTGGCTTGGCAAAAACACAAGAAAGATAAGTTGTTCAGGGAAGAGGGAACCTGGTCCAATCTCTGTCCCAAGGTCTTTTTCTAAAGTGTACGTCACTCTGAGAAATTTTCATGTGTAATGCTTAAGTTTAATTATTTGGCTACAGAGGATTTGTGAAGCATGTTTTAATTGTTTTGATGCTAGCATTGTCACGGAGCAACATTAAATCATTTGGAAATGATAATACTTCAGGTTAGGCAATATTTTTGCAGCTGTTTTCTTGTTAAGTTTGTTTGAAACTAAACCGAATAGAATTTGTTATGGTGAAATAGAATATAGAGAATGACTATGTCAACTTTATTTTTCTCATTGCATAAGTAGAGGTAAAAATGAAATGCACAGTTCTTAATATCTTCCTCCTCCCTTGCCATAGCTGCCTTTCAAGGAATTTTAAAAATTGTTTCAGAAATTTCTGGATAGTCTTCCTGACGCCACCAAGAGCCATCCTCATCTATCCTGAGCACTGCAGCCACACTTATCTCTCAAACACTCAGCTATAGTCCTTGTCACTCCCCTGCATAAAAAATGTTTATGGTTTCCAGTCACCTACATAATAGTGAAATTCCCAGCCTGACGTCATTAGCCTTTGCTATCTGGACACTGTCTTTATGTCTGGTTTCAGTTTTTGCTGCCCCCAGATATTCTCCATGTTTAGTAGACTGAATTCAAAGCCAAAAATATTCATTAAGTGCTTACATTTTCTCAATTGCTAAGACAGGTACTGGGAATTCAAAGTAAGACCTTGGCCCTTTTCCATAGGAGATACTTCTCAAGCCACCCAAGATCATCAAATTGGAAAGGATAGTCAATTTGATATATTATTTACTTCTTAGGCATATATACACAGAGTAAAGTTTTATAAAATAAGTACAATCAGAAACAGAGTGATAAGTAATTAGTAAACCTCAGTGAAAATATAGGCATGATCTCTCTGTCAAAAATCTCCTTGAATGGTTTTCTATCTTAAAATGATATGAGATGTTACAGTGTTGACCTGAGATGAAGGGCTGTATTTGGCATAGGTATTGGGGTACAATGTAGGCTTTGAGTATGAAATATCATGAGGATCCTCTGATTTAGGACATTCTCAGTCATTGGATCCATGCTGATAGTGGATGGGTAAACCACATAGCAGGGATATGCTCCACAAATGATGCCTCAGGAAGAACATTTGGAATTCTACTATAATTGATGTCAAGTGTATTGTATTTTATTTTCATATCTGATTCTGTAGAGACCTGTAAGTTCTTGCTGGCAGAGTTCATTAATCCAATAACATGAATCCCCAGCACAATGACTCAAATATATTATATGATATAAATATCTGTGGAATAATAGCCTTTTAATATTTTATATACTTATACTTTATACAATATATTCTTATACTTTATATAACAAAGTAACGTAGATGTCCCACTCTTCACAGATCTGGTTTGTTAAAAGATGAGATAATGTGTTTCTTCAATAGTACTTATTTGACCCCACATTGAATTTAGTTACCATATTAATAATAATAATAACTAAACGTTTCTTGTCTGCCAGACATATCCTTAAGAGCTGCTATAAAGTACTTTTAATCATCAAGACAGCTGTATGAACTGGGAAATATGATTTCCTTTTCACTGGCTTTTTTTTTTTTAATTAATTTTTATTGATGCTTTGTGCATTTCATACATTTTTTCCAATTCAGTTCAGGCTTATTTCCCTTTCCCTCCCCCCCCCATCCCAGATCTGCAATTCTGCCATAGATGTCCTGCATCTTTTCTCTCAGTTTTTTTTTCATTTTTAGCCGTATAAGTGATAGATCCATGAGTACAAGCATCCTGCTAATGCAAGAACCTATGCTGCAGTGCTGTCTGTGTGCCCAGAACACTACAGCCCCACCATCCAGTGGGGAGGGTGACAGGTTGTTTGTTCAATCAAGTATTAAAATGAGAGTGTCCAGACTACATTGGCTTGGTAGTTTTCACCAATTCTACGCATCACCCAATCGAGCCCTTAACATCTACCGACGCCCCCTCCCTCTTCCGCAGGTTGTTCCCTATGCTAGAAAGGGCACAGGTGGATGAGAGGTAAAACGGATCCCACTCTCTCTGGAGCGTGTTGACTTGGACTCTTGCAGTCAATTCGGGCTGTTTACCACTTCATGGGCTGACAGTTTTTTTTTTTTTATTTAAAAATATTATTATTGCCAGGTGTGGTGTGGTGGTGCATGCCTTTTATCCCAGCACTCAGGAAGCAGAGGCAGGCAGATCTCTGTGATCTCAAGGCCAGCCTGGTGTACAAAGCAAAGTCTAGGCCAGCAGGGGCTACAAGGGAGACCTTGTCTCAAATATACCAAAAAAAAAAAAACAACAACAAAAAAAAAACCCAAAACATCATTATTCCTATAGTACTTGATTACTACATATCCACATTGGTGTGGGCCAATCATAAATCTACTGCTAATCATGATCACATATTCTTTCCCCTGATAGGGCTTATCGTATGCTCTCTATCATTGTAATTTTATGCATGAGGAAACAGGTCAATGGACTTGTTGCAGATCATACCACCAATGAAATGTCAGAAAACTATGGTGTTTCCACCTAAATATCATTATAAGTCATATTTTATTTTGTGACTTAGTTGCAATTCATTATTCAAAATAATTATTATCTATAAAAGTCCAAATAATAGGATTTATATCATATAACCTACTTTACTAGTTAGAATAATATATACTTCTGGGAATCTCCCCACATATTTTTGATTTTGTACATTTCAAACTTCATTAAGAGAAATCCCTTGGAAGATACAGAATTGCCTGATTGAGTGAAGGTTTGTATGAAACATATTCTCTTACTAAGCCTTTAATCACAGCTGCTTAGCCATTCCCCTGACTACATTCTTTTATTCTCATTCCTGCTTACAACCAATGAGAAATATTTACTGGAAATGAGCCCTCCAAAATAGGCTTATGATATTTGGAGGTGAAAAGTTATATTTCAAAGTTGTATGTTTGTAAATTTCATACAATATATTTTGGTATTTAGACCCCTTCCCCTATCTGCATTCCCCCTTACCATTTATTCATTGCCCAATTTCATTTACTCATGTATACATGTAATGCCAATAGAGTTAAACCGTGTCACCAGATGTTGTCCTTTGGAGTGAGTCCATCCACTACAGCCCATTAACCTACAAAGAGTCTCACCCTTAAAAGAGACTGACTGCCCCCTTCCCAGAACCCTTCAGTTTCTGACCATTCCTTAGGTCGTGTTAGAGTTCATTACCCACTTCCTATATCTATATTGGGACTTTTCTTGGCTTGAGCTGTAGGGTACTTGTGCATGCTGTCACCATGGCAGTGAGTGCATATGAGAATTTTTCAGTAGTCTGAAAAATTCTTTTTCCATGTGATCATACACTACCTCTGTCTCTTACAATTACATCAATCTTTTGTCCCCTCTTCCACAATTTTCTCTGAGCTTTTAGGGTAGATGTTTGATACAGGTATATAACACAGGGATAATCACTCACAAACTCTCATTCTCTGCATGAGGCTTTCTGTGTTAATCACCATCTGCTGCATAAGGAAAATTATCTGGTAAGAGTTGAAACATGCATCCATCTATGGTTATAACAGTAAGCTATTAGGAGTCACTTCAATACTATGTCTAATTAGTAGAGAAATATTATTAGACTCTCCTTTATAGCCTGTGGCCTTTCTAGCCACATGTTCCTAGACCCAATATCAATGTTGGCTGTGTGGTCCTTCTCTGAAGCCCTAAAACTTAAGTGACTCAAGTTTCATTTTATAGTGTTTGAGACTAACAAAGCACACCACATCAAATTATTGACTATTATGAGGCATGTAATTTTGCTTTCCTGAGATTAAATGATTTTACTTATAAAAGTATAAGTTGTATTAAATATTTTTAAGTTTACCATTAGCTTTAAAATCTTGATTCTTTTGCATTTCAGATCACATATCTTTCATAGTTAATTTACTTAGATTCAACTTTTTGTTTACATCTGTATCCTGCATATTTAAAATATTAACGATATTATCTTACAAACAATGCATCAACCTAAATATTATCAAAAAGAGAAGAGGCGGGGCTGGAGAGTTGGCTCAGCAGTTAAGAGCCTTGACTGCACTAGCAGAGACAGAGGTTCAGTTCCCAGCACCCACATGGCAGCTAATAGCCAACCATGACTCCAGTTCCAGAGGATATGGCTCCCTCTTCTGTCTTCCACAGGCATTGCATGAAAGGTATACTTAATATTCATGCAGTGAAAACACTCACACTCTTAAAATAAAAATCAATATATCAAAATGAATTTTAAAAATAGGAAGAGGAAAAGAAGGTGTAGACAGTAATTGAACATTGGTAAACCTATCTGATAAGAAGCTATTATTCTAAAATCTATAAATCCTACTAAAATTCAACTGTAAGAAAACAAATGACACAATTTTAAGGAAAGGTATCAAAGGCATTACTAGTCACCAAAAAAAGATGCACAAATGGAAAATATGAAAATATACTCAATATCAATGCCATTTTAGAAATACAAATGAAGACAACAGAATACTACACATTTATTAGAATGGCCAAAATTAACAGCACTAACTCTAAATCCTGGCGAGAGTACAGAGTATCAGGAACACTCATCATTGTTGTTGGAAATACAAATAGCACAGATATCATTGGAGGAAATTCATTCTGTTCTTTTTTTACAAAACTAAGCATGTGACCTAGCAATAATATTGCTTATTGTTCACCCCAAAGAAGTAAAGTATTTCTGTACACAAACTCCTTCATGTGTATGATTGTAACACCATTATAGATGCCCAAACTCAGAAGCAACAAATATGTTCTCTGTGAGGAGATGGAGAAACAACAATGCAAGAAGACAATGGACCATTACTCAGAAAAAAAAAGAAAAAAACAACAATTATTTTATTTTTTTTTTTTTCTTATTACACACACACACACACACACACACACACACACAAGAACATAAAATGATAATAGAGGAGGACTATTTGTAGAGAAGGAGTAGACCAGCTCAGTGGGAGGAGGAACAGAAGAATGGGACAGGGGTGAATATAAGCAATGTTGTATGACATGGATGAATGAAAATGTGATAATGAAGCCAGTAATTTTCTATATTTACTACAAATTTAAAAATCATGAAAGTAAGAAATACTGTGATATTTATGACAGTTTTGATGCTTACTTTTCATACATAACTACTTCCATCAGGTTTTGTTACTACAGGAAGTGGCTTTCAACTATAATTTAAGAATATGAACTTGATTTTAATATATATTGCATTTTATATTTTGAAGTTCTATATATTTAAAACATTTTACCAAAAGTAGTATTAATAGAATAGAAAAGTAACACATTTTATCTATTTTTTTTTTTTTTGGTCTTTTCAAGACAGGGTCTCCCTGTAGCCCAGTGGTCCTGGAACTCACTCTGTAGACCAGGCTGGCCTTGAACTCACAAAGATCCACCTGCCTCTGCCTCCCAAGTGCTAGGATTAAAGGCGTGCACCACCACGCCCAGCTACTTTTTTTTTTTTTTTTGGTCTCTTATATTATCTATTTCTAAAGTAGCATAAATTAAAATCTATTTTTAAATCTCTAAACTAGAGGATTCATGCTGTGTATGTCTATTCACAAAGTGGAACAATATGTATATTTAGGCAAGCAGACATTTTTCATATTAATAAATTTCCCTTTCTTTCCTTTTTGTACTTTCTTATAGATTTGCTGCTTTCAAATAGCTGTATTCCATTTTTGGGTTCATCGGAAGGAATGGATTTTCAAACTCTTCTATTAGATGAGGAGAGAGGCAGGTTGGTCTTAGGAGCAAAGGACCACATCTTCCTGGTCAGTCTAGTTGACTTCAACAAAAATTTTAAAAAGGTAAATTTATTTATATATTTCACTGTTTAGATTAATTTAATTTCTTCTGTAATCTTTATCTGCTTTGTTGAAGACTCAGTAAGTCTGAGTGATAGTAAGTCTTACATGTGTCAAAAGCAATACACTTTGTCTCTGGCATACATTTTCTGTATTTATGTATTTAAGGGTATATTTTTGACCCAATGAGTATAAAACTAAAGCATTAAAATATGAAGGAATCAGGGACTGGAGAGATAGCCTAGCGGTTAAGAGCACCGACGCTCTTGCAGAGGACCCGGGTTCGATCCCCAGCACCCACATGGCGGCTAAGAACCGTCTGTAACTCCAATTCCAGGAGAACTCCAGTTCCAGGGGAATCCGAGACCCTCTTCTGACCTCCGTGGCATTGAACGACACGGGTGCACAGACCTGCATGCAGACAGTACATTCATACACATACAAAGATAAATAATAAAAAAATAAATAAATTCTTTAAAAAAATAAAATAAAATAAAATAAAATATGAAGGAATCAAAAATTAATAAATTAATAAATACATAGTTGAAATGCACATGTTTGTATTAAAGAATTGGTAAGTAATTTAACCAAGAATATTTATATGTGTATAGCAACTGCAACATTAAATATTCATTAATTTTTATTTGAAAAGCACTCCTTCAATCTGGGGCTGTAGTAGCATCTTAACATCTTTCCTCCACACTTCAACCTCACATCAAATTTCTACTAAGGTCTAATGCCTCTGAAATTGTAAAGATTCACAATGCCCTAATTATTGGCTGGCCAAGCACAATCTTACCAATTAATGGAAATACAGAGAAACAGAGAACAAGGATGTCTGCATAAAATCTTCTAGCAGTGATTTTTCCTCAGACCCACTGGTCTGAACAGCAGCTGTTCATGTGCCCAGCAATTTTCCTGATATCTAAGGAAGCCAGTTGAGCCATGATGCCAGTCTAGCACTTGAGTAAAGGGATTTAAGTCCGGGCCTCAGACTTGAAGCTCAGTACTAGTGAAACACTGTGCCAACCAGAACTTTGTAACTTCAGTTTTTGGCCTCACTCCATTGACTGAGCTGTGGAGCTATGTTAAAACAAACTGTGTTCTCCACCACCATTTGTGGAATTACACTGTAGCAGGGCATGAAAGTTTGTACAAGGTTATATCTTGGAGCTTATTGCTGGGCCCACCTGAATGAGAACTAAACCTGCACATAATACAAAGACCCTACACTGAGGCCAGACCTCAAAGACAGATACTCTAGACCTGTCCCAATATCACAAGGAGTTCTGTGTGAGGTGGGCAGATTCAATTTTTAGAGTCTGAATTACTTTCTATTGTTATGATAAAATATGACCAAAAGTAAGTTAAAGGAGAAAGGGTTTACTTTGGATTGATGTTACAGTGGATTAGTGTCTTTAATGGCCAGGAGGCATTGCAGCAGGCATCCAGAGAAGAAACCTGAGCAATCACATCCCAGTTGAACATAGGAAGAGAGAGAGAGAGAGACAGAGAGAGAGAGAGAGAGAGAGAGAGAGAGAGAGAGAGAGAGAGAGAGATCTAGAAGTTCGTTGAGACTATAAACTCTCAAAACCCACTAACCCACTCCTGGTGTCTCCAAGAAAGTCTCTAAGTCCTAAAAGTTCCATAACCTCCCTCAACAGTGCTATCACGTGGAGAGCAAGTGCTCAGATATTGGAACCTATGGAGGCATTTCTCGTTCAAGCCACTATAGCATGTATTAATGTCAGCTTTTGGTTTGGCCTCAGATGTCCACCCATTCCCCATTTTTGATTGCACAAGTCCTTGCAACATTTAAGACTCTAGTATGAACTTAGTTTGAAGCCTGATGGTCTAAATTTGTTCCTACCTCCCTACCCCCAAGTTTGGAAAGAACAGCTATCACTGAGTGAAGGATTGAAGCAGTCTCTAGACATGTTCATTACCAAACAGAGACTAAAGTCCCCAGAAAATTAGACTTATGGTTTGTCCCATATCACCACTATCTTGAATGTGACTATTGTTATACACTTGAGGTTGGGCACATGTTTGTGGTTATGAGGATCAGGCACTGGTCAGCTAATATCAGTTTCAGTGGTCAAAGTGCTGGCTTCACCAATATGACTTCACCTTGAGGAAGCATAACATGGATAGAGACTCCATTCACAGAAGGTAAACTAAGGCAGCTAGCACACTAGCTTTGGAACTCAGTGCCAGGATGATCAACAGTGGGAAGGTCCTAACAACCCTTATTCAACATATAGAGCTTTGCAGTAGCCCTGGCCTCAGGAGGAAACATGAAACTCCAATCTAATGGGTTTCTATCTGGCCAGCATCATCTCAGTAGTAGGCAGTCTCTAGCAATGTGAGTCTTTGGTCTTATTCCCAATACCTGGGCTCAGAACATAATAGAGATGTGTCATTGGTGACCACATACATATCATCAGATTCTAGGATGTTTAATGAAACAATGACTGCAAATTGGACAGAATCCCACAGTGACATACCACAAACAGGAGAGAGGGAACAAATGTCTGGGCCATTTTAAAGAACTCCCTGATTTCTTCTCAACAACAAAATAGCAAAAGACTTGATAAACTGAGGCTGGGATTACAGTGCTAAAACAGTGACAATACACTAATGGCATGTACCTTCATCCAACTTATTTTCGACATGGGGACTAAAGAACTGTATGGGGAAAAGGACAGTATTTTCAATAAATAATGCTAGGAAAACTGGTTGTGCATATGCAGAAGAATGGAAGTAGAAATCTCTCTCTAGAATAAAAATAACCTGAAAATACACTAAAGAATTCATTGGGGCATTACATTATCAGAAGACATAGAATAAAAGCTTCAGAATATCAGAAAAGATAAATGCTATCTTTTTATTTCATTTTGGACAAGACCCTAATAGGTCAGGTAAAACAGAAAGTACGGAAAAATTGAAATATATCAAAAAAATCTTTCGTACAACAATGTAAACAATCATCAAGCAAAGGGAAAGAACCAACCTACATGACTGAATAATATATTTTCAAGCTGGGTGTGTCATAGAGTTAAAATTTAAAATGTGTAAGGAACTCATAAAGTTCAATAGCAGTAAGCAAGTAATTAAATAAATAGCCAATTAAACTGGGAAAGTGGTTAGTGTGAAGCCCTATCTTCAGTCCTCAATCCTCATGAAAGAGGGAGAGCATCTCAAAAGCAAACAGAAAAATGACCTGGTATGACCTAGTATGAAAAATAATGTTCATAATCACTAATTATCAAGGAAATTTAAAACACTCCAATAAGACTGGATATGTTAAATGATTTTAAAGGATATGGAGAAAAGAGAAACCTTGTACAATATTGAGGAGAATGTAAATTAATACAGCTATTAAGGAAAACACTATGAAGTTTCTTCAAATTGAAAGAACTACCATATAATCCAACAATATTACAACTAGATGTATATTAAGAGGAAATACACCTATAAAAATCATGTCCTCTTTCCCATTGATTACTGTAGAACTATTCACAGTAGCCAACCAATGGAAACAGGAGTCTATCAACTGGTAAATGCATGAAGAAAATATAGTGAATATACACAGTGGCAACTGTCTGCCTTTGACAGTGGGAAATCCTGTCATTTGTAAGAACATGGATAGAACTGGAGATTATTCATTTAAGTGAAATAAGACAGAGACAAAGATACATAGACTGTATGATCTTTCTCACATGTATAATTTATCAAAGTTTATCATAATGTTTGAGAGGAACATAGTGGTTATTAGAAGTTGGGAAGAGTGGAGAGGACAGTTAGGAAAAAGTTGATTGATGTATACTAAACCACAGTAGACCAGAGTAAGAAGTTCAGATGTGCTCCTGCAGAACACTGAGGTTGTAGAAGACATTTATGTAGTGCATATCACAAAAAGATAGAAAAGCAGGTATGGTGGTACATATCGCTAAACTCAATACTCTGGAGGCTGAGGCAGGAGCATCGTGAGTTCAAAGCCAGCTCTGAGGAATTCACTGAAAAAAAGCAATAATAAAAAGATAGAGAAAGAGATTTTTAATCTTATCATCATAAAGAAATGATATAAGAAGAGACAAAGATTTTTAACTTGATTTAAATACTACAGGATATGTACATATGTAAAATATCACATCATACTCTACTGATTTGTACAATTTTGATGTTTGTAAGTATCAGTTTAAACTAAATTTCAGTAACTTGAAATATCAAAATAAATTTACATTCAAATCCAAAATTCAATTTTTATAATACCCGACAAATTAAAACAGCAATTTTAAAGTCAAAATAAATATGCCACAGTTTAGGTGTTATCAATTATCATTCTAGCAAATATCAAAATCAATGCAAGTTCCTATAGATGCCAAGAATGGTATAGATGGAAAATTTGATGAAAAGACATAATATATGACCAATTTGAACCTGTGAGGCACCTGCCATTGTTTCTTTATATGTTTTACTTTCAGAAGCAATGCAATTCAGAAGCATTGAAAAAGAAACGGGTGCCACTAAGTTTCTGGTCAATCAGTGTCAATTAGTTCTTCCTATTTACATAGAGTCAACCTCAACCCATGAGCTGTCATACTGCACTTATCTATAATGATCATTCTCTGGACTTCTAATTATGCATTTCAGGACTAAATCTCATTTTTTTCTATTATTTAAATATTTTGGGAGGGCTTAATCAACAAAGAAATATGTATCCCCATATATATGATTTTGCTTAGTGAACCCCTGAATAAGACAAAAAAATTACTTTGTTTTTTATTTGTTTGTTTGCTCGTTTTTATTTCTGTGAGATATGATCATACTCTCTGGCCCAGTCTAGTTTGAAAGTCTTGATGATCCTCCTGCTTCAGCCTGAGATTACAGCTTGTACCACCATGCCCAGGTCAAGACTTTTCTTTTTTGTTTTTATCCTACTTTTATTACGCTGTATCTCAGTGGTATAGGACTTGCATTGCATGCATAAGGTCCTAAGTTTGATTCCCACCTTCATCAAAGACATAAGTAAAAAGAAAAAGATCAAACGTATGTAAAAGTGCATAATAAACATTGCACATGACAATACAAGGAAAAGGATAATACTTCTATCAAGTATTTTGTTGTGTGTATTATGTGTGCTATAATACATGATTTTCCATGTGTACATGTGGGAGGATATGTGTGAACGCCCAGGTGGAAGTAGGGTCCCTTCTTCTATTGCTTTACATCTTGTGTTTTGAGACAGAGTCTCCTACTGAACCTGGAACTCATCCTTGTTCTAGAGTGCACATCACTCCTTAGGGATTAGTCTGTCTCCACTTTTCTAGTGATAGAATTACAGAAACATGACACCAAACCTGACTTTTTAATGTGCATCCTGGGGATGGAAATCACATCCTCATAATTGAGCTAGAATCAGTTTATTGACTTAGCCATCTTCCTAACCCTAACTTTAACTTTTTACTCATTTATCTGTTAAATGGTTCTGCACATTTTTTAATATTAAATGAGATTTATTTGTAGTCACCGAAATTTAGAAAAAATTAATATGTCTGTACTAGTGGTTTCTAGTATTAATATTCCATATATCAAAAAATACATAGATACTGATAAAGCATTGTGTTCCCATGTGTCACTGAATAGGAAGCTCCCAGCCTGTAAAATTACCCGAGTAACTTCCTAATATATCCCCTCTTTACACATGTTTGGAATAAGTTCTGCACATTTTTATACAAGGGAAAGGGTTATTTATTATTAATGGTTAAACTTGAGAAAGCAGCAGATGGATGACAGATGATAGATGATAGATAGATAGATAGATAGATAGATAGATAGATAGATAGATAGATAATAGATAGATAGATAGGTATCATGTAATCTGTGATTCAGGTGGGGGGAAGTGTCTCTAAATATTTCTAGGAGTTGTTCCCAATTTCTTTCATAAAAATGTATTGACTCAGAAGGCTATCTTTAAAAAGTTATACTTAGAGTGAAGTAAAATACATAGTTGAATATATGCTAGAATTGAAATGTGCCCTAATTTCAATAGTGTAGTACTATTCTATTTGTTCTTAAGGATTTTTTTTTCAGGAATTTCTTTTAAAAAAGCATTCATACTTGTAGAGCTATATGATGCCATCTCCATCATTGGTAACTATCTTAGCAGAAGGTGACACTTTTTATAAACAAGCTAAGGACAATTCTTTAATGCTGCAGTTTCACTCTGATATTATCTAGCTTACAATGAATATTCCCAAATATGTCTCAGTTTTTATATAATAACAAAAAGCAATTCATGTTTTTAAGGGAATTTTCTCTTGTTCTCTTCTTTGCCTTTGGGCACTGGAACAAAAAGTTTATGTATCTGAACTGAGTGAATTAGATCATTGCTTAAAATAAGTTCTGATGGCACCATTTCCTTCTGTGGCTATTTTAACCAAATCTCTCTTTGGCACTATTCCATGCTTGAAATGTGTTAATATTTAATAAAGTGCATGTTTGTGAAATATCTATTTCTCTTATGACATTTTTAAAATAAGTAATTATTTGAACACTTTATGCAGCTATAGGTTTTCTACATAACAAATTTACTTTTATTTCTATAAAACTTATAATTCATAAGGTTACTCATCCAATGGC
Organism: Rhizomys pruinosus; assembly: GCA_009823505.1. Lineage (NCBI taxonomy): Eukaryota > Metazoa > Chordata > Mammalia > Rodentia > Spalacidae > Rhizomys > Rhizomys pruinosus. Next base: position 483,802 of record VZQC01004158.1, read on the forward strand.
AACATTTGTGTTGATGTTGGTATACACCATTTCAATTTATATAAATCACCGTAGTGCTAAAAGGTACTCCACAGTAGCCAGTAAGTGTCAATATGTAGTACTCCAGCCATGTTTAGACCCACTGGGTTTGCATTGGCTCAATGCCCCTCGGCAAGGATCCAAAATCCTCTGTGAAGGAAACCACACATGTTGGGACTCTGCAGGCTGAAGGGTATCTTTTGTGCTGTTTAGAGTTAAAGCAATCTATAACACATAATCGAGTAATGAGGGTCTGGTTGTTAATATTTTCCCCCTGGGAAATTTAAAAAAATGTGTAAATTACTCACATTATTTAGCATATAATGTTTATGTGGACTTTTTGTACTAACAAGGCTGTGTCTATTGAAAAGTAGCAATTTGCTCGAAGGATGCTTGTACTCATGGATTATCACTTATAGCTAAAAAAGAAAAAAAAAACAAACAAAGATGCAGGACAGTTATGGCAGAATACATGATCTGGGATGGAGTGGGGGTGGGGGGGAAGGGAAAGGGAAAAATGCCTGATCTGAATTGGAAAATGATGTACGAAATGCACAAAGCATCAACAAAAATTAAATTAAAAAAAATTAGTCTTCAAATATCTGGAAAAAAAAAAAGAAAAGTAGCAATTGTCATTCGTAGTTTGCACAGGAATGAATTTAGTATAGAAAGAACAGGAAATATAGCAATGTAATGTATAAAATGAATTTGGTAACACTTAATAGCAACTTCATATTAGCAGTATTCTATTCAAATTAAATTTGAGTCTCAGTGAATTGTGCATGGATAGACTTAATAACATATTGGTAATTAAGTCACAGAAAATAGCAGAAATCAAAATTAGACATTTGGAGACAATAAAACTGAAAATGCTTATTTTGTCTTACTTTTTACTTTCCTGGTATTTTTAAGAAGAGCAGAAAGATTAGTGATCTTTTCTGCTAAATTTTGCATTTTGAGGGGAGGAATTACTTTACTAGAGACATAGTAGAATTCAGGGCAAATGTAAGTTTGCACCACATATTAAGGATGTGATGCTTTATAATTTAACCAGGCTTTCCCAAGTTGGTCCATGAAGGCTGCTTTCAATAAGAGAATAACACATGGACTCCTTCGGGACAGGTTGAAACAAATAATGGATATTGATTTTATCTTGTATTGCTTCAATACTGTATCAAAATGGGCCAGTCACAACCACCCACTTTTTTGAATAATTAATCAATTTATTACTCTTCATAGGGATATTTGATATGAATAAAATAATCCATAGGAGTTTGTTTTTTTTTTTTCATGTATCTTATTCATTGAGGCAAGGCCTTCAACTGAATCCAGAGTAAGTCTAAATAGCCAGTTTCTCCAAGGTCTGCTGACTACACATCCAAAGTGCTGGAATCCCAGGCAGTCCATGACTCTCACTAGGGATTCACACCGGCTCTATGAATGCAAGCCCTGGTGCTCAAACTGCCATGCCACATATCTCCCAAGCCTTCTGGAAGGTTTTGAAATCAGGACTGAGTCATATATCTTCAATTTTCTGATAACTTACAACTTTTCTTCTTTAATATTTTAACAGTTTTGAAGAAAGCATATTACTGTGAAGAAATGAAATTTCATTTTATCAGAGAATTAAAAAACGCATCACCAATGTATAATAACAGTGCTTTGTTTTATCAACTAAATATTTGATGTACATGTAACATTATTTTAAAGATTAAAAGAGCCAACACTAACTTCATAAAGCATACCATTAATTTTCATCATTGAACATAATAACAGAACTTAAAATATTTGTATTTTATTGATAATAACTTTAATAATCCTGATGGTTGAGAACACTGTTGTGTTATACAGGAGTAAAATGTAGAATGTTTTATAAATGATTATACTTTGAATATTTTTGTTCTCATTTTTTAGATTTTTTTCATTTTATTTTAAAAAGCAAATTATTCTAGGGTTGCAGAGATAGCTCAGTGGTTAAGAGAACTGGCTGCTTTTTGCAGAGGACCAACATTCAATTCCCATCATCTATTTGGTGGCTAACAACTATCTGTAACTCCAGTTCCACGGGAAATATGACACTCTCTTCTGAACTCCATGGGTACTGCAAGACACAGGTACATGCATATGTATGCAGGCAATACACTCAAACACATAAAATAAAAAAAAAATAAATAAAGCAAAATACCCTATGGAAATTAAATACAGATTTTATATAATGTGCACCAGAATAGAAAATTCATTAATTCTACTTAAAGTTGCAAGACAAAACAATTATAACACAAGTCAGAAAAATATTTAAATGTCTAAAATGATGAGAAGGACCATATGTCATGGAAATTCAAGGGGGAAATCCACATTATGCATGGATTTGAACTAAGTCAACATATATTGGAAAACTTTGAATTAATGTTAACTAGTTAATTTTAGATGGTTTGCACTGGAGATTGGATCTTGAAATTCATTGTTTACTTTTTGTGCAGTTAGAACAGGGAAAAGCATGTTTAAGAAGTGAAGAAACAAAGAATCATGTTTCCTCTATGACTTTCTCATAGTTTAAAGGAGTTGATTTTCTTCCCAAATCTTCAACATCCTACCCCATTTCGGCATCCAGGAAGTGTGTAAAAGACTTCTGCAATGTTGGGATAGGTGGCCAAGTGTGCATGGGCAATTTATCACTTTTTCATAAGAGATGAAGTAAAATAGCCATTCAACATAGAGGTTATAATAATGAATATATTTGGAATTTATGAAATAACACTTAAAGACCTGTGGTTCCTAAACAAATGATTCTCCAGTCACTTTGAGTGTAAATGAGCATTCTCTACCTCAGTTACTTAGTCATTCTAGGACAATGCACATAATATATGGGCCCTCTATGCATAAACTTCAGGAGTAATCTAAACATGTTAATCTCTCTCCCTCCATTTCACTTTTTTGTGGCATCCTATTTGACAGTAAAAAGAAAGATTCAATGCTTTCTGTTTGGCTGTTACTCAGTTGGATTTCTAACTTAATGAATTGTTGGCATTTTTCCACCTCAAAATGTTACTTATTTTGGAAGCAATTCAAGCCTACATGGGTAGAATGAGTCTCTAATCCAGAAAGCAGGCAGCAGGTCACACAGGGAATGCTTTATTCAACTGAATATTGCTCTTTTATCTGTTCTATTCAAGAATTTGTTCCTTGGTTCTCTCAAATTTCTCCCTTGATTTCTTTTTGAGTAATTTTAAAGTATTTTATAGGTACATACAGACTCATAAGAAATGAACTGACTTTGACATCACAGTCATTTGTTTTAGCTAGTAATCTACATGTGTCAACTCACATACATCCTTTTCTTCATCCAGCTCTGTGGGACAAGTTTTTCACCTAGCCAAGCTTGATAACCCCATGTCTTCTCATGTCACTCTTAGGGAGTACAGAGAAATTTTATCTAGAAATGAAGGATTCAATATAATGTTGCAAGCTTCCAACTACAACTAATTTAACCATCTTTACCTCTGCCTACTCTTACAGACTGGCCATGTGCAAGGGGTCACATAGTTAGAACCCATTATTATTCAAATGCTTGTTCCTTAATTCCTTCACCTGGGGCTGGGTTCTTCCTCCTCTTTTAAGCTTAGTAAACATACTCAGAGACCATCAGAGTCAAAGAGAGGGAAACAGAAAGAAGAGAGGGGCTCAAAGAACTTGTCTAATTTCCTGGCATTCATAAGGACAGTATAGGCTTTCTGGCTTCTGGCCTTGTCAAACATTTAAAGCTACCTTTTTTCATAGGCACCCAGCTGAGATTTTGAAATTACTGCTTCCTGGAGGTATTTCTTTTACAGTTCTTTACATAAAGGTGACTGCATTTTTCTTCTGACAGGTAAGCTCTCTACCCTGAGACAACCAATTGTTTACCTCTAGAGTCTTTTCACTTACCTGGACTTAAGATAACCTCATTGACATTTTTAAGACAGCAGGCCAGGCAAGCTTTAAATCTCAGCAGCTGCCAGAAAGGAGATAGAAAGAGTAAGAAAGAAAGCTTCTTCTTTTGAGTTAGGGTGGGAGAGATCCAGTGTATTCAGACACGGAGGTCGGCACACAGCTGTACCTAGGAAGGGCTAGGTAGAGTGCTTCAGCACGTGAGTGATAAAGTTCAAAGAATCGGGGTCAGGGAAAACATGCTTAGGTTTTTGGAAAGAGACATAGGGGAGGAAAAAGAAAAGGATTACTAGTGAAGATCTGCAAGTTACTTCTGACATCGTTTTTGAGCATGGCTTCTGTATATTCTGTGGGAAGCCTTTGAACATGCACATGTGGATTCCATGTGCAGCCATTATATGCCTGTTTCTGGACGCACTCTAGATGTTTAGGTTGATACCAATTTAGCTATCACATGTGTCTTCTGATTTCATTGCCATTTGTCATGTCATCTCTCATCCTTTTGACATTAAACTATCATGTCCCAAGAAGCATAAATTGAAAGCAAGTACTTCCCAAGGTTCCCCAGGAAACTTTCCCTGCTCTTCAGCAATGCCTCTTGTAGGAATGATCTCTAAGAGTGGGTTCTCCTGGAAAACAAAGAAACAAACACAAAAGCTTCGTCAAGGAGTATTAAAGAAATTTCAAATTACCGGCTTCTAACTATTTTATTGTTTGGACATGGATGAAGTTATCTAAATGATTCTTGTCTATCAAATTTGAAGTTTATTGAAACTTGGAGCTACATCTTAGTTTAATTTTTTCCTCAATTAAGACTTCCCTTTGAGCTTCATATTATATTACCCAATCCACAAAATAAGATTTCAAAAGAATGCTACTTTAGCTCCAAAATGTCATGGAAGAGATACTGTCCATCGTTGATGAAAGAGTCACATGAGAATCATATGGGTAAGGAAATAGTAATAGCTATGTTAGTATTATTAACTTATGTCATATTAATAAGTAAAAATGTTTTCTATTCTATAACATGCTTCCCAAGATTTTCAATAGTATTTTTGTTGAATTCCAGCAAAGGTAATCTGTAATTGGGAATTTAGACTAGAGAATATTGTACACCAGTGGACCGATTTTAAAATAATCTCCAAAATTAAACTAAAATTTACTTTTATTTTCAAATAATAGTTAACCATTTTTATCCACTTGTGCAGTTAACTTAAAATTTTTTACACTTGAAAATGATATATTAGGAGCTGGAGAGATGGCCTAGAGGTTAAGAGCGCCGACTGCTCTTGCAGGAGGACCCGGGTTCGATCCCCAGCACCCACATGGTGGCTGAGAACCGTCTTTAGCTCCAGTTCCAGGGGAATCCAGCACCCTCTTCTGACCTCCTTGGCATTGCACGACACGGGTGCACAAACCTACATGCAGACAGTACATTCATACACATACAAAAATAAATAAAATTTTAAAAAAGAAAATGATATGTTAAAATTAATTACAGGTAAAATGCTCAGTGGANGAAAGAAAGAAAGAAAGAAAGAAAGAAAGAAAGAAAGAAAGAAAGAAAGAAAGAAAGAAAGAAAGAAAGAAAGAAAGAGACCCAACAAGCAAAAATTCCCCACATTTGATTCTAAGGTCTAAAAGCAAGTAAAATAAAATCTCATCCAAATCACAATTGAAGTGACATCTCTTAAATACTACCAGCAGTACAATATTTTTACTTCTGAGTACACGTTAAGAGTATGAAAGTCAAAATTCTTCATAGATTGCTGTTAATTAAGGTAATTCTCTTTGTGATTCTAAAGTTCTTGGCATTTTTTTGTTGTAACTCCAATTCCAGGAGAACTCCAGTTCCAGGGGAATCCGAGACCCTCTTCTGATGGGTGCACAGACCTGCATGCAGACAGTACATTCATACACATAAAAAAAAAAATAATAATAATAAGCCAAAGTAGGCTCGGTGCCCCCTTTAATCCCATCGTTCCAAGGGTAAAGGCATAAAATAAAAATAAATTTAAAACATGAAATAATAAAGCAAATAGAAAATAAAATAAAGCATCTAAAAGCATCCTTGGTTTGAAGATTGAATTGTATTTTAAGAGGAAACATTTTCTTTGTAGTTATGTTAGAATTTTTGATCTGTGATACAAATTGATGATGGAGAGCTTCTGTTTTTATCAGATTGTAGACATTGTGAGATTGAAGGTGAATGATGAAAGAACATTTGGAGCGATCCCCGTTATGGTAGCAGAGACCAGAAGATTTATATAAAATGGTTTCAGTAGTTCAAAAAATTACCCATGCTTGTAGTTCTCTGTATAAAGTTTACTTGTAAATCAAGAAGAAAGTTCTTTGAAGTTGTAATTTTATTGCTGCACCAACTGAAGACAACTCAATTTATGATTGTTTGGTTCATAGTTAATAGCTGAGAATATATAACAAAAACATTTAAACATCTTTTAGAGATTTGTTTTCTTTTGCAGAGAGAAAAAAAATATTGTAGCTGGTCTTTAACTCGTGTTAAATCCTCCAAAGCAGAGTTAAATTATTAAATTACACAGAACTAAACATGACACTAGATTTGAAACTATCAAGAGCAAGTAATTGAAAACAATTACTGAGCATTAGGAATTGAGAAAGAATATTTCTCACTGTGTCTCCTTAATTCTCCCTTGGCACAGTGAATTAATCCCCCTATGAATCCTGTGAACAAATTTAGCAGTAACTACTCCACAGTAACTTTGGATCATGTAGAGTTCACAGGGACTAAAAAGATAGATTCCATATTTTATAATCATTTGAATAATTCCTTTACCTTTAGATGAACTAAAGAATATTTTCAAAATCAATGTGAAGATGCGCTTTATCTCAAACTTTACTAACTCACTTAACTGGATTGATAAGAAAACACAGAATTCCATCATGATCTTGTGCTCTTTGAAACTCATTTACTTATCATAGTAAGTTGCTTATCTGTCTTTTCTTTTTCTATATTACTATCAACATGATATACAGCTCTGAACTATAAATATTTGTACTAATTTTTTTCCTGAAATACCAATAAACTTGACTACTACAAAAATTAAACAAAAGAATCTGAATTATTAAAATGACTCAAATAAATATTTAAATTAATCATCAAATAAAAATGTGTCAGGAATTAAAATACACATGAGTATTTCTCTTCGATCTGCCCAATGTTTTATTTGTCCTTCATAAACTATTATCTTTAAGAAGCAGCTCGTAGAATACCTCCAGTAGTTTTGTTTTTTCTTTTCCTTTCTTTCATTTGTATGTTTTGTCTTGTTTTGTTTTGAGACAGGGTCTCATCATGTAACCCTGGCTGACCTAAAAGTCAGTATGTAGATCTGCCTGCATTTGCTTTCTGAGTACTGGGATTAAATTTACACACCTTATTCTCTGCTAGAATATTTGTTTTATAAGATGAAAGACTTTTGGAAATCTATTGCTCAAATATGTGAATATAGTTAATTTCATTGAAATACATACTTAACGTAATGAAGCTGGTAATTATCATAAGTATTTTAATACAGCTTAAAATAATAAAACTATAGTCAATAAGAAAAATTCATAATTTGAGTTCAAAAGCACAAAGGTGAAGCAAATTCAAGATACTACTTTTATTTTCATTTTTGTTCATGAGACAGGGTCTCCCTGCAGCTCCAGAAGGGCTGGAACTTACTATGTAGACTAGTCTGGCATCAGTCTCATAGAGATCTGCCTGCCTCTCTGCCTCCTGAGTGCTGGGATTAAAGGCTTGAGCCACCACTCCTGGGTTTTAAAATATTACTTTGAAAGGAGAGAAAAATATCTAGTTCAGTCTTTTCTACTAATGGATAAAATCAAGTAATAACTTAAAATTGTAAATTTCTTTCCAGGTACAGTGTTTTATCTTTAGACAGTCATTTATTCCTTTATTTATTACTTGAGAGATTTTTTTTTTTACTGTCTATTGTCAATCTGTCCACACATGGTACATTTTTATGTATCTGCTTAATAACATATCACATCATTTTTAAAATTAGAAAGTAAGCACCTGAGAACAGAACATCATCCACATTACAAGCTGGGAAAACTGATTTGTCTCTTCTGGCCATCATCTTGAAAAAGGATGTCATTATCTCTCTTGGATGAAAAATCTCCCTCTCTCTGCCCCTCTACCTCTTCTGGCCATCATCCTGACAAAATGTCTACATGGTTCCCTCTCCTTCCCCTCCCCTTCCCTTCTTCCACATGCCCATGCTTCTTTATAAACCACTGGATAGTAATTTATAAATCATAAAATGTAAATACACAAGCTTACTTCATTTTAAAATTTTATTTTATTTGTCTACTTAAAAAGAGTTTTGAGTGCTATTTTCTGTTCTTGTGACTCAGAGACATTATACTCCAAAATTTCATCATAAAGATAGCATCGTAAAACATTAGTGACTTTTAAATCCTTTGTTAACCAGATTTAAGTTTCTTTGAGTGGATTGTCATAGAATACTTTTCCCTCTCACCTATTAAAATAATTTTCTCCTAACATTGGTAAGAACAATAATAAAATCTGTTGAGCAGTCTCAGAGGATCTATTGTAGCAACTCTGATCTTGTGTTTCTTGTTTCTTCTTGCTCAAGGCTAACAGAGAACATTTGTCTCATTAGTTAGGGTATACTATTATAACTGAAACCTGCATGGCAATTATTAGAAATTATTAGAAAAAATTAGAAAGAATATCTAAACTCTGTTTAAAAAGGAAGAGAAAGACAAATAGATGTCCTAGTTACTGCCTATTTCCGTGATAAAACACTGACCAAAATAGCTTTGAGAGGAAACAGTTCATTTCACCATACAGCTTACTGTTCATCCTGGAAGGGCAGGAGCTCAGGCTAGGAACTTGGAAGCAGAAACCCAAGCAGACTCTAGAGGAGTGTAACATACTGGCTTGTCCTGTTGTCTGTGCTCAGCCCGCTTTCTTACATAAACCAAGACCACCTGCACAGGGGTAGGAACTCCCTAGGGGGCTGGGCACTGCCATATCACTGAGCAATCAAGAAAATGCCTCACAGGCAGGAGCACGGGTCAATCCAATGGAGGAAAAGCCTATACTAAAGGTTCCTCCTCTCAGGTGTGTCAAGTTGATCAGCTGAAGCTTTCCAGTGCAGCAAATAAACAATATGGACAAAATATTTTCTGATAAATGTAAGACTATTAAATATAATAAAATACTGCCAACTAAAGCAGTGTGTGCCTTTCAGTTTGGCCATTTGCCCACATAATATTTAGTATGTAGTTGTTGTGACTCTCAGATTAGGAGAGCATTAAATTGGGTCTGAGGGGCTTGGTATGATGGCACAAATCTTTAATCCCACAATTTGAGAGGCAGAAGCAGTTAGATTTCTATGAGATCAAGGCCATCTTGCTCCACATAGTGAGTTCCAGGCCACAGGGAGACCCTGTCTCATGAAAAAAACATGTTTGGTTGTGACTTTCCCATAAACTAGTTTTATGACATGACTATGGTATGAAATTTTATTATGTGAAAACGAAGAAGATACATACATCTATTTTTTTTTTTTTTTTTTTGTTTTTTTGAGACAGGGTCTCCCTTTAGCCCCAGCTGTCC
>VZQC01004158.1:510876-612527 GCA_009823505.1 Rhizomys pruinosus
ATATTTTATTTTTTAACTTTTTTTTTTTTTTTTGTCTTTTTCAAGACAGGGTCTCCCTGTAGCCCTAGCTGTCCTGGAAATCACTCTGTAGACAAGTCTGGCCTTGAACTCACAAAGATCTGCCTGCCTGTGCCTCCCAGTGCCAGGATTAAAGGCCTGTGCCACCACGCCCAGCTATCTTTATATTTTATAAATAATCGGTATTGAGTATTCCATAAAGAAACAAATTTACTATAATAAGCTAAAGTCAGCTTTCCCATGGGCTCAATGTAGGATGAACACTCAAGGTCAATCAGTGAAGTGTTGGATTGTGAGAGTTCTCTCTGGCTCTTCAGTAAGTTACACAGTAACTTCATTGTTTCTCCTATTCAGTTAAAGCAGAGCCTGGTGATATCTGGAGATAATATTTGTGAACCTACCAACAACTCTATTTGTAAGCTTGTAATCACTTCTAAAACCTTAATTATATTTTCTAACCCATGACCAGAGATTTCAGGAGCTTTTCTGGGTTTTTTGTTTGTTTGTTTTTACTGGTTTATAAAATTTGGAATTGAATTATGAGGACATTAATACTTCTTCATTTTCAATGCATCCCTTTAAGATAGTGTTCTGTTGTAGAGTTGTTGATAATTGATAACCATTTTTATTTTTTTATTTTTATTTTTGTTTCCTTTTGTTTTGTTTTTTTTGAGACAGGGTTTCCCTGTAGCCCCAGCTGTTCTGGAACTCACTCTATAGACCAGGCTGTCCTTGAACTCACAAAGATCCGCCTGCCTCTGCCTCCCGAGTGCTAGGACTAAAGGGGTGCGCCACCACGCCCGGCCGATAACCATTTTTATATCAATGACCTTGTTCAAGGAATTACTTTCCTTATTTAATATATAATCTCATTTACTGAACAATAGGTGGTATATTTTATTATCATTTCCTCTTTTGAAGATGAGAAAACTAAACCCGGAAAAAGTAAATGACTTACCTATTATCACACAATTTTCAGAAATTGAATATAGTAGTCTGGTCACATGGTCTGTACTCTTAAAGAATAAAACTCTACGAATCAGATCAAGTTTCAATATTTATCAAATAAATTATTTGTTCAATATCATCATAACATTGATATCATTTTGAACAATATTGCATAGATTTTGACCTACTGAAAACTGAGACAAATCTGTCATTTCATGACACCTTTTATTTCCTTTTGACATGACCCTCTTTCCCTCTCTTACTTAGTATTTTTTGTCTAATTCCCAAGAGTGTGTTTATCATTAACAAGTGTTTGGATAAACTGTCCCTTTACACAAAGGTACTATATAACTACAAAATAATGATTTACCATAATGTAAGTTAGTTAATTGGGATAGGGAATGAATGGAAGATGAAGAAAAATTAGAACTACTCCACTCTCTGGTCAGTCCTTCTGTTTAATCCAAGAAAAGAGAAGGATGCCAGGCAAAGCCTGGCTAGTATTTTGCTTCCAATTTTAAGAAGTATATTCACAAGAACATCCCTAAGAAAATATCTTTAGCTTTGACAGTAAAACTTGAGTTAAACTGCTGAGTCTAGACAAAAGAAACCAAGGATTAGCTCAGCCTGGGCTATTTGCTAGCTTAGTCACAAAGGTGCCCAGCCTTGCCAAAAAAATATTATAGAGAAAAAAGCATTTTCCACCCATAAAGTTCTATGATTATATACTCTGCTGTTTGGATTTTTAAATAAACTCTAAGACTAAATGTGTTTATTGTAGAAATTTTATAAATTATACACTGGAAAATGAGTCTCTAGTAATGTATCTTCTTCTTAAATACTACCCAGAGAGAGCTAGTGACACTCTGATTGGCTTCCTTAAATCTTATTTATTTAGTATTTTTCAGAGTGAAATAACTGTATACACAATATCTTCAAACATTGATTTTCACTTTGTAGACTGCCACAAGCCTTTTCCCATGCCATTAAATTTTTTTTATTACACCATTTTTAAGAGCTACACAGCATTCCTTTATACATTGTTTCATCAGTTCCCAACTGGTAGTAGCTTGGTACATATCATATTTTATGATTGCAATTGGTGCAGCACATGAGAAATCTTACATACAAATATTGTGATGATCCTTGATTACTGAGTTGGCTTGTAGTAGTTAAGGACATAAATATGTGGCAGGGGCACAAGTCACTCAACTGTCCTCCAGAAAGTTGATATCTTATACATTATAAACAGGAGTGATTTGACAGAAGGTATATTTTCCCACACCCTGGCTAATAGTGGATACAGCATATAGTAAATATTCAATATATATGCATGATTAAAAATAAATATATTTAATGTTTGTCAACAAAAGGAACATTTTTTTCTGTTTCATTCATGTTTAAATTCCTCAATGATTACAAGTACTAAATATTTTTCATAATTGTAAAATTTGTTCTTTTAACAGCTTTTTATTCTAAATGCTTGTGTATCTTGGTGTTTGCCTTTTTCTTACTGATTGCTTACAGGTTTATATGTATATATGCATGTTTATGTTATTGACAGGCACTTATATCATATGTTACAATGGACAATTTTACTCTGTGTTCCACTCATGGAAAAAATGTTCTTCATCAGTTATCTTATTTCACTTTAGATTTTAAATATATAAATAGGAATATTTTCAATTCTTTCCTATAAAATATTTTCCTCTAATTTTTTATTATAAATATTAATTTTCTTTTAGTAGATTTTTGTTACTGATTTATTTTTGACAAATGTGGTATTTGGATTTTATGTATTTATTATTTAGAAATGTATCAAAATAGTTTTAGCATTCTAAAGCCTCAGTAATGTTCTATATGCAGAGTCTAAGAAGTGCATCTTGGGAAAGATCCAAAGAAGTTAGATGACCACCACCAGATGTGGTGGTGCAGGTCTGTGATTCCTGGCTTGGGAGATTGAAGTTACTCTAAGCTACATAACAAGTTCAAAGCCAGCCTAAGACATATGAGACTCTGCTTCAAATTAAAAAAAAAAAGAGGAAGCAAAATACTGAACCCAAACTTAAATGAAACAAAACACTACAAAGTTTTGATGATTACAATATTCTGCAAAATGTATTAAGGAGTTGTGGATATAGCTGAGCAGTGTAGTAGCATGCTGAGTCCCCCCAGGCCTTGGGTTAAATCCTCTACAATGTCCAAACAAAAAGATCCAGACTTCCTAGATCATATGTGCCTTCCCATAATTAATACAAACAGCTTAGCCATTATAAGTTAGTTTTGAGAATTACATATTAAGCTATGCTGGATTTAATTTGGACTCAGAGTCCAAGTAACTTCAGCTTGTTGGTATCTTTTTTGTTGTTGTTGTCTTTTGTCTTTTGGATACAGGGTCTCCCTTTAGTCCAAGCTGGCCTGGAGCTTGCAGTGAAGACCAGGCTGGCCTTGAACTCACAGAGATCCACCTGCCTCTGCCTCTCAAGTGCTGGGATTAAAGGTGTACACCACCATGCTCGGCATTAGACAGTTCTTAGTGGCCATGTAGGTGCTGGGATTTGAATCCAGGTCCTCTGAAAGAGCAGTCACCACTGAGCCATCTCCCCGGCCCTTGTTGGTATCTTTTTAGATACTAAAAAGAAGAGAAGATAACATTTAAAATGTTCATCTGCCAACTTTAACCTACCTTTATATATTTATGTAACTCTTATGTACATATAACATGTAATATATTAAAGGTTCTAATATTACCTGAGAAAAGTCAGAAGTCAACACTATGCTGAAGAGATGGCTCAGGCGGTAAAGGTGTTTCCTGCTAAGCTTGAGTGGGACCTGAGACATATCCTCAGAGCCCACATGGTAAGAGGAGAGTCTGACCTTCACATCCACACAGCAGCACATGAACAACCACGTTCACATCCATACTAACACATTTGCATCATATACACACAGGCAAAATAAGTATAAAAATAAATAATAATAATAATAATAATAATAAAGGTTATGCTATTTCTCTCTCTATCATACACACACACACACACACACACACACACATACACACACACACACACACGTGTTTCCTAGTTGGGGCAGTTTGGCTTGAATGAAAAAGTGGTGGATAAGAAGAATAAAGGGAAAGAAGAAATTAAATACTTTTCCAAAGCTGATGGTAACTACATTGGTTGGATGCAGCAATGGCGAGTGTGAGCAACAGGTGACAAGTTAGTCAGCTTTCAGGGAAAGTTTAAAAATCCACTTCTCAAAGTTATCTTTCTTCATGCCTCAGAGAATTACACCACCATTAATACCCTTGCAAGTCACTAAGTGAATTAAATCAAGTTAAATATTGATCATACCATTTAAGCAAATCTTTGAAACTAAACTAAACTGAAAAGAAAACATCACACAGTCTGTGAGACTTAAAAAAAATGAAGCCAGGAATTAAAAGGAAAATCTTTGTCAAGTCCTTTCAGGAAGGGTTGTTTAGCTGAAATGTCTCCTCAGGGCAAAATTTTAAGTAGAAGATTTTATCTTTTATGGTGTGGTCCTAGGTTTCTTTCCCAGGAGCTACCAATACCTCCCCTCATTTCTAGGCTACTTAGAGAACTGCCCTCTGTCAACATTTCTGCACAACACTTCCACAAAGCAGAGCTTACTGGTTTTCCTTTTTTTTTTTTTTTTTTTAACTGTGGCAGGTAATTCAGGACTTACCCATACTTTGTTGTATTTCATGTCAGCCTAGCTAGAGGTAGGTGGGAGTGATTTCAAACATTAATCATAGAAGTTAACCATGGGAAATACTTTAGGTGAGATTCAGTGCTATTTGCTTTATAATTAAAATGTGTATCATCTTAAGTTTACAAAACTTTACACTGACCCTCATTTGCCTTTTTAAACAGTTCCACTTCACATAGTCCCACATCTTTCTGACTTCAGAATTTATAACCTAGGAGAGTTGTTTTACTTGTTTCTGCATATATTTCTTTAAGATGATTCAAATGGCCATTTAAGTTCCTTGATATTTTGGTAAAATGGAGCATTTGCTAGAATGATGAAATGGTGACTGGATGTAAATGGAGCCCATCTCATTCTAGCCATACAATCTTCATCCTCTCTATCTGTACTATTATGCTATTCCTGCTATAGACCAAAAAAGGGCACAAAACAAACAAACAAACAAGCATAAACAAATTAAATTTTGTGTTGCACTTGTTGGCTTGTTCTCAAATGACACCTTTGTACAAATATAAGATAAACTGATAAGGTTTTATTGTTAAGTGAGATGAACTATCAGAAACTATCTTCATAAATACACAATTTTCTTCCTTTAGGAGTTTATGTAGAATAGATCTGGGTATGCAACATACCTGACAAATGATTGCTTAGCACACACAGAGCCCTAGGTTGGACTTCTAGCAGTGGATAAACCAAGAGTGGTGGTGCACACCTGTATCCCAGCACAGGGAGATGGAGACTGAAGGATCAGAAGTCAAAGTCACGGTTGACTCTTTAGTACGTTAGAGACCTAGGATACAGGCTGACACTTTCTGTGAAAAAAACAGTTTATATATGATTAATATATGGTGATCTGTACTAACCATATGAAAGTAACAAAGGTAACAAACACAAAAGATGTGATATTCATTTGATGTGAAGTTCTTTTCCAGCGCATAACCTAAGCAACCATATGATGATCTTTTGCGGGTAAGTTCAGGATCCAACCAGATATGTACAGTGTCTTGCTCAGTTTAGGGTGACTGGTCTCCTTTGGAAAAAGAACATCCTTAATCCAAGGACCCATGCTGGGAGTTTGCACAGTACTGGTTGTTGTTTTCTGTTTGCTTTCTTTTTCTTTTGTTTTCCTTTTTCTTAGGCAAGCTCTTCCATATAAACTCAGACTAGCTTCCATATCATAGAGATCTGCATGCCTCTGCCTTCTGAGTTCTGGGACTAAAGGTGTCCCACTGTGCCATGCCAGGCTTCTTTTCTTCTTTTAATCAAGACTTTTCTGCTACCCTTGCAAGAGTGATCAATGAGTGATCAACTGGTGAGGAGCCAATAGTCAGGAAAAAAAAAAAAAAAACTGGACTTGAAAAACTTGCTATTTCCTAATTAAACACTTGGCTGCCTTGTACACAATAAATGTCTAGAATGGAAGTGCGCCAAGTACTCTCAGGGGTCTTCGGGGTCAACAAACATGGAGCCAGTACTTGTTACTTGTTCCCATCTGTGTGTGGAGCCTTTGACTTGTAATCTCAACACTTGGGAGGCTAAAGTTGGAATATTACTGTGAGTTTAAGGGCTGTTTGGAGAAAATAATGTGCTATAATGTTGGATCCTCAATCCTTTTCTTAAATAAAAAAATATAATAAGAACTTGCTTCCATCAGTTATGGACTGATAAAAATTCACTTACAGTAGGTAAATGTAATATAACCTGGAATGACAAGAATATGTATTCTGAAAAATGGAGAACTTTTATTTACTAGTAAACTGTAAAAAATAATAACTCTAAAGATAATGAAAGCATGTAGAATTTTTAGACATAAGCATTTGTAAAATAAGAATATAATTCTTCAATAATTTTATGGCACAAAAATGTTCATGTGAAAAAAAAAGAGCACAGAAACAGCAGGAAGCTATCTGATTTGAAATGTTCCTAGTGTTGAAGAGGACTGGAAATCAGTGGTAGGGCATTTTCAACACAAATGAAACAATGAAGAAATACACATGAATGTCCAGTATTTTCTTCCACAAAGCTGTTACAGATGATATTGCACTCAGTAGGACTTAAAGGGTTAGGTTATGCGGCCATATCAGAGCATGACAGATTTTTGTGCTCTGTGAACTTCCTGAAAGATTCTTGTGTTTCATTCACATTCTGCTTCATTCTCTGGTCATCAATGAATAAGACTACAGAGATCTGTGTTTAACACTTTGACTAGTTTAGAAAAAATTTGGCTGCAAATTTTATAATTTCAAGACAGTTGAAAACTTACTATTTTAAGCCTCAATTGTTTTAAGCTTCAATTTTTTTTAATTTTGCCTCTCCTTTTAAGTTGGGCATTCAATTAGTTCTCATAAATCTTTTCCTGTTTCTCCTTATTTTAAAAGATTCATCTCCTTATTTTAAAAGATTCATCTACTTTCAAACAGAGTATGAAGGATTATCTTTTAAACAGTTACTAATACTTCTAATTTTTATGCCCAATAGACAGAATGTGCAAATTTCATCCGAGTACTTCAACCCTATAATAAGACTCACCTTTATGTGTGTGGAACTGGAGCATTTCATCCAGTATGTGGATATATTGATCTTGGAGTCTACAAGGAGGTAATGAAATAATAAAAAATATAATTCATTGAAATACTTTGTTATACAATGTTTCTAATACAAAGCATACATGTTTGAGTATAAAGTTTGAAAAAATTTTTGATCTATGTTTGTATGAAATCATGTTTCTAAATATTTCATGAATTATCAGTTTCATTATAAATTTTCTTGCCTTCTAAATTTTTTTCTATTAAATTCTTGTTTAAATGAGACAACTAAAATTACCAGTGTAAAGTGTAAAAACAACTTGTCATTTATGGGATATCTTTATACCTTCATTTTCTCTTTAAACAATATGTGTACATAGACACATATGTACAGAATACTATACTATTGTTAAAAATTCACTTTTGGGGGCTGGAGAGATGGCCTAGCAGTTAAGAGCACCAACTGCTCTTGCAGAGGACCCGGATTCGATCCCCAGCACCCACATGGCGGCTAAGAACTGTCTTTAACTCCAGTTCCAGGGGAATCCGACACCCTCTTCTGACCTCCGGGGCATTGCACGACACGGG
Organism: Rhizomys pruinosus; assembly: GCA_009823505.1. NCBI lineage: Eukaryota > Metazoa > Chordata > Mammalia > Rodentia > Spalacidae > Rhizomys > Rhizomys pruinosus. Next base: position 518,691 of record VZQC01004158.1, read on the forward strand.
TGCACAAACCTACATGTAGACAGTACATTCATACACATAAAAAATAAATAAAATTAAAAAATAAATAAATAAAAATAAAAATTCACTTTTGGCCTGGAGACATGGCTCTATGGTTAAGAGCACTGACTGATATTGCACAGGACCTGGATTCAATTCCTAGCATCCACATGGCAGCCAACAACCATTCATAAACTAGTTCCTGGGATCTAATGCCCTCTCCTGACCTCTGCAGGAATTTCACAACACAGGTATACTTACCTACATGAAGGCAATACACTCATAGAAAAATAAAAATGATAATACCTTTTAAAATCCACTTTCTAAAAGATCTCACAATGGAATTATACCTTACAAGTAATTTCATATTTTCTTAAAGGTTCACCTGTTATGTTTGTTAATAATAGTGGACACTAAATATAGAGAACTTTAATAATTGTCTTGAATCTATGTATACATTGTCACACTGAACTCATTGTTTATGCCAAGGTGAATTAACAGAGAGCAAATGAAGAAGACAGCTATAATTCATTTTAGATATCAATGAGCATTTTATAAATATTTTATTTATTACTTTTATTTTATGTATATCTTTTGCTTGTATGTAAATTCACACATGTTGTGTAATGGTCAGAAGGCCAGGGGCATCCGATCCCCTGGAATTGGAGTTATGGATCATTATTAGGTACCATGTAGATGCTGGAAACCAAATCTGGGTCCTCTGCAAAATCAGCCTTTGCTCTTAGTCACTGAAACATCTCTCCAGTCCCTCAATGCACATTTTTAATAAATGCGAAAGGGTCAGATTTCAGAATTTTAACTAAAAATAAATTCTGGAGAGTATTCTGTGTCGTAGACTATCACATACACCATATGCATTTTTAATTTGGAATTTCACAAACATTGAAGATTGTACCATTATATCTCTAATACACAAGTTAGCAAAACTAGACTTGGTCCATATAAATGGTCAAGCAATGAACAGACAAAAGCAGTCTCTATCCAGAGCCAGCATATCCAACTGAGCTTTAGAAATATGTGCTCTATACTGCTTCTATGTTTGGCGTTGATACCTTCATGTTTATGTATGTGCTTCTTGAGAATAATCCCACATCATGCAGGCTTTGTGTTCAAGAGTAAACTCCAGGCTTATGGAACAGGTTTCTTTACATTAATTTAACTAATTCACATGGAGAGCAAATCCTCAATTGTGGCCAGCTATACTTTCCTCTCTAGCCAGCTTGTCAAACCAATTGAGACTCAAATGTTTGAAAATAAAGCAACTCTGATAGTTAAATTCTGAACTGCTAGGAGACCTGGCAGCTGAAGCCATTATTCTTTGTTGGTAGTGTAAAGCTCTCCTGCCTAGGAACTGTATAACAGTAGTTCATAGCATGGATATTATTACATGGGTAACCTACCACTTGGGTATGTATTGAGGCCTGAGGCTAAAGGCCCAAATCAAAACCTGCCCAGGGAAGTAAATAGCATTCTGTAACTCCTGAAAACACTAACAGAAAGAGAATTTAAATTGAGCTAATTACTTATCTTGGGACTTGTCAAGAAGCCCTGGGCAGTCAAATTTACAAGTTTTCTGAATAAGAGAATTAATTATGAGTGAAGAGGGATACAGAGACTTGATCTTTTTTAGCTGGTCAGGAAAGCAGGTGACCCTGCTACAACTGGTTCACCTATTTTATATATTATTCATTTCAAAAACTTGCTGTATTTCTAGTAATTTACAAAGCCTTTCTATTTCAAATAGAGAGATTTACTCTGAAGGGGAATGGATGGAGGGAACAGTATATGCAAAAGAGCTGGAAGAAGGCACTCACTTCAGACAGCTAGTCAATATGGTTGCACAAAGAGGAGAGAAGCTCAGATGATACCGGATGAGTTGGCATCTAGCTACAGTACAGCGCTATCTTCTGGGCTAAGGAGGAGTAACAAGTTTCTGGGAGAGATGACAAGTTAGGAATAGCATTAGAAACATTGTCAACAAGTCATGCAAAAAGGGAGTGACTTGATGTTTATTCAGTAGAGATGTCAAGGTGACTATCAACCACTTTACTTTTTTATTGCGATTCTTAGCCTCCACCTTTAACGGCTGTGCTATCCCCACAGCACTCAACCACTTTTTTTTTTTTTTTTTTTTAACCTCCTGTTCCTGCCGTCTTTTCCCTCCTCCCCTCCCTGTACCTGTCGGTTCTTCTCCTTCCCCAGTCTCTTCTTCTTGTCCACCTTTCCTGTATTTTCCTTCTCTCTTTCTCTTCTTGATAAAGCCTGCACTTAGGAATAATAACAGGACCAAAAAAGTTTTGGATGGAGAAATGGCAACAAATGTCCCTTGTTTATAAGAGTTTAGAGACATGATCATCTACAAGGAATGCAGTATGTTATGTTATAATTATAAAGAATGACTTCACCACTGAAAGCTCCTTTTCAGCAGGGATTACACAAAGAAAACTGTGGTCACTGAGGTCCTGTCAGTTAAGTAAACATGAATTATACAATCTTTTCCTCATTATGGAATTAAATGTTTAATGCTGGATGTTGCTACAAAGAGGAACTCCTAATTATGATATTTCTCTGATTATTTATAGGGTAATGATAAGGAAGAACATAGCCAAAGAACAGCCAATGCATGTGCCATTATTAAATTGAATTAGCTTGGGCTTTTTGAGTAGTTTCCTAGGCTGTGTTTATTGAAGTTAATTGTGTGGTTTCTTCACCTAAGCTCATGTTATAAAATTGGAATGTAATTGTATAAGTAGTATACTCTGATGCTAAGCAGTCCACATGTTTGGAGTCAAGCTGAGAGATCTATGTGCTGTAAATACTGTCGGCTTCTGTCCTCTGAGCAATCCTATGTGTGCTTTTCTCCTCTCAGACGAGTACCTCTACTCTGGAACAGCTTCTGATTTCCTTGGCAAAGATACTGCATTCACACGGTCCCTCGGGCCAACTCAGGACCACCATTACATCAGAACTGACATTTCAGAGCACTACTGGCTCAATGGTTAGTGGTGTTTCATTCTTGATTGTTTTGACTTTGCTTTTGGAAAGATAAGAAGCTCATGATTATTCATTTAGATGGGTTTGGGGATATTTGAGTTAGTACAACATTCCAGAATACATTTGAAATGATTTCAAATAAAAATAGGCAATCTCCAGAAAGTTTTTTTTTGTGTGTATGCATGTGTACATGTGTGTGTGTGTGTGTGTGTTAATAGCTGACATTTACTTAGTGTATGCTATGTCCTCAACACTCCCTGTGCTCTAAGAAACATTTTTAAAAGATTTACAGTGACATTTGAGATCCATTTTTATTTTTGACTCAAAGATCAGTAAACTGTAGATATGTAAAGCTGAATGATTTGGTCAAAGACACATTCTGTCAGTTGCCATCTGGAGTCCAAGCTGACCATCTGCTTTCTATAGTCTATGTTTTAATTATGAAGCTGGTAGATTATAATGATAACTTATTGGTTAACACTTATTTTTAATTTGTAAATAAAAATTATATAAAATTTTAATAAATGTATAGATCATATCAGGGTAATTTGTGATTTCTGTTCCATATCATTTCTTAGCACAGATAAGTAGAATGCTAATTTCTGTTATTAAAATTTATGTACAGGTTAACATACATTTCTCCAAACAATTTAAACTGTTGATATTGACATTGTTTTCTCTGCTTTTTAATTTAAATTTTATTCAATATTTGGGATCTTAAAAACAGGAAAATAAACTCCTTAAAAATTTTATGTAGTTAATTCAAGGATTCATGCAAGACTATTTCATGCTTTGCACATCAACAAACCACATTTTACCATAATTTTAAGTGCTTTCCAATTCAGCATATCTTTATTCCATTTGCAAAACAAAATAACACAATACTGTTATTTAAACAGACCACATTCACCATTCCCAACATAAACAATGGATATTTCCAGAGGCCAAAGTAGAGAATTCCTCGGAGTAGATCTCTTTATTTTCAGTGTCATTAGAACAGTGACAATATAAACAAAAGGAAAGGCACAAAACATTTGTTTAGTTAAAACCTGTAAATCTATTTGTTTACATAGCCAAGTGATTTGCAAATGACCAAAAGAAAAAAGCAGGCTGCAAGGCCATTGTTAAAATATTACTTGGTTTGGGAGCAACTTTAATTCCCCTTTAGATATGGCTTAAATAAGTCTTCTTTAAAATGAAGTATGGGGGCTGTAGAGATGGCTCAGTGGTTAAGAACGCTGAATGCTCTTGCAGAGGACCCGGGTTCAATTCCCAACACCCATATGGCAGCTAAGAACTGTCTTGAACTCCAGTTCCCGGGGAATCTGACACCCTCTTCTGAACTCCGCGGCATTGCATGGCACAGGTACACAGACCTACATGCAGACAGTACATTCATACACATAAAAATAAATTAATTAAATAAATAAATAAATAAAATAAAATAAAATAAAATAAAATAAAACGAAGTATGTATTTGCCTCTTTCAGTTTAGAAATAGCAAATGTCATCATAGAGTTAGTCCTTGAAGAGATTATCTAATCATTCTTCAGCATGGTATGTCTATAAGAAGTCTCCACTACGGTTAAGACAATGAATGTAGAAAATACAAATGTAAAATTTACTTGCCTAAGATGCTGTCCTTGTTGCTGTGTGACTAGAATTACAAGGTACAAAGCTTTTGAATGGCTTAACATTACCAGCTTTTTAGCCTTCTACATATTGAGTATTACTCCACCTAGTAGACCTACATCAGGGTTGATGCATGGAGTGTAACACCAGTGGATGATGAGGCCAAAAAGCAGTGGACCTTTTCATAAATTGAGGCAAGGCACTCAAAACACTGGTGCTTTACTTTTTAAAACAGGAAATCAGACCATTGTGGTTTCTTTCTTTTTTCCCCCCACCTATAACAGTTAAAAGTTTACAGTGTAATCTAAAAGCCTGTGATGTGAACAAGAAAAAAGTCTATCCTGGGAAAGAATGGGAATGAGTGTAAACAGAAACAAAGGTAGTGGTAGTTAGGAGGACCTGAGACTGAAGCAAAGACATTTGTGAATAGGAGAATCCAAGGGCATATGACAGACTTTATGGTTAGGGCCACAAGAAAGTCCTTAGATGGATACAAAACTATGAATGGTAGAAGTCTCCATGGAATATATATAATTTTTTTTTTAAAATTTGTTTCCAGTCTTTTTGAGACAGGGTCTTCCTATAGCTCTGGCTGTCCCCTGAAACTCACTTTGTAGACCAGACCAGCCTTGAACTCACAGAGATCCAAGTGCCTCTGCTTCCCAAGTGCTAGGATTAAAGGCGTGCGCCACTACACCCAGCCGAATATATTTATACGAATAGTTAAGAATTAGGAAAACAATCATTCATGGTTCTGGGTCATTCAAGGCAGTCATTAGTGACTGCCAGTTGAGGGGGAATGTAAGACTAAGTTTGCTAGATACTTGCTTTTTTTTAATTTAAGTATCTGTTCTTTTTTTCTTTTTAATTTTTTTGTTTTTTTTTCAAGACAGGGTGTAGCCCCACCTGGCCTGGAACTCACTCTGTAGACCAGGATGGCCTTGAACTCACAAAGATCTGCCTGCCTCTGCCTCCCCAGTGCTAGGATTAAAGGCACGAGCCACCATTCGCAGCAGCGAGTATCTGCTCTTAAAGGCTGACTAACACATGGAAATTTGGTCAAAAGATTTTGAGCATTCATATAAGTTATCTATTAGTTTATTCACAGAATATCAAATGCATTTTACCAGACCAAACAGGAGAGGTTCTTAGAAGACAAAGTTAGAGCAAAATTTATGTCAGAATATCCACCACTGTTATCACTATCCATAAAAGTAGGAAGAATAGGAGGCAAGATTGAAACTTAAACATTCTATGGTCTCTCACTTATCCTTTTTAGCATTTTAAACTATTGACTACTTTTTCCTGTTGACACAAAAACACAATCTTCACCTCAAAGAGGATAAGAGATAGCTTATTCAGAAGACAAATATGAGTGACAATGACCTAACAACATGGATTCAGGCTACTGCAAATTCCATGTTCTAGAGTGGAAGCAGTTTTGTGTAGCGTTTGTTTGTAACAGAGCAAAGAAAAGTCATAAATGAAGACACTTTTCAGATACACAGATGAACAATAAATGGGGGGATACAGCAAAACAAACAAAAACTCAGCTGCAGGCCTTAGCTATTATCTGACAGCATACTTAGCCTTTGGGTTTGTGGGAAATAGGGCTTTGTTAAGTTAATACATTCTTAAAGTTTTGTTATCTGTTAGTCAGAAGATGTTAAGTCAGAACCTGTAGTGGAAAGGAGTGGTTGTTTGGGGACTAAAGATGTATCAAGATAAATTGTAAATAGACTCAGTATCTGCAACATTCCAAAATCTCCCAGTCCTGGGAATGCTAATCAGTTGATCAGCCTGTAGGAAGTTCTGTACAAAATTCAGGATGTTTCTGGGAACTTCTGTTCACATTCCTTACCCTCTACACTTAACAATTCAGTAAGTTCATCTATACTAATTGTTTCTATTGTAACCTCTGTTCCACTGTTTCCCAAAACTACAATTCTGACATTCTCTTATAAGCAGACAGAAAAATATCTATTTGATGTCTTAAATTTTCATCTCAGTCAGAAATTTAAAAAAAAAATCAATCATTTTATGTGGAAATAAAGATAACAGAGGCTTGATAGATAGCTCAGTAGTTAAAAGTGTGTAGTGGGATGGCGGGAGTCCAGATTTCATGTCCCAGTACCAACATTGGCAGCTCACAGCCACAGGGGATTCAACGCCCTGTTCCGGACTCTTTAGAGACCTGTACTCACATGTGTATAGACCTACAAAAATTAATACACATAAATAAACACTTTAAATAAGCTATTTAAAAATATATTAAAGGCTGGCATTTTATCAAGAACTCGATGTATTAGTTTTCTTGTTGCTACGATAAAATACCTGAAAAAAAAATCAACTTCGAAGGAAGGGTTTAATTTGGGTCACTATTGGATGCTGGTTAGTCTTGGTGACAGGATCTTGAGGCAGCTGGTCACATTGAGTCAGTAGTTAGGAAGCAGAGAGAGCTGAATTCTCCTGCTAAGCTCCCTTCTTCACTTTTATTCAGTCTGGGACCTCAGCCCATGCAATGGTGACACACACATTTACAATTAGTCTTCCCATGTCAATTAAAGTGATCCAGAATATCCTTCACCACTCGCTTCCAAGGTGATTCTGTATCACATCCAGGTGGTTTTTGCTGGTTGGTTTTTATAAATTTGGACCTTTTACTCTAATTGGATCTAAAAATCTGTGAGTCTATTTTTTTAAAATATCTTGTTTTTCTTTTCTAACCTGTCCTTCAATGCTGGTTTCCTGGCATTTATCTGTCTTAACATTCTTAAACTTCATCCACCCATTTACCTTGCACTTATCTTTGATTCTTTCCTGTTTTTCATCTATCTGATATATCCATAATCACATCTGCTTCCCTCAAAATATCTACTGACCTTGTTCTTTCCAAGGCCGCCACCTTCCTACACCTCTCATTATCTCATACAGATTTTATTGCCCCTATTTAATTGTTTACTAAGTAATCTTGCACTCTTTTATCTTTTCCTCTTCATTTTTTATATAACTTCTAGGTTAGATGCTATTGAAGGAACTTTCAATGCAGTTTTGTTTGATGACATAATCTTTAAAAAATTAACGTTCGTATGTTACATGTGGGGATATGTAAGAAGTCAGGTAATGTCCATACTTAACTAGAAGATAGAGGCGAGATTGAAACTGAATTATATCTGTCCAGCTCTGGATGCTATATTCTTTCCAGTGTATATGCTACAGGTTTGCTCTTTCGAAAGCATACTTCCCTATTCTTGCAGTGTCTCTACAAATAAGGTACATGTGGATATTCCATTTGGGACTACACCAGAAAATGTCCAGGACAGATAAAGAACATGGGGTTAGTTCAGCAATAGGAGAAACCTGTGTAGCCTTTTCAGAGTTGAGTAAGTGTGAGCAGCAAGTTAAATGTTTGCTAAAGAAAAGGTATTCCATAGTGAAAGGAGCTCAATGTTTTTGGAGGCTCAAACAATTGGGACCTTTTTGGTGCATAGAAATCAGGATAGAAGCTGGGCGTGGTGGTGCACATCTTTAATCCTAGTACTTGGGAGGCAGAAGCAGGCAGATCTCTGTGAGTTCAAGGCTAGCCTGGTCTACTCACTCACAGAGTGAGTTCCAGGCTAGCTGAGGATACAGGGAGAAAAAAAAAAAAAGAAATCAGGATAGAACAAAGGAAGAAATTATAGAACTGCATGGCATGTCTATAATGAGGAGGGAACTGATGCTTTGAGGCATGTGTTGGCTCTCTCAGAGAATAGTTCTGTCCTCCTTCATGAGAAATGGCTGTTTTGTACATATACTCAGTGCATGATCCAATGACAGAAGTTAGGGTAGTTGTCTGGCTGGAGTAAAGAGTGTGAGGAGAGAAAGCACAGATGAACTGTGTTGATTGTTGGGAATGAATGTTAACTTACTTTTTTTTTTAATTCATACTTTACCAATTGAAATGGAGCATGAAAAAGGGACATGTTCAGGTCTCCTGATTTTTTCCTGCATTTGGGAGTTGACTGCCTTTTTGTAGTAGTTATGGGAATAAAAGCTGTTTCTGATTTAATTCTGTACATGCGGCAGAATGGTCAAAGATACAAGCTGCTTTGTGTAAGAGCACACTGTCCAATATGGTAAACACTAGCCAGCAGTGGCTATTTAAACTTAAAATAAATATATTAATAAAATTAAACAGAGATAGAGATTTGGTTGAATAGCAGTTTGCTTTCTTGCCATACATGTATCTGGCCTCAACCCCAGCACATTACAAAACGTTAAATGAGATTAAAAATTGGTTCCATATTTTTAGTAACAATATTTTAACAGTTCAATAGGCATATGGGCTGCAGGGTAATATCACTTTGAATAGCTGGAATATAAGAATTTCTATGAGTGCAGACATTTCTTTAAGCAGGGATGGTTGAATGTATTCCTGTTTATGATTATATTTAAAATAATAAAAATTTTATAATGTAACAGATTCTTGATTTTTTTCCACTCTAAACAAAATATGTAGTTGTGAAACTTGCTATGGAGGTTCATAAGAATATTGCCAGGTTAAACGATGTGACAGGGAATTAATGTATCAGTCAGCCCAATGAGAATATTTATTTGTTTCTCCTATATATTATTACATCTGTGTATTGTTCATTTATTGTGAATAGTTTTGATAACTCTGTATTAAGCTTCACTTTCTATGTTTTCTTCCATTTTCAGTTAAAGACCTAATTTTATGTGTATGATGAATTAAATTCTTATAGATGTGACACAAGGTTTAGACTGAGTACAATACAAAACTAAATTTAATTCTCACCTGAATATTTAATTATCAAGACATAGGGTCTAAAGAGTTATTTCTAATATGATGATACAAAGATTTTTATAAGCAAATCTTAGTGAACTAATTAGGGAGTTGAAACTTGGATGTGCTCTGTGCCCTTTTTGCCAACCACCAGAGTAAAAAAACAGCTAGCCTCTTTCCTTAACAGTGCAGAGAGCCTGTTAAGACTCTTCTGAACATGGTCTAATCCACTTTCATGACCTGAGAAGAAGGAGTCATAAATCATGATTTCTTACTTGAGATACTAAGCCACCAGGAAGATATAAAAAGCCTTCTCAGTAGGACATGAAACTGTAAAGATGAAACACTATGAATATTTCTAGGCAATGATTAAGATTGTCTCACACTTTATCAACTTCGTCTTGAATTATATACAGAAGTAGTGAAAAAGAGTCAAGCCAGAGTGGTGACTGAAACACAGTTGAGTTTTGTTAGCATTTTAGGATGGAACTAAAGAGTAGCGCCACTTGGAAAATGAAAACAAATAATTCGATCTCAGATGCATGTGTTTTTATTTTTTTTTTTCTGGAGTAGCTGGAGAACTTTTGTTTTAAATTTTCATTTTTAACATATTGGAGGGGATTTTAATTTAAAGTTTCTGCTGGGGCTTTCTGTTTTCTGTAAATTCTCCCACATGGAATGAGAAGTTTTTGGTTTTTTTTTTTTTAAAGAGGAAAAAATAGAAGATAAATAAAAGACAATTAATAAATCATTGCCTTTTAAGTCACAGGCCAGGTGTGCTTATCCACCTGAAAAGAGATTGGTGGGTGAGAGGAAACTGCTTGTCCTGTGCTGTTCCACAGCACTGCGGCTTTATGCCATCTTCCCTTGGCAGTGACTTCTGGAGTCATGCTAGAAATTCATTTGTGAAAATGGGTAATTTCAAACTTCATCCCTATTACTACATATGTTTCAAATGCTGAATGGAAAGAAGTGCACTATAATAAAGCCCAGGTGCCTATTGGTATGACTTTAAATTGTTCAACTCAACAACTATGCACTAATTAAACGATAGCTATTTTTACCCAAATTTGGCAGCAAATCAGGAAAGCATTTCTATCATAAAATACTAACATCAGTGTTCCAAGACAGTGCTTCAGTGTAATCTACAAGAAAAAAATTCTCTATTCCCAAAACTTGAATTTATTTTTAGCTCATAATTATACTTATTATTTAAAACACAAAACAGTACTATTTGATACTCTTTTTCTTCATAATTAGATCTCTTAATGTAATAAACATTTGGCTTAGACGTTCCCACCATTTCCCTCAAAAACAGTTTTCTTAAAAGACTTATAAAAGAACTAATATTTAAGGGTTCAATAAAATCAGCAGTGAAAACAAAGGTCATTTATGTTGTGTGTTACAAGTTATCCCCATTTCAGGAATTTTTATTATGATATCCACAGAGGAAATGGCTACGGTGTTCCTAACTTTTAGAAAACATTCCTGAAAGGAAATGCAGGGATCACACTCAAGCTCTTCCTGGTTCCTAGTGGTGCTGGCAGCAGCTATGTGATGATTTTCATCTTCAAAGGGCCCTGCACGTACCTGCAGTATGGCCACACTGTTGGGTGTGATTATATTGCTTTGGGGCCTTGTATACCCTGCCCTGCTGCAGAACCCTGCTTCATTTGTGTAAATGATGTGAAGAACAATCATCCCAAATAAACTCAAGTAACAATTTCTCCCACCTGCTTATTTGATAGAAGTTTTTCATTTGTTTTATTTTGTTTTGTTTTTTGAGACAAGAACTCTCTCTGTAGCTTCTGCTGACCTGGAACTTAGGATGTGGCCTAGACTGGCCTTGAATGCGTAGCAATCCTCCTGAGCCTTTCCCCCATATACTAATATTATAAGCTTGAGCTACCATGCCCAGCTTGAAGGAATTTTTCCAAGCAAATCCCCCTCATGTTGATTTCTTGTTATTTTGTACTTTTGTGTTTAAAAATCACTCATTTTCTTTCTAGAGAAAACATTAAAATTTTGTGCCATTATATAAATGTTTCACAACTTTATTATAAATTTGTGTCATTTAGAGAGATCTGAAAAACTGAAAAGGTCAGCAGGAGTCATGATGCTGCACATGTGACATTAAATGTTATAATCTATTCCACACATGTTCGTGTCAGTGATAATTTCATGTATTTGTCCAAACCAAGAAGACCAATCTTGGTCCAATGGTTTCGCAGTTTTGTCTTAGCCTGTTTTGAGCTCATCCCGATGACTAAAGATCTCTAACTCTTATTCTCTCTCCAGTCCCTCATTCAACAGTGCATCTCAGTATTGGCCATGTGCTATTGAGTCTAATCATATTCTTTTCTCCGAATTAGTGATTCCTAACCTTAGATGGTCATAAGCATCTCCTAGAGGATTTTATTAGTTTTTCTTGACCTTGCATGTGTTTCAAATACAACTAGAAATTTTTATATCAATTTGGTGGCTTTGCATTAGAGACTGTTAATTTAAAGCATTCTTTACATTATTCCCAGTCCACAGTCTGCTGTATGTGAGAATGCACTGCTGCCTTTCCTTCTCCTCACTGATGCTCCTTGCCAGACATCTGGAGAACCAGAGCTGGCTTTTTTAGCCCTATGTGGACATGCCAATATTTCCTTACTCCAGATTAAATTTAAAGTCAGTTCTTATCCGTTTAACTATTTTTTATCCTAGAAGCCCTTGATGTTTTAGTAATTTATTTTCATTAAATTGTTGAAATCCAAATTCCATATATAGAAAAATATTTATTGCGATTTTTTTTTACCTGCTTATTATTTGTTTGTTTGAAACAGGTCTTATGTAACCCAGGCTAACCTCAAACTTTCTAGATAGCCAAGAATGACCATCAACTCCATCTCTCCAGTGCCAGGACTAAAGGCATTCTCTTCCATACCTTTTGTGTTCTTTCATTAAGAAAACATTTAAATAAGAAGTTAGAAGAGTTCATTTGTTAGTAAAAGATATTTTTAGCTTGCTTAGGGATCAATATCAAATGTTATTTATCAGCAACTTGAACTTGGGACTTTGAGTCCGGAGAACAAAACTCTGATTGGAAATGTAGATGAGCCTTGCCAATTTAAACTAAGTTAGGGAATGCAAAATTTCAAGGTCCTTTGCGTTTTTCTTAAAAAGAAAAAAAATTCATAGCCAGGTATGGTGGTGCACACCTTTAATCCTAGCACTCAGGAGGCAGAGGCAGGAGGATCTTTGTAAGTTCAAGGCCAGCCTGGTCTATAGAGTGAGTTCCAGGACAGCTGGTGCTGCAGGGAGACCCTGTCTCTAAAAGATCAAAAAAAAAAAAAAAAAAAATTCAGGTAATTTTCTAAATCTCTATCAAAGTGAGATTTTCAGTAGTATGAGAGTCCATGTGAACATAACAAGGAATAAAGAGCAGTTTGTGCAGGCATTCCTTCCTCTCTTTTCCTCTTAAGGCTTTACATTTAAACAGAGAAGAAGCTGGATGGGAGACTGAGGACTGACCAGAAGATGATGACCAACTACTACCTACTACGTGTGTGTGTGTGTGTGTGTGTGTGTGTGTGTGTGTGTAACAGAGAGAGAGACAGAGAGACAGAGAAAAAGAAAGAAAGAGAGAAAGAAAGAAAGAAAGAAAGAAAGAAAGAAAGAAAGAAAGAAAGAAAGAAAGAAAGAAAGAAAGAAAGAATTTAGAGGTTTTGTTATGTTTTGAACCAGGATCTCATGTAGCCAAGGTTGGTGTTGTATTCGTGATCCACATGTTTCTACCACTAATGTGTTGAGATTATAGGTACATATCCCATGTCTAACCCATCACAAATTTCCTAAGGTCACTTTAAAAATATATGTAAGAGATAAATAAAACCCAGAAAAATATCTCCAGTGCATATGATGAAGATGACCCAAAGAGTTTTGGTCATTGTCATCCCATTTGGGGAATTTCACAAAAATACATCAAATAGTGACTCATATGTCATAATTTTTAATATGTGTAGCTTTTACCAATTATAAGATACACTGTCATTAAAAAGCAGTAATTCCATCACAGAAGGAAATACACAAACATAGAATTTCCAGATGTGAAAAAGACTCAGTCAAGGCACCTGAACAACAATTTAGTCAACAGTACACTATTGCTACACAGCATTGTGATTTCAGATAATCATATGCCTAATGATATCAGGAACATCTATTTTTGTATAATTAGATTATATCATGCTCATGTAGTACTGACAATACTCCCTAACAGTGCCTTTCTCGGGTTATATGCCTTTGATTCCATGACCTACGACTGGTTTCATGGAAATCTCAGACATTTGTATCACGCAGCCATATACCCTCTGACTCTCTGTTCCGTCCCTGTCTAAAGGGGACATGTTATCACACGTTTGTACTTTATATCATGTGTCTCTACATATCTTGCTTTCTACAGTCAATTCATGGATTCCCTTTTAAATGCTGCTTCAGTTGTTTTATACAAAAATGTTGTCAAGACTATTCTGGCTGTAATATTTCATTGTTTAAAATGGTATCTCTTTTCTTCTTCCAAACAGGAGCAAAATTTATTGGAACTTTCCCCATACCAGACACTTATAATCCAGATGATGATAAAATCTATTTCTTCTTTCGTGAATCATCCCAGGAAGGCAGTACTTCTGATAAGAGTATTCTTTCAAGAGTTGGAAGAGTTTGTAAGGCAAGATATATTAATTTACTTTTCTTAAGGACTATACATATATGCATGAAAATTAATCTTGCAGTGTTGTAACAAAAAAGAATAACCATTATTCATAAAGGTATAAAACAGACTCATGCTGTCCTATGTATGGAATTTTTGAGACCATATAATGAAAATTTAAAATGTCACAATTTTTCAAATACTGGAGTTTGTTTTCCAGTCTCCTAGTGCTGCATATCTTGGGTATTCTGTTCCTGTCTCTCTACCAATTACTGCTATTGCCAGTGAGATCACTCTGTTCTAATGCTGGAAGGGGGCTAGAGAATGTTTTCATGTAATGTTAAACAGTCTTAAAACTGAATAACCACCAACCACCAGAGTAACTTAAACACTAACAAAATATTGTTTTGTATTTATTAAACACATCACACATATAGCAATCATGTATTTTTGTTTGGACCAAATGAGTTTAAAATATAGTTATACTTTACTCTATTGAATGTTTCCTATACCATTAACCTTGATAAAGTTCTATGAGAAATGAAGGAAAAATGATCTCAAATCATGAATTGTTTATTTTAAAGAGCACTGCAGTTAGTTTCAAATAGTGACATTCTATGTAAATTTTGGTAAACTCTAATGAGTTACACAAGACACTTATATTTTTTTCTATCCATCAAGGTTCTCATTTGATTGACCTCAGGCTATACAGAATAGTAAGGCCACTGGAACGATGCTTTTGATTTATGTATTCTTGCTTGGATTTGTCTTCTCTGAAATAACATTTCCTAAGAAGACAGATACCTTCTGCAGAAACTCAATTACAGGCAAGAGCTTCTAGGTTAATAAATACCCTCTGCAGGAATCTTTCTTTGGTTTTAGACAAACTTCTCATTTTCTTCCATTTGAGCCCGTCACTTTTTGTTTCAGTCTGTACCCTTAGGCTACACTTCAAGGGACAGAAATACAAATCATCATCACACTTGAAACTGCTAATGAAAAAGCTTGTACTTTGAATGAGGCCAACTTGAGAGCCCACGTCATTCTTTGCCTACTGTCCTAAACAATACTGCCTTTCCCTACTGATCCTCTTGACCCCAAAAGGGACAGATTCTCTAAAGCGCATTCTCATTCTTTCAGAGTCAAAGAATCCATAGACTTTCTCTTAGAGCCTCTTGCATAGGAATGAATGAGCAATACTGGAGTATTCTTAGTGTGTGTACTGAAGCATGCCTCTTGAAAACAGTATGTTATCCTGAAAAGCTGTGCAGTGGAATGACGCTGTATAAATGAGCTACTTTAAAAACATCAGAAGGGTTTACAATCAGTAGCTTCATTTCATGAGTGTTTTTGTAAAACCCTTATTAACAACTGTGCTCTTTTTGAGGCATTGCATTGATTATTTTGTAATCTAACTCATTTTATAGAACTTAATTTATAACAATGTAATGATTTTATTCCTGTGTAAATTAATCTTAAAGGTAGGTTAATATCTTAAAATCTCTCTCTTTTAAATTGCTACATTGAAATTTAGACTCTATAAATAAGCCATGAAGGGCTGGAGAGATGGCTCAGAGGTAAGAGCACTGGATGCTTTTGCAAAGGACCCAGGTTCAAGTCTCAACACCCACATGGCAATCAACAGCTGTTCATAACTGCAGTTCCAGGGGTTCTGACTCCCTCTTCTGATCTCCAGGAGCATTGCAGGACACCACACAGCTGCACCTACCTACACGCAAGCAATGCACTCATATATATATAAAATAAAAATAACAAATAAAAAAGAGTAGGCTGTGAAAATTTCTTTTTTTTAACTATGATTAAACTCCTAATAAAAAAAAAAACTAACAATGTAGAGAAATTACATTAAATGAATCTTCCCTACCCCAAAACATGTCTGAGATGAACCACATAGTTAGAGACTCTTGTCCTATTGTTCTTAGATAGAAAGCTGACAAATTGTTATGTCAAATAAAGACTTAATAGGTGAATTTAACAGCAAAAGAAAAAAAGGCTCCCTTTACCCAGTATGCCTCTTCTCTTAATCATTCCATTTTAACTGCATGGCATCTTCAGAATTATTCAGTGGCATATTAGTCAAATGTTCATGGTATCTGGTTCTTGTGGCAGTTTAATTATAGCATATCCAACACATATGCACTAGTGCTGTTATGTGATTTTTCACATAAAAGGGTTCTGCCACTTGAAATTTCTTCTTTGTTGCTTGTTTTTATTTTTAAAATATCTTATTTTTTTCTACTTTTGACAAATAGTATCAAAAAGCATTTCTGTATTATGATACAAAATTGAATTTTATGGTTTCAAAAAATATTCAAGAAGGAAGAGACCATAATAGAATAACAGATTTAAGAGTAAGCTGTGGATGCCTTTCTGACTTCCTGAAGTTTTTTGTTTAATAACATGAGAGTCTTTTATCCTGATTGATCCAGAAGTGTTTTCCCACAGCCCATATTTAGAAATTTAAAGGCTTTGCTCTTGCTGTTAGAGTTTGCTTTCATTTTTAACTAATGCTTTGACATAAAGAATAACTGTTGACAATATAAGAGCTTGTTACCTCTTCTGCTACTAAATTAAAAAAATCTCATATTGACTTGGAAAATTTGTGGGTTTTTTTTTCTAATTTTGCATAGAATGACTTGTAGGAAAGAAGTTTGGGTAGTAGACTACTAACTTTCATATAAAAATTTTTAAGATTATTCATAGAAGGGGAGATGTGTCCAATGCTGTAATCCATTCATATATTATCCTTCATTTCACCATTTCAACAACAGCAACAAATGTAAAACAACTTCCTTAAAAATGCACTTCACAGCTGGGCGTGGTGGCACATGCCTTTAATCCTACCACTTGGGAGGCAGAGGCAGTTGGATCTCTTTGAGTTCAAGGCCAGCCTGGTCTACAAAGTGAGTTCCAGGCCAGCTGAGATTAAAGGGACACCCTGTCTCAAAAAGACCAAAAAAAAAAAGCACTTCACTTAGCCAGTGTCCTATGTTTTGTGATTAATGGTGGAAGAGGAAGAGGTGATCATCTTAAAGAGATGGATTCTAGATAGGATGACTGGACTTCAGTAGATGAACTTGAACTGAGGGGCGTCTGGGGACACTAGCTTGGATCGAGAGGCCTCAACATGAATTACAGAGTTCATGAAGTCCAGTGGTGAGGGGCAACAGGACGGTGCCAATGGGAAGGGGAATATTAAGAAGATGAAAATGTTCTTTGTGAAATGAACAGAAACTCAATAAAAACTTGCAAAAAAAGAACCCCCAAAGGACACTGAGAATAATATACATATAAATTTTTTCATAAAATATATGATAATAATATGAGAGGAGAACTTAAATAGGTAAGTGAACTTTGAAAATATCATACAAAGGGCATGGTTGAATTGAATCCTGTAAGTAGAACTTACATACAGAAACTGAGGCCAGGAATTCCTACAGAATTTGACAGGGTAGATTTTGTTCATAAAAGGGTGAAATCTTGTATAAGCTTTCAAGATGTGTCTTGGTTGGCAGTGCTTTCATCTCAATTTGAGATTGAGATGAAAATAGAGTGATAAGCAATCTTGTTTCCATGTTAATATGTGAGAACTTTATCTTGTAGGCAATTAAGAGTTATTAAATATTTGAGGTCCAGAGGAACAAGATGGATATATTTAGCCAGAGTTTAAAGAACAAATCTGAATTGAGAAATATTTGTTGTTTGGAGACTTGTTGTGTTTAACAGATGAAGTTATGGTCAGGAGTTGTTTCTAATAGAGTCTATTTGTACATATCTGAGAGGTCTTTAACTATGAGTGTTTTACTGTTAGATCAGTACAGGCTACTTTCATTCAGTGTAACTTTCTAGGATCATGGTCATGTTCTGTACCTACACTGCAGTGTTGAAATATAATGGGCAAAACCAAGGAAGTAAATTATTAATGATTTTACTTGTTCCTTGTTCCCATCCCAGAGAGGATGCTTACTATGATACTTGTCTGAAAGAGATAATCCCAGATGATGTTTATCTTATAGATAACTACTCCTATGCTCTTTTTAACCATTGGTTGAAAATAAGTCATTTGTATAGATAATGCAGAAAGGGACACATATTTTTAGGAAAAAGAAAACAGAATAGATTTTAGTATCTGCACATGCTGAACATGATGTAAGTCTGGAATATGCCAGTGTATCAGTTACTTAAAAGTATGAAACTCTCTATAGTGCTTGGATTCATAAAATGAAAAATCACCATTAGATCCATTGCACTTGAGTCATGAAAGTATCTGAAATTGCTCAGAAACTTTCGTAGACAAAAAGGAAACATAGAATCTTGAAGGACAATAACATTTAAGGAAGATATAAATGTGTCCAAATGCAATTGTGAAAAAAGTTATTTTTTTATATTTTTTATAACTTGGTAGAAAATGGAGTAAAAAGTATTACTACAAGATAAGTTAATGATTCTTTTTTTTTTTTTTTGTCTTTTAGAGACAGGGTCTACCTATAGCTCCAGCTGTCCTGGAACTCACTCTGTAGACCAGGCTGGCCTTGAACTCACAAAGATCTACCTGCCTCTGCCTCCTGAGTGCTAGGATTAAAGGCATGCCCCACCATGCCCTGCCAAATTAATGATGTTTTACGGAGACGGCAGTTGCCAGGGTGGTAACACACGCCTGTAATCCTAGTGCTTGGGAGACTGTGATGTGGGTGAGTAAAACAGAATGGAAAGGAAAGAAAGGAAGCAGGGGGGGGGGGACTGGAGAGATGGCCTAGCGGTTAAGAGTGCCGACCGCTCTTAAAGAGGATCCGGGTTCGATCCCCAGCACCCACATGGCGGCTGAGAACCGTCTGAAACTCCAATTCCAGGAGAACTCCAGTTCCAGGGGAATCCGACACCCTCTTCTGATCTCTGCGGCATTGCACGACACGGGTGCACAAACTTGCATGCGGACAGTACATTCATACACATACAGAAATAAATAAAATTAATAAAAAAAATTAAAAAAAAAGAAAGGAAGCGGGTAGGGAAGAAGAAGAGAAGAGAAAGAAGGGGGCGGGGAAGAAGAGTTTTCAGTGATGTCTCTGTCCAGAAACATGAGGTATGATCACAATTTTAAAAGCAGGTGTTGGGACTGTCATCTATCACCCATGACTTTTGCCTAAATGACAAAACATTCAACAGAAATCAAATGCACGGTTACCTCTTGCCCCACTTCTTACTTTCTGTTTTTTTTTTTTAAACCTATGCATCGAGGACAGCCACCTCTTCTATGAATGGAAGTCTTTTGTTTGTTGCACCAAACAAGTATGTGAATTCATGTCAATAATGTAAATACCTGGTCATATTTCATACAAATGTGTGCACTTACACAAGTTATATATTGTGCTTATGCTCTTATAAGTGCTAGGACATCCAGGGAGCTGCTGGCCTCTCAACACACACCCACAAAGTTGAAGGCTTTGTAGGCAAGCTTGTGGCTGAGGAGGTGCTAACTCCCCAGCCACACCAGGCCAGGAAACTGCTGGTTTCCATGGCTCCCACTAGTGCACAACCCTGTGGCCCCACGCTCTTTCCTTTTGCAACCACCCAGCCAATTGTGGGAAACAGTGCCACATCTGCACAAGTCAGAAATCTAGCTGAAGTATTCATAGTTCCATGATCGATCACATAATAACTCAGAGATCTCTTGCTGGTAGTAAAGCTTGTAGGAATTCTCTTTATTCAAACAGGGCAGAGGGCTATATAGGGTTTTGGTCAGGCAGCCCTCATTTTGGATGACATCACTTCCCAGTAGCCAATGTGAGATTTCTATGTCACCATGTGCCACTTCAGTGGGGCAGACCTAGAAAAGGAACCTGAGAGAGAAAGGGCCGATTTATGGCACCAAGAGTGCCCGCCTGCACATGCGCAATGTAGGTCGAACCTAGGACTGTGGTCCCACAATACATCACACACTCACAGACTTTTGGAGCCAACTCAAGTGAACTGTTCTTAAGAGTATAAGAAGGTGATGGTGGTATTCTGCATGTTTTAAAGGACTAAGAGCAGTGTATTGGCATGAGGTCATTTTATCATGTTTCTGTTTTGCTTTGTTTTCTTTCATTTTTGTCTGAGTCTGTAGCCCAGACTGTCGCAGAACTCACTCCATAGTCCACAGTGGCATGAAACTCTCAGAGATCTTTTGTCTTGGCCTCCTGAGTACTGGGATTCCAGGCATGAACCATTATGTACATTTTTTGTCCTCATTTTGAAGAGTATTTGTAATTTCTGAATGGATCTTTTATCTGAAATTTATAGGCAATGTATTTCGGAACAATATCTGGTGAAATTTTTTGAATAATGAGACCAACACAAATACTGATCAAGAGATAAGAATGGGGACAAACATTATAATTAAATGAGACAATGATTCTACATGACAGTATTAATCAAAAAAAGCTAAGAAGAAGACCTTTATCTAAGGATTCTTTTTCAATGTTAACATGATTTCCATTGTACATGGTAGAGTAGGTTTCCCAATCACTTATCTTTGAGTGACTTGGGCTCTCTATTCTTATTTAATGATCCTTTCATGTTTTAAATAGGCTGCTTACCCTTAATGATTTCTGATGTCCTTACTAACCTCTCTATGACTCTTTGAACGTCAATATTTTGAAGTTGAATTAGACACCATACACCAGCTCATGCCGGCCCACTCTCCAACTGTACCTTACACCAGTTCTCTTTTTGTTTTGCAGTATTTCCTTTTGTCCATGTCAGAGATTCAGTTTGGATGGCCCTTCACATAGCT
Organism: Rhizomys pruinosus; assembly: GCA_009823505.1. Classification (NCBI taxonomy): domain Eukaryota; kingdom Metazoa; phylum Chordata; class Mammalia; order Rodentia; family Spalacidae; genus Rhizomys; species Rhizomys pruinosus. The sequence goes on from VZQC01004158.1 coordinate 539,610, forward strand.
TGCCTGGGGGGTCTCATTTATAGCTTTTTGCTTCACTTCCACTTGCACTGTCTATTTTGATATACGACCTTATTTGGAAAATTACTGCCTTTGGAGATTTGTGTTTTTAGGCTGATGACACTTTCTGTATTTATTGATCTCCCCTGAGCTGCGGTTTTTCTGCTTACTTTTAGTGTGTCACTTACACCTAAATGAAAGATTTAGTGCCCACAAGTCACAGATGTGCTTTTGCTGCACTTCCATCTGACTTCCTGTCAGAGAAATTCCTAGGAAAGGATTTATAATGTTTGTGGTAGCTTTAAAAAAATTAATGAACTTTGATATTACCTGACAAACATGATTAGATTTCGCTAATGTAACCTGCTGATTCATAGAAACCGTTCTTTAACATAATGCATTATTAAGTTCCTCCATCTCTTACAATCTTTCTGTGTAATGTCTGAAGTCATTAGGAAAACATGCTCTCCCTCTTTGCATTGTCATTCTCCACAGGCAAATCCCAAGCACTTGCTCATAAACATTAGTCATCCTTTAAGAATAAAAATAAAAAAAAGAGAAAGAAAACTTTTCTTTGAAAATCCCTGTAGAATTTATCCCTCACAACCATTCCATTTGAGGCCTCGTTGCTTGTTCATCTTTTAAATCCCTCTCAGCCCTTTTTCTGGGCAACTTATGTATGAATATTTTTGTTTTGTCTATTAAGATATTTAGAAGAATGATGCAGTGGATGAGAGCACTGGCTGTTCTTGAGGAGGACCTGGGTTTGATTTCCAGCACCCACATGTTGGATAACAAATGTTTAGAACTCTAGTTCCAGGAGATTTGATGCCCTTTTCTGACCTGCACAGGCATTGCACTCTGTGGGTACACTTTCACACATGCAGGCCATACATTCAAACACACAAAATAAAAATAGTAAATAAATGGTTCTTGGATGTTAGACTATGTGGAATTGAGTTTAAATTCCTAAGTATCAGAAATGTCAGTAAAAGCTTTAAATGCAGTGAAAGGTAGATGTCAATAGATCTGATGCTGGTAAGGGAAGGAAAGTATCTCTGAAGTTCTTTGTCTCTAAAACCTGTGCCTGCTAATAGGTTCAATTTCTCAAGAAAATAAATAATCACATATTTAATGTTACATATGACTTTTATTCTCTATGGGTCATTGCTGCTTCAACATTTGTTTTAACAACTAACCAGAGAGGATTGTCCAGCATGATGTTATGTGAGGACTTAAATGAAGCCATTCTCTTTTTTGTTTATGTATATGGGTGTATGGCCTGCATGCATGTAAGTGCACCAGTATCATGTAATACCTGCAGAGGTCTGAAGAAGGCATTGGATCTCCCTGCAACTTGAAATTTGGATGGTTGTTAGCCACTATATGGGTGCTGGGAATTAAACCCAAGTTCTCTATAAGAGCAATGAGTGCTCTTAACCATTGAGCCAACTTTCCAGCCCAAAAGAGGCCATTTTTTGGGGCGGGGGGAACAGGGTCTCCCTGTAACCCTAGCTGGCCTGGAACTAGCCCTGTAGACTAGGCTGGCCTTAAACTCACAGAGATCCGCCTGCCTCTGTTTCACAAGTGCTGGGATTAAAGGCATGCACCACCACACCAGGCTTAAAGATAGTTCTTAGCCACCATGTAAGTGCTGGGAGTCAAACCTGGGTCCTCTGCAAGAACAGTTCATGCTCTCAACCCCTGAGCCATCTCTCCTACCCCCAGAAGGTCATTCTTAATTGATACTGTTACTAAAACTTTATTTTCTGCTGTGCTTTAAATTTTACTAGTTAGAATTATTTATTGTTGCAATGAACCCATCACATCAAATTACAGCTTAATGAAAAGGAAGACAATCTAAACAAAAGATGTAACAAAGTTTTCTTGTATGATTTAGGGGGATATAGCTTAACTATCTTGCACTAGTTCTTTTAATGTATGGAAATATCCTCAGTGGCTCTCTTCTTTGTGGTCTATTGATATATTTGTGTACATTTACTCATGTATCTTCTGGAAGATGGGCCTCCTGTGTGCTATAGCATGCATATGGAAATCAGAGGATGAGTTGAGGCTATCAATTCCTTCTTCTACATGAGGGTTCTGGGGATCAAACTTGGGTCTCCAGGCTTGTAGGCAAGCGTCTTCACCTGATGAGCTGTTTTGTCGACCTAGTGCATTTATATGTCTTAATGTATATGTTATACTTTGAAATGAGGCTTTGCAGACCTTTCTCCAAAATTATGTTTGAAGTTAAACTCACCACCCTGAGTTGGGATCTCTTCCACTTTTATTCACTTACACAATAGTGTATAGGCCATTTTCATTAAGTTTTCAAAAACTGAAGTTTCTCCTTAGAAACATCTCAGTGAATCATGAAATGACACAGTGAATAGTTGTTGGGCAGTCACTAAGCAGGACTCCCCAGTATCTCCTTGTAGTGACAGTCATTAGGATACTTGATTGCATATTTCAACATAGGATTAATTATTACCTTCTGGATACAGCTTTTGTTATGAATGACAAATAGGGTAAAGAATGTGAATGATGTATTATAATATAGCAGATATTTAAGTCAAAATCACAAATTTATTAAATGTTATATTCTGACTTTGTAAAAATGATCTATAGATCATGTATGTATTTTTCCCAAGGGACAGTCTCAGTGCTGTAATAGCACTTTCCATTTACTGAAAATACTATATTTATATCACATTTCAAAAGGAAGCAAGTATTGTTAATTTCAAATATAATATGAGAATGAAGGACAGTAATGTGCAAGGAGAGTACATAAAAGAATTGCTTACGCATGCTTTTAGATGTTTCAGAGAATTCTATTTCCTTTGCACCAGGATACAGGTGGTCAGTATTAGGCAGAGAACTATTTTATTGTTGTTTTTGGATATATTTTTTCCTGTGTTTTATTTTATTTTATTGAAATATTTTTATTCTCATGTAATGTAGCTTGATGGTATTTAGATCCTTTCCTCTCTCCACACCTTCCCTCACCAACCCTTCTACAATTCAACGCACTCTCTTGTGTATAATAGGACATATAGAGTATGGTTAGTGTCCACAAATATCCTTCCGTGTGGGACCATCCATGGAGCCCACCAAAAGTCTCACCCTACTGGTCAGTTACTCATATATGAACTCAGTGATGGTGACAGCTTTTACAGGCCTATGCAGGCTCAAACAAGACAAAAGCTCAGCATGGTCAGGGAGAAGTGGATAAGAAATCCCAGCCCTGAAGGGTGTGGTGGCACATGCCTTTAATCCTAGTACTTGGGAGGCAGAGACATGTGGATCTCTGTGAGTTCCAGGCCAGCCTGGTCTACCTAGTGAGTTCCAGGCCAGCTGGGACAAAAGGGAGACCCTGTCTCAAAAAGACAAGAAAAAAAAAAAAAAAGAAATCCCAGCCCAACTAAATAACTTTTAGTAATTGATGGTTGGCTGCTAGTAGAGGTAGAGATAGTATCTTATAAGAACTAAAAAAAAATATTGGGGGGGCTTTTTGAGACAGAGTCTCCCTGTAGACCCAGCTGGCCTAGAATGCACTATGTAGACCAGTCTGGCCTTGAACTTACAGAGATCTGCCTGCCCCTGCCTCCCAAGTGCTGGGACTAAAGGCATCTCCCACCTTGCCCAGCATAAGAGATAAATTTTAATCAAAGCCAAATCCTTAATTTCTCATTCCATCATCATAAGTTTTATGGCATTATTCTCCAGGCCTATTTATTTGGAAAGTCTGGATACCTATCATGTGAGCCTATTGGTTTGGAAGATCGTAACTTTAAACAGTATTCTCATGTAGCCCAGCCTGACTTAGAATTCACCATGTTAACAGAGGATGACTTCGAAATTCTGATCCTCAGGTCTCCTCTTCCCAGGTCTACAGTTACACACATGTAGCACTGGACCTAGTTTTATACCATGCTGGGAATTTAATCTGTGGCTTTGTGCATGATCAACAAGTATTCTACAAAGTGAGTAAAGTCCCAGGCCTTAATAATAAAATTTAAAATGTTCTCAAATATCTTGGCGATTTAATTTATTTTTATTAAATCTTCAAGATTTAGGGTTACGACTTAAAGTCAACTAATACATTTCCCAAGAAACAGTTTCACCATATTTTCTGAAAATGGCAATATTTATAAGGTGGTGAATTGTCCTTCAAAAGGATGCTGTATACAGATCAATTCATGCTTAGCAAATGAATCCAGCATTGCGACCCAAAAGTCAAAAGACACACTGAAAATAAGCCCATGTGTGGTAGCTTCCAGATACTTTACATGTCTATGCAAGATTTATATAGACCTAAATTTTCTGGATGCTAAAAGGAATATGTACCTTTTATCTATTACATCACTTAAAATTAAGAAATATTGCAAACATTTTAAGAGCTTCAGAAATACAAACACAGGCTCTCTCTTTGCCAACAACCCAGATGGAACACATGGGGATTGTTTACCTTCCTGTCTTTGTGACTTTCCTGTGCATTGTTATATAAAGTACCTAACAGCAAAGGTGTTGTGATAAATAGAATGGAGAACCATAGAATGGACTGGTGCCTAAGAGCTGCTGATTCTGACATCTCAATAATAAATCTTTTGTGTTAGTGAGATGGCTGTGTTCTTTGGGACTTCAAAAAATAAGCAAAGAGGTGACAACTTAGTACAAAAGTGATTATCTCCTTTTCAGACCTCTTCTGGGCTTAAGGTTCTCAGAGGGGATTGTGAGGACTTGCAAACAAATCCAGAGGCTGAGAGTTGGTCAACAAAGTCAGACTAAAACTTACTTACAGGAGAAATACAAGCCCCTTATGCACTGAACTTCCAGGGTCATGCTCCTGGATATCTTTAAGAGTTACTCTCCAGTCATGAAATGCTAATAACCCATCATTCAGAACATTATGCCCCAAACTATGCTTGCTTCCTTGCTGACAGCAGGTGCCTTTCATCTTAGACCTGGGTTTTTTTGTTTTGTTTTATTTTCATCCTTAGCTCCTTGAGGAGAAGGCTCCTAGGTGGATAGGTAAAAGCATTTTTCAAAATACAAGTACAAATTCCTTTCTTATCCAGAAAAATCTGAGTTTGTTAGTTGCAGTTTTCTTATGGTTACCATGGATGATAATTGCAAATAGAAAATGAGAATATGTTTGTATGTGGACATTTATTGATATTTTATACATCACGGTATTTAAAAATATGGTGAAGCAGTGATTTCTAACTTTTAAGACAGTGACACTGAACAAACACTATAAATATGTATTTATTCATTTAACAATAAAATTTCAGAACTTATTCTCTGGTGGGTATAAATGAGGAAATCAAGTAGACCTTGGCATTAATTCATATCTCTATATTATTCTTTATGCATAGTGAATGAACATTTAATAATGAATTAATTTAATAATGAATAATTCATTTGATAATGAAGCTCATCCTCTCAAAAATACATTTAGGCAAGAAAAATTTAATAAATATCATACATCTATAAAATACACTAACATTTTTATTAGAAGTCTGCTTAGTACAACTTAGAATATACTAAAATATACATTGAGATATGTGACTTTGAAAGTATTAATAAGCTTTGGGTTGTGATAAAGATGAAATTATTTGTTTTTAATGGTTTCCTAATTCTTTTAGAAATTCATAACTTATATTTTCACCCTATTTACCCGCCTTCTCCAGCTCCTCCTAGATCCATCCTACCCCCTTCCCATCTAAATTTGTGTTCCTTTTTACTTTTATTTTTTGATTGTTTTATTTTATTTTATTTTATGTGGATGAATGTATTGTCTGGATATATGTATGTGCATCCATGTCAGAAAAGGGTATTGGATCCCTTAGAACTACAGTTATAGATAGCTGTTAACCACCCTGTGGGTGCTGGGCTTTGAGCCAGACTCTTCTGCAAGAGCAGCCAGTGCTCTTAACTGCTGAGCAGTCTCTCGAGCCCCTCCTTTTACTTTTTAGCTCATCAAGTTCAATTTGTCCTGCTTATACACACTCGGATGTGTCAATATAAAGTGGAACATTTCAGACCTACCAAGGGCCACAGTCTAAAAGCAAACTAACTCTCCCTTCCCTCGATGCTATCAATTGTCAGCAACTCCTAGGCTAGGGCTGAGGTTTTGTGTCTGTATCCCCACTCTGTACTCGAATTTGCCTGGCCTGAATTTGCACTAATCTTCCGAGTACTGTCACAACCACAGCGAGTTCATATGTGGAACACAGCCTGTTGTGACAGGAAAACAATGTCACTGTAGTCGGGCACCAGCAAGATCTCACTCTGTAACCCAGGCTAAACTCATGTCACAACTGGGTATTACAGGTAAAAGCTACCACATCTGGTCTTATCTTGTATTTTTATAAATTCTGTTACTTTCTGATAATTCCACATACATAGTTTCTTACTGGAATTTTCCTGTTCTTGAACACAAAATTCATTAATAATTATATAAAGGAGTAATCGTCAAAATTATTGTTCATGTAATTTAACATCTGAACTTATATTTATAAAACCATCTAAAAACATTACCATTTAAAAAGTTATATTAGTTAAAGAGAAGGCTCAGTAGTTAAGAGCACTGAATTCTCTTGCAGAGGTACCAAGTTCAAATTCCCAGCACTCGTATGGCACCTAACAACCTTCCATAACTCCAGTTCCAAGGTGCTCTAGTTTGTCTTCCATTTCTGTGACAAAACACTCTGACAACACCAACTTGGGGAGGAAAGGGTTTATTCAGCTTACATCTCCTGGGTCACAGTTCATCACTTAGGGAGCCCAAGGCAGGAACTCAGGGCAGGAACCTGGAGGCAGGAGCTGAAGCACAGGCCATGGAGGAGTGCTGTTCACTGGCTTGCTTGCTCCTCTGGCTCATGCCCAGCCTGCCTTCTTATACCATACACAACCACCTGCCCAGGGTGGCACCACTCATTGTGGGCTGGGCCCTTCCACACTGCTTGGCCATCAAGACAATACTCCACAGATGTGGCCACAGGCCAATCCAATGGAGCCAATTCCCCAATTGAGGCTCCCTCAACCCAGGTGTGTCAAGTTGACACTAAAGCTATCCAGCACACAAGGGATCTGATATCCTTTTCTGACCTCTGCAGGCATTGAATGATATGAACGCACATACATATGAGCAGGCAATACACTCATACACATAAAATTAAAATAATGAATAAAATATCTTAAAGTTATACTTAGATAAGTCTGCCTTTACCTTTTCAGACCTCTGAGCTCTCCAATAACTTGCTTAAATATTATTTGAGGAGGTACACTGTAATAGAAACACTACATAGACCTCTTCCAGGTTACACTATGCCTGTAACATAAATTTTGTCTGCCATCTACAAACTTTGACTTTATCTCTCATCTTATTTTCCCTCTATTTAAAAATGGACATATCACTACATGTTAAATAAATGTTAATTTTCAAGCATACAAAAAAAGAAACACTATATATAAAATAGAATTAGGAATAATTATGGACATGCTTGTTACTGAAGTGGCACTATATAGAGTACACAATGCAATTTTCTTAAAAGAAAAACCTAATTATTTCATTTCTTTGCTAATTACCAAATATTTAAGTGGTTCTTCATTGTGCACTTAATAACATACAGCCATTTTGGCCTTGTATTAAAGCCTCCCTTGATCTTATCCTAATTTACTTTTATAACATTTTCCTTTACAATTCTAATTGATCCCAGTCTTCATCTAAATGAAATTTGTCCTGATTCTCCCAGCATGCTCTGGATTGTCCCAGCCATTGTCCTTTCCTCTAATTTCCAGCACCTGGTATATTTCTGGAACTAATCTTTACACATGTTCCTTGACCACACCAGTCATTGTAAAGACATAGGACTAAATCTCCCTCTTCCCAGATGCTTTTTCTTAATGATCACAATGGAGAGACTCCAGCAGAGGCCCACTGCCCTTGGCTCTCTATACCTTCCTAAATAATTTTTTTCCAATTTTATTTTGTAATTTTAGTTATTTCTTAACTAGTAAGCATTCATTTATTAAGCATCTGATTGAAAGTATATAAAAGACAGCTTTAATAGGTGTTGGGTAAAATCATTAAGAAGTTGTTGTTTTGATGAGAACTTGTAACACTAGTGATTAAATATTATTGTATATTTTCTCCTGTTCTAAGCTGTGGGTATATGTACACACACACACACACACACACACACATATCTTGAGTAAAAGACCATATATATGTTTGGACTTAATGAAACAAGAACATAACTACACCTCAAAGATTTTTAGTAACTTGCCTTGTTTTTCTTTTCCTTTTCAGTTTGATACGGTATGTACCCCAGCATGGCCTGGAGCTCTCTAGATCTGGCCTCAAACTCATAGAGATCTGCCTGCCTCTGCCTCTGCCTCTGCCTCCTGAATATATATATATATATATATATATATATTATATATATATATGTGTATATATATAAAGCAGCAAGCATACATGAACTAAATATAGACATACTCCATTCCTAAGTTCAAAATGACTAGGCATAATTTAAACATTAAAAGAGTGAGACAGTAACCAGATGTGATGGCTCTCACATTTAATCCCAGCATTCAGGAGGCAGAGGCAGGCAGATCTCTGTGAGTTCGAGGCCAGCCTGATCTATCTAGAGAGCTCCAGGCCAGCCTGTGGTACATACTGTCTCAAAATGAAAAGGAAAAAAAAAATAAGGAAAGATACTAAAATCTTTGAGTTGTAGTTGTAGTTATGTTCTTGTTTCATTAAGTTCAAATTAATATATATATATATATGTATATAATATAATTATATATATATTAATATATATATTATATATATAAACACCATATATATATATATATATATATATATATATATGGTGTTTTACTCAAGATTAATCCTTTAAATTTTAAAATTACTCTTCACTTTAAATTGGTGTTTGTTATAAGCTTATAAACAAATCAAAAGGCTGAAGGGATTTTTCAGCAGTGAAGGTCACTGGCTGTTCTTGCAGAAGACCCAGGTTTGAATCCAGCACCCACGTGATGGATCAACAACCATCCATAACTCCAGTTCCAGGGGATTCGGCACCCTCATCTGACATCTGAGAGGATTACATGACATGGGTACACTAACATACATGTAGGCAATAGCCTCATACACACACAAAAAAAATAACAAAAACTTTATAAATACAAGGCAGGCAGATCTTTGTGAGTTCAAGGCCAGCCTGGTCTACAGTGAGTTCCAGGACAGCTGGGGCTAAAGGGAGACCCTGTCTCAAAAAGACCAAAAAAAAAAAAATACAAGTCAAGAAGGTACTAATTATTATTACTTAATTTTATGTCAGTATGATTATTATTGATGTAGAATGTGATCCAGTCTGGATGTTGCATACTATGTCATCTCGTGTTTGTTCTTAGACACTCTGGAGATAACAGGATGTCTGGTCTCTATATCTCTGTGCTTTTTTCAAAAATAAATATGTGGTTGCAGGGCTGGTGGTGGCATGTCTTTGATCCTAGCACTTGGGAGGCCGAGGTAGGCGGATCTTTTGTGAGTTCAAGGCCAGCCTGGGTCATAGAGGCAAATTTCAGGACAGCTGGGGCTACAGGAAACCCTGTCTGTCTCAAAAAGACAAAAAAATAAAAATAAAAAAAGAAGAAATTTTTTTTTTTTATTATATTCATATAATATATTATATATATATATATTATATATATATAATATATATGGATTTCTGTTTTCTTGCTTAAAGTAATCATTCAGACATTTTCCTTCAATTGATCTAGACGATAGACATGAAGTACAGAGAAGATAGATACTAAGTATTCAAGCATGAACTTGCCTATTATTTTTTACTACCTTAAAGAATTTAGAGAGATGAAGTACTAAAAGTCTATACAACTTATACTTAAATGTAAATGAATGATGGAAAAGTGACTCAAACAAAATTTTTTATAAAGTTAAAATCAATTTCTAATGCATCAATTCCATGAGCCAGTTTCATTTCTAATTATAATTTGTCAAATGCTCTGCAGAAGCTAATTGTTTCAAATAAGTTTGTTAAACCTTAAAATTTTGACTTCAAAAAATATGTAATCCCTGCTTATTTTATTATTTGATCTGAATGTTTGTATTTGGCTCAATGCTTAAAAGCATTTTATAATATACAGTGTGGAAAATATAGGTTAATACTTAAAAATTACTTTCATATGTATATACATCCTTCTGATCCCTTCAAGTTTAATTAGTACTATATTAAATTTGAGACAGACTAATTTTAATTCTATACTGAGGCTTATTTCTAAAACATGAAAATTTTGTTCTTAAGCATCGATATAATACATAGGTCCTTCTAACAGCTATTGAATTCGAGTTTCCTGACACTATGTTAAATACATTACACTAATTTTTCCATTTGATCATCAAAATAACCACATTTCAAAGCATTAATCATATTTTGTCAATGACAAGATAGAGACATGGAGAATTAATATTTTATAGNACAAGTCAAGAAGGTACTAATTATTATTACTTAATTTTATGTCAGTATGATTATTATTGATGTAGAATGTGATCCAGTCTGGATGTTGCATACTATGTCATCTCGTGTTTGTTCTTAGACACTCTGGAGATAACAGGATGTCTGGTCTCTATATCTCTGTGCTTTTTTCAAAAATAAATATGTGTTGCAGGGCATGGTGGTGCATGCCTTTGATCCTAGCACTTGGGAGGCAGAGGTAGGCGGATCTTTGTGAGTTCAAGGCCAGCCTGGTCTACAGAGCAAATTTCAGGACAGCTGGGGCTACAGGGAAACCCTGTCTGTCTCAAAAAGACAAAAAAATAAAAATAAAAAAGAAGAAATATGCACATATGTATTTATATATCTTCCCATATAATATATATATATATATATATATATATATATATATATGATTTCTGTTTTCTTGCTTAAAGTAATCATTCAGACATTTTCCTTCAAATTGATCTAGACTATAGACATGAAGTACAGAGAAGATAGATACTAAGTATTCAAGCATGAACTTGCCTATTATTTTTTACTAACCTTAAAGAATTTAGAGAGATGAAGTACTAAAAGTCTATACAACTTATACTTAAATGTAAATAGAATGATGGGAAAAGTGACTCAAAACATAATTTTTTAAAGTTAAAATCAAATTTCTAATGCATCAATTCCATGAGCCAGTTTCATTTCTATATTATAATTTGTCAAATGCTCTGCAGAAGCTAATTGTTTCAAATAAGTTTTTTAAACCTTAGAAATTTTGACTTCAAAAATATGTAATCCTGCTTATTTTATTTATTTGATCTGAATGTTTGTATTTGACTCAATGCTTAAAAGCATTTTATAATATACAGTGTGGAAAATATAGGTTAATACTTAAAAATTACTTTCATATGTATATACATCCTTCTGATCCCTTCAAGTTTAATTAGTACTATATTAAATTTGAGACAGACTAATTTTAATTCTATACTGAGGCTTATTTCTAAAACATGAAAATTTTGTTCTTAAGCATCGATATAATACATAGGTCCTTCTAACAGCTATTGAATTCGAGTTTCCTGACACTATGTTAAATACATTACACTAATTTTTCCATTTGATCATCAAAATAACCACATTTCAAAGCATTAATCATATTTTGTCAATGACAAGATAGAGACATGGAGAATTAATATTTTATAGGTCATGAAACAAAAAATTGGCAGTCAAAGGATTTGATCCCCAGGCCACTTTAATTACTGCACTCTTACATGTATCTATTCATTCATGAGAGTTAAGTTGCTTGCACTGCATTCATTTAAGCATGAGAAAACATTTATGGTTGAATGAAAAACCTGGCTTTTCGGTTATTTGGGAATTGAAGGAGTAAATTCCCAGGCTCTGGACCTTTCTAAAAAAAAATAATATTTATAAGGTACCATCTGTATTATTTAATCACTATTTTTGTATTCCATTTTTTCCCCAGAATGATGCGGGTGGTCAACGCAGCCTGATAAACAAATGGACGACTTTTCTTAAGGCCAGGTTAATTTGCTCAATTCCTGGAAATGATGGGGCAGACACTCACTTTGATGAACTTCGTAAGTCACATGTCTCTTCGCTTTTACAGAAGTCCTTCTAACTAATCATGTAGCTCAGCAATTATTTTACCTTAGCATCATATACCCAAATACAGACACACACACACACACACACACACACACACACACACACACACACACCACACATCAGCACAGGTTACAGGAATCATTCTTAGGACATTCTGATTTGCCCACACCAAATCAGTGCATTGGTCTAGGTCTGGATGTAAATTGTAATGAAGAAACTCCTGTTTTTTGCAAGAGTTCCAAATAGAATGAAGGAAACAAAATTACAGCATTAAATGAAAGATTATGATCTGTGAGACTGCAAAGTCTATCCATCTCTGGAGCACTCTTCTGTCTCTGATAAGAGCCACTTCTGACAGGTAGTTAGGATTCCTTATTCCAACGCTGCCCTCTGCTGGAGAGTATGGGAGATTTGTTGAGCACTGTCCTTCAGGGCCCTTCAAAAACCCTCATTTTAACTTTATTAATTCCAAACCGAAATTTAATAAGACATTATTTGACATAAAGTCAGCAGAGTCATTATCTTTTGTTTTTTTCATGTTTTTATCATGCATGCAAAATGATGAAGTTATCCAATTCACCAGTATTATATGCTTTACTCATATTGAATATAATCACACTTGTATCTTAAATAATAATGCAAAATATTTTAGTACTCATTTACTAACAATGCTGAATTAATTACAGGGCAGCTATTTTCATATTGAATTACTAAACTAATGCACTTACAGCTCGTGTCTTAACAGTGCTAGGGAAAATCTCCCTTTTTCCTATTGTTTCCATTGTGTATGAAATCATATTGTTTCTTTTTAATATGTATAAATGAATTGTCTGCATGAATGTAAGTGCACCCATGTCCTATAATGCTTGCAGATATCAGAAGAGGGTATCAGATCCCCTGGAACTGGAGTTACAGAAATTTGTTATCTGCCATGTGGTTGCTGGGAACTGAACCCTAATCCTCTGCAGGAGCAGCTGGTGCTTTTAATCACTGAATCATCCCTCCAGTCCCCAAATCACAGTTTCTTAATTGGAAACAGTCATATAGACTACTGATTAAGTCATCTAGCTCATAATTAATTGAAGTATAACACAAAAGGTTATGACTTACAGCAAATGATAATTTTACTCTTCATTCCTTAATATTTTAGTGATTTATCTTAATACTTAGAGTTCTTGAAATGTTATATAATTTTGGGGGGTATTTTTTGAGACAGGGTCTCCCTTTAGTCCCAGTTGGCCTGGAGCTCGCTCTCTAGACCAATCTGGCTTTGAACTCATAGAGATCCACCTGCCTCTGCTTCCCGAGTGCTGGGATTAAAGGCATGCACCACCACACCCGACTCAAAATGTTATATAATTTTAAAAAGCAAATAAAATACTGTAAAACAGAAATATAGTAAATAATTATTATTTTCCTTTAATAGAGGATATCTATTTACTCCCCACAAGAGATGAAAGAAATCCTGTAGTATATGGAGTCTTTACCACAACCAGGTATGTTGAATAAAATGTTTTTAAAGGAATAATTTATTATTTTATTTTTATGTGTATGTGTGAGTGCATATATGTACATGTGTAACTATGTTCACATGCATATAGATTTCCATGCATGCCAAAAGAAGGAATCAAGTGACTCAGAGCTGGAAGATAGGCAATTGTGAGCCACATATGTGGATGCTGGGAAACAAACTCCATTTCTCTCTAAGAGTAGCATATGCTTTTAAACCTCTGAGATATTGCTCCAGCCTAGAACAAAATACTTTTGTTCCTTGAATATATTTTATGTATATAAGCTAACATAGTTGTTTTTTAGTGTGGTAAGTCAAAGCCATGGCCTTTTGCATGCTAGGATACTGTATTAGTCACTTTTCTGTTGCTGTGATAAATCCACCATGACCAAGGGAACTTATCAAAGGAAGAGTTTATTTGAGCTTACGATTGATGGTTCCAGGGAATCAGAGTCCATTGTGGTGGGAAGCATGGTGGCTGGGGCTGGAGCAGCAAGCTGAGGGTCACATCTGGCAATGAGCACAGGAAGCAGAGAGGCAGAGACTGGAGACCACAAGGCTTATTAAACTCACTAAGCCGGCACCCAATGATATACTTCCTCCAGGACGGCCACACCTTCTAAGACCTCCGAGGACAGTGCCACCAACTGGAGACAAAATGTCTGAATACTTAAAGCCTATGGGGGACACTATCATTCAAACCTCCACAGATACTACTCTTCCATTAATCTATATTTCTGCCCACAAGCTAACATAGTATTAGTCACATTTTTTCTTCACTAAAACCATGTATCCACAAGAAATAACTATAGGAGGAATAGCTCATTGGTTGAGTTTGTTATCCATATGGCAGAGAAAGCATGGACTTTAAGCTTGCTTGCATTTGAGGATATTAGGAAGCAGAGAGGGACTGGAGCCTGTAGTAGACTTCTTAGGCTAGAAGCATCAAAGCCCACTCCCAGAGGCATATTTCATCCAGTGGGGTCCCATCCCCTGAAGGATTGACATGTCTCAAAACAGGACCACCAGCTGGGGACCAAGTATTGAAAACCATGAGCCTGTTAAGGGGAAATATATGTCCAAACCAAAGCAATAGTTAAAGAATCTTTTAATATTTTTCTTCATAGTAGCATGTCAAATGAAATTTCATCATTTTAACTGTCATTTAAAGTTTCTTAGAAATCGATTCATATTTAATTAAAACTCTCTTTTTTACAAAAGCTTGTTAGCCTCTTTACTTATATTTTTAACCATTCCATATAAATTCCTATTGTTTTCAATTTACTATTACGATACATAATCCTTGAACAGCTCACTTGAGCACCTGTCCACATATGAACAAGGATATCTCTGATAGAAATTAACAGTGTGAAGTTGCTAGGGACAAAAGTATATGTGAGATGTGGTTGGTGCAGGCAGTTCTTTAATCCTAGTACTTGGGAGGCAGAGACAGAGGGAGCTCTGTGAGTTAGAGGCCAGCCTTGAATACATGGTGAGAGCCAGCTTGGGCTACAAGGAGACCCAGTCTCAAAAATACAAAAAAAGGAGGTATAGCCATGCATTAGTTCTAATTAGTGTGTTCCATCTGTATGACCACAGAGGTGGCACTAAAGTGTTCATTGACAAAGATATAAGTAGTCATGGGATGGTATACTCTTGGCTTTTAGTGCCTTATCCTTTCAAAAACAATCTTAGAAACCATCTTGTTATCCTGAAAGGGTGGAGGTGGCTATTTTGACTGTTTCACTAAATTATCACTTCAAATACAAGTAGTTAATTCATAGCAACAAAAGGCTAGACTGAAGGTTTTCCTTGATTTTATACCTATGTTCTTGTTCTTTCTACATAGTGCCTTTCACATGTTAATGAGACTCTTTGTCTTCTATAAAGTTGCACTACCATCATCAAACATTTTTTTAAAGGTGTGGTCCCTCCTGTCTTCATTGTATTTCATTTAATATCTTACTTTTGACTGTGTTTTTAAGCATGTTGTTGCATATTTTACACAATAGTATACACATGTTTGGAAAAACTTCGCATTTTCTACAGTTTTTTCTCTTTTTATCAATGTATTTTGGCATCAGTAGTGGAGGATATGGAGGTGTATTTTTTTTTGGTATGAAATAAATAATTTTGCTGTCTACCATTGAATAATTTCCTAAACTATTTTGCTAGCAAATTGCAATTTATTTTTTTCTGTAGCAAGACTTTCAATCAAAATATCTTTTGTAGAAACTGAAATTGTCTACTGACTTATGATATATCAGAAAACATAATAGCATTTGATTAATTGTAAGATATAGAGGGTAAATATTTTAATATGAACGCAAAGAAGAAATCATGAAAAGCTACTCACTGGGGATCCGCTTGAAAAGATGCAGGAGGAGCAAGTGCCTGCAGTAACTCAAGTATCTCTAGATTTCTTGTCTCCTTTCCATTCACAGAGCTTTCCTTGAAGTTGATGTGTGTTCCACACACAAGAAGCAGATATGTGCCAGGGAAATGTAGCCTCAAGATAGTTTTTTTTTTTCTTTTCCTATCAAGTTTCTGCCCACCCAGAGTGTGAGGTTACAAGTCAGCTCTTTGTTCCTAGTTTTCTTTGTTGTTTTATTTTTAATGCTGCCCTGAAGTCTGAGGTAATGTTGGAATGCAAGTCATGTCTTTTGTGCAGTGGAAGACATAATTAGCCTTCAAAAATGCTGCATTATTCCTTTAAAATATCAGAGGGAGATATAAGATTTTGATATCACTATGTCACTTTCCTCCTAGATGCCTGTTTACCGTTATCTTTTGATGTTCCCCATTGATGCCATTCCAAGAATATTAATGATCAAATTATTCATGCTAGAGAATCATTAGCTTGTTTGTGTAAAGCTGAGATGATGTCTTTTAGATCATAAAGGTTGGTCTTGGTTTTAAAAACAGACTTCATAGAATGTTTTATACTCAAATTGTAATTTATCTACCAGAAAGAAAACAAGAAAGAAACATGTGATGACTGCTAGTCATTTTCATCGTTGACATGTAAAGAGCTGTAGAATTCCTATGGCGTTTTGTCTACTTAACATTTCCTTGAAAGTACATGATTATGATCAGTTTAAGCATGAAGTAGGTGACTATAATTCATAAGCAATATTCAAATAACCAAAGAAGTTCATTTCCACATTAAATTGTCTTTTACAAAATCATTTGAACACAATGTTTAATATCTAAACTTTATGATGTTCATTCCATTTAAACAGAACTCATAAAGGGCTGATAAGATGATTCAGTCCCAAAGGGACTTGCCACTTGAGGACTTGAGTTTTTTTCCTCAAAACCCATGATGGAAGAGGAGAACCAACTCTCTAACATTGTCAGAGACAGAGAGAGAGAGAGAGAGTGAGAGAGAGAGAGAGAGAGAGAAAATGAAATTAAGTGTTTATAAAAAGAAGTATGAATGGTATAATTTATTGATGTATCCAACTGTTTACTTTTCAACATAGGTAATATTGTAAGCTCTTTAGAAGTGTATTAATGGTTTCAAAACTTAATATATGAATAAATATTATGCCTATTAGCTTATTTTCTTCAGTTTATCTAGATGTTTCCTATTTATCAGTCAGGTGTCAATGTTGGCCAAATCTTTTTTCTGATAATTGGATTGGACCTTCTTTGGTCTTCATTTACCCATAAGGTAGTTATTATGACTAGATAGTCAGGATAGCTTGCCTATAAGCTCCTTCAAGACAGGCATGTATATTTTTTTTTCCTGCAATGCCTGTCAAATGCAATCTGGCAAATATTTTCCATGCAGCTCCTGAGTGCTGTGTCTTCTCAATGAGTGAGTTAATGGATAGTGTTGCTTTCTTTCAGCTCCATCTTCAAAGGCTCTGCTGTCTGTGTGTACAGCATGGCTGACATCAGAGCTGTTTTTAATGGCCCATATGCTCACAAGGAAAGTGCAGACCATCGCTGGGTGCAGTATGATGCAAGGATACCTTATCCCCGCCCTGGCACAGTATGTACCCAACTGAAAAATTAAATTATTTACCTAATACAAAATTCAATTCCTAACTCTATTATTACCAACTGTAGTATTTTGCAAACTCACATGTGGTGTTGCTTTTAAAATATCTAATATTTTTATAATGATGTATTAGTATTCTGCAAATGAAGTTACTATTTTTCCTTTGAATAAGAACTTCAAGTACTATGGGACATCCTGGACTATATTGTACTGAGTGGACTATGGTGGCAGTACAAAGTTCAACCACAATATGTTGATTTAGCAGTATCAAGTGTCAGATATTGTAAATTAGATGGCAAATGTGTCATTTTTTCTCTGTATAGGGTGGCATAGCTTGCAAAAGTCTTCTGATCTCTGGCTCTTTGTAAAGAGATCATTGGTCAAAATGGTTTATTTAGATTTTCTCCTCTCTTGATATGCATCTGCATTTTCTTTATTATGTGGTGTTTTAGGAATAACCTACATTTATGAAATTGGAAATGATTCTAAATAATCCTGAGTCTAAGCTAATATGGTGGCAAATGCATATTCATAGATGTGTGAAGGCTGTAGCAGGAGGATTGTGGGTTTGATATTAGCCTCTGAGCTAGAGAGAGAGAGAGAAAGAGAGAGAGAGAGAGAGAGAGAGAGAGAGAGAGAGAGAGAAAGAGAGGGGAAAGAGAGGAGAGAGTCTGTCAGAACAAAAAAAGAACTCTGAATTCAAAACTATTTTCAAATAGTATAAATCATGTTTAAAGCTGCATGAGAGTAAGAATAAATGTTTTAGAATTTATGTGTTTGTTTAAAAAGAAAAACAGGGACTAAGGAGATATGGCTCAGTTGGTAAAGTACTTACTGTGTAAACACGAGGACTCAAGTTTGGATATCCTACAACCTTGTAAAAAATTAAGTGTGATAGTGCATTCTTGTAATTCTGGTGCTGAGGAGAAGGTGCTCCTTGGGACTCACTGGCCAGCTAATCTGGCCAAGTTCATGAGCTCTGGGACCAGTGAGAAACTTTGTCTCACAAAGTAAGATGGAAAACAATTGACACCTTAATTTGACCCCTTGCCTCCACATGCATGTGCTCACATGATTACACATACTTGTATACATACATCCAGGGATTTGAAGCTCAAAATTATTTATGTGCATTGTAAATGAGAAAGCTTTTTTTTTTACTATTTGTTTAAGGTATTTAAATTATTCACAATTCATTAATTAATATCAAGGAGAATAATATATATTTCTATTAAGATGTACTCTAAATATTTCTACAAAGATGTAAAATAATCAGAAAAATAATTTAATTCAACACTTCAAATTCTACTTGATATTGCCTTTTCATATTTTTATTCTTTATTTCTTTATTATTATTTTTTTTTTCTGAGACAGGATCTCCTTGTAGCCCCATTTGGCTCAGAACTAGTTATGTAGACCAGGCTGGCCTGGACATCCCAAAGATCTGTCTGCCTCTGCATTCAGAATTCTGGGATTAAAGAAGTCCACAACCATACCAGGTTACACATGTTTATTCTTAAAGAGGAAATAAATGGTATCTAGGCATTTGAATTATCTTTCTGGCTTCCTGTTACATACTATTTTGCAAATGTCCTTTTATTTTCCCTTTTATTATTTTCCAGTATAAATATGGTTCAGAGATACTCCCCCCACCGCCCGCCCCTGGTTACCAGGTAGTCCATATTATATATATATATATATATATATATATATTACTCTGTGTCTCAGTGTTGTGGGACTTTTTTCCTTAGTTGTATTCAAATGTCTATTCAAACCAGATACAGTATCTCTTAAGAGCCTAAGAAAATATTCCCTCCAAGTCTAACCGGGGGATCCAATGGGTTTACTAGTATTACTTATGGGAGGATTGATTACAAGAGCCCAAGTGACTTTTAGGAAGATGCAGCACTGAAAAATGACATCTTAGCATGAGTAATGACACTTAAAAACTGTCTCTCTGGAGCTTCCTGAACCACTCACAGGCTTTTCTCCTTAAAAGTATTCTTTCTGTCAGCAATTATTGACTGCTTATGTAAACTGGAGGAGGGACTTTTTGGATCATCTCATTTCCATGAGCTTTCTGAGCCAGTAAGTGAGCTTACTGGGTCATATGAGCCATCCTCATTCCTCTAGGAATGAATGTTTTAATTAGAACCAAATAACAACACAACAACCAAGCTGGCTGGAAGTCATGATGCCTCCCAGGCTGGCTTTGAACTTGCTGTAGTCCAACTGTACCTGCCTCCTAGGTGTTGGAGTTACAGGCCTGAGCTGCCACACAGCTGGTGGAAACTTTATTTTTCAAATAATAATGATATTTGAGAAATCACATTTTAATTTCTTTAATTTTCACTGTGACCAAAAGCACTGAACATGTAATTTTAAAAAGTAAGTGTATCATGTGTCATATGTATTCTTTTACAACAAATCTGTGTGCGTGTGTCTGTCTGTCTGTCTGTCTCATTCTCTGTCTCTGTCTCTGAGTTTTCTTTATCCTTCATCTGTCAATCTATATTTAGATGAAGTTGTTCCACATCTTAACTAGTAGAAATAGCATTTCAGTGAAGCCAGAAATGATAATGTCACTTTGAGTTACTGATTACAAATGAACCCATTACAGCCATTACAAATTTTTATGCAATCTGTACACTTATATTACAGAAGAAAGAATTTGAGGTTGAGACAATTCACATTAATTGCAACAAATCCTTTCATACATAAATATAACCATTGAGTCTTATCATGTTCAGACATTGAAAATAATTATCAAAATGGCCACACAGTGGTATTTAAAGATTACACTGCTTTCCTTAATGTAAGTGTGAAAGATGGCAATGAAGTTGCTGTCACCATTTTCCTAGCTCCTACCTGAAAAAAAAACTATAAACATTATAAGGCTTAAAGGAAACTCGCATTTTATATGACCCTCCTAAGCACATAGCCATTCTGTAAAATGGCAATAAGTGACTGAGAATAAATCAGAAAGCACACATATCAGTGATGAGTACTTCTGAATGAAAACATCTCGGATATTTGTACTCAAAACAATTATACTTCATTTGGAAATGGCTAAAAGAGTGCATAGGTAAGCAACTTCTTTATTTCTTTAGGTATTTTAAAATGATGTTTTATTATTTGATTTGCTTATAATACTTTATTCTCTGCTTCTACTTTGTGGTTTTTTTTTAATTTCAGGATGCTCATATTGAAGTTAAGAATATCATATGTGAAAATCTCTTACATAAGTGCTTCCCCAAATGAACTCTACAATTTTAAGTAACTGTGATGATAAAATCATTGAAATTAAGTTTCACAGTATATCAGGTGACTAGACCTGTAAAATTTGAGAATGTATGAGTTGGAATGAGTGATAGAGACGTCATATGTCACCCTCATTTTACACAGGAGGAAACTGGTATCCGGAATAACTAAACAAATTACCTAATCTCCTATTACCAAGACAACTACAATACAAAAGGCTGCTGGTTAGAGTTTTGTCTTCAGTCTTTTCCTTTTTCTTTGATATACTCTGATATTTACATCCTACTAAATATTCATCTAGTAGATACATGGCTGGATGCCTTACCAAGAGTTTACTTCATTTATTTTATATCATCTTCTGTCATCTTCTCCTAGTTGTACTTATTTAAAACACCCAGAGACTAGAGAGCTGACTCAGTGCTTAAGAGCACTGGTACCCAGAACCACATGGGAACTTACAACCATCTATATCTCCTGTTCCAGGGTATATGACACCCTCTTCTGGCTTCCACAAGCATTGCAGCATGTGGTGCACTTACATGCAGTCAAAACATTCATACATATAAGATATAAATATATTTTCAAAAAAATATTTGTATCTTATAAAAAAACTAAAAAAATAAGGTACCCAGAACTGTATGTTTTCCTTCTCCTTCAATTTAGAAATTTTATTTTTTTTAAAAATAATCAAACCTTTCTTATGACTCAGACATTATCATATGTGCTTATACATCATCACACTACATTTCTTTTATTTTTGTTTGAAGACAGGGCCTTATGTGGTCTAAGCTAGCTTCAAACTTGCTATGTGGACAAAGATGACCTTCAACTTCTATATTCCTGCCCCTACCTCCAAGTGCTAGTTAGTATTACAAGTGTGTGCTACTACACCCAGCACATTTTACTCCATTTTTAAAACATCATCACAGTGTTGATGGCATTTACCCAGTTGTTTAAATCATAAAAATATCAGTGGCATTGCATACATGTTGAAAGTCTTATAAATTTAGTGTGGTAGAGTGGTAATAAATTTAGACCCATCTTAGGCCATATCACGTAAAAACCGTTACTGAAAGCTCTATTACACTTAAGTTAATTTTTAAAAATAGGTTACTTTTGGGCTGGAGAGATAGCCTAGCAGTTAAGAGCACCGACTGCTCTTGCAGAGGACCTGGGTTCGATCCCCAGCACCCACATGATGGCTGAGAACCATCTGTAACTCCAGTTCCAGGAGAACTCCAGTTCCAGGGGAATCCAAGACCCTCTTCTGACCTCTGCGGCATTGCACAATACGGGTACACAGACCTACATGCAGACAGTACATTCATACACATACAAAAATAAGTAAAATTTTAAAAAAAGAAGTAAAATAGGTTACTTTTAAAAAATTACGGTTGCTTTTGCAATTTCTGTATCTATGCTGCTGCTTTGACTAATCTCTAAGTTGATCTCCCAGTAGGGACCTCTGCTGACATAATCATTAAAATAACCATTTGTAGGCATGGGCTCCTGACTGTCCTGCTTTATTTTCTTGGTTCTGATGTACCTTTCTTCCTCTTTTGATCAAAGTCAAAAGTAAACTCCTAGTCTGTGATGCTCTGCATGGTAATAAACCAGTGCGTAGAATTCCTTGACTGCTAATGATTCTTCTGCCCTCTGGTGTATGAATATAGTGTTGAAAAAAATCATATTGTGTTCAGGCAAGTTTTTTTTTTTAATCATCACCGACCTGCTGGGTTTGATGATGTAAGGTTCCACATAAAATGAAATATCTCAATTTCAGTGCTACAAATCAGGAATAGACACCAAATAGAAGACAGGAGAAAAACGGTAGTCTGTGGGTAATCTCACAAGCTGGGGAGTATTACAAAATCATATTTCAATTTCTGATATTCAAGTACTAGAAACAGCTGTAGTTTAGTAAATAAACAAGTTTTCTTCTATAATTTCATTAATTGTTGACAAGAAATATATGTATGCATGTGTCCATTAGGATGTACTGTATGTCCATATACAATGTCAGAACCAGAGGTCAGTGTTGGATGTCCTCCTCTATCACTATCATTATTATTATTTGTTATGGTGATGATAATTATTATTTTGAGACAGAATATTTCACTAAATTTGCAGCTTATCAATTATTATTTTGCTTGCAAGCCCTAAGTATTCTGTCTCTGGGCCTCTAGTTCTGGGATTCATGTGCAGCCATGCCTATGTTTTTACATTGGTGCCGAGGATACAAATTCTGGCCCTAGAGCTTGTGTGGCATTTTACAGACTGAGCTATTCATCCTAGACAAGTCATTTTACAGTTTATTCATAAATGTAAAGTACTGATCAATGTCTACTCAAAAGTGACTTTCAGTGTTAAACTATTTTCCTATCAAATGTGAACAGGAAATACTGGCTTTTGAAGTTAAAATTATTTATTAGGCACATCAGATTATCTTTAAAGTGTTTTGCCCTAGTTTTTGAATGTGTACTTTTATAAATAAGTAATTCACTTTTTTTTTTTTTTTTGGTCCTTTTGGAGACAGGTTCTCCCTTTTTAGTCGCAGTTGGCCTGGAACTTGCTATGTAGGCCAGGCTGGCCTAGAACTCACAAACATTGGCCTGCCTCTGCCTCCCTAGTGCTGGGATCACTTTTAATTTCCTTCTCATTTTGTGTTAAATTACTTATCTGTACTTTTAATTATCAAAATACATGATTATACTAACTCATCTTCCATTATTTGATAAGAATAAAATGGAGGTAATTATGACACTATGCTTGATTTCATAATTTAATTTTATTATGTGGACATTGGTCAATTATAAATACATTTTCATTAGCTATAGTAGATTGATGATAGTGAAACCTATTCCTTATATGTGAATACTTAGTTTTTAATTTTTGTTGTTTATGTTTCTGAATGTTTTGGCTGCATGTATGTAAGTATAGCATGTGTGTACAACGTCCATAGAAGTTAGAAGAGAGTGACAGATCTGGAACTGGAATTATAGACAGTTGTGTGCTTCCAGGTAGGTGCTGGAAGCGAAACTCCAGCCAGTTCTCTCTGCAAGAGCAATTGGTGCTTTTTTTTTTTTTTTTTGTCTTTTCAATACAGGTTTAATGTAATCGTTAGCAATCTGGACTCTGAATCCAGCAACCAGTGCTTTTAATGCTGAGCCATCCCTCCAGCAGTAGACACTTGTTTTAGAGTGCTGCAAATAGGGTGAGAATTCTGTGAATTTCTTGGTTCAAAAGTTTGAAACAGAGCCATATTTCAAGTATCGCCAGGGCATCCTTAACCTGATTCTTCAGGAGTGGCAGACATCACTGTAATTCCCGCAACTTTATCAAGGCTATGCTTCTCAAGACAGTGAGTGGAGTGGAAATGAGTTTTCAACTGACTTTCAGGTGTTTTATATGGGTGACTTTAGCTTTTAAAATGGAGTCATCCATCGAGGCTGTCTGAAAAAAAAAAGAAAATGGGGTCATCCAAATGCCAACTTACTTTGTTTTGATTTTTCTGTCACAGAAGTTTCTGTAAGAGAAAGAAGATCTGAATGTAAGGAGAGAGAGAGAGAGAGAGAGAGAGAGAGAGAGAGAGAGAGATCCTCGAATCCTTAAGATTAAATAATATATAATATATATATATATATATATATATATATATATATGTATATGCAAATCTCCACCCCTCTAATTTCAAACATAGGGTCTTTTCTTGTGCATACCTGTTTGGGGCTTAGATGGATAATCCACCTTAGATGAACATGTCACTTACAAAATCTCCATGTTCAAATTATAATAAACATAACACCTCTTTTCTATATTACTTTTAAAGTATTCTATTTCTCCAGGTTGTCAGAACTTAAAGCCTGGTTTGGTGCTTATCTTGCCACGGCTTCCCTCACATTAGTTATTCCTCTGATTTTTTTAAAAGGAAATTGAGACCTGTAGAAAACAGCCTGGGGCAGGCAATAAGAGGAGGAGAAAACTTTGAACAGCTGTCTGGTGCGTTGCCAAGGGGCAAAGTTGTCTCTTTGGATAAAAACCATTTTTCTTCCCTGTTATTCGTTGCTTCCCACTGACCTCCTAATGGCCCTACAGAAACACCCTGATGTGGCAAGCATAACAGGAGCACCTAGCCCATTGCCACAGCCAGAACCTGGGATAGACTCTGAGCAGGGCTTATTGCCCTTGGCTGTGTCCTTGCATCTCAGGGTTTGCCTAAGCTGATTCTCTTTTTCTCTTCAGGTTTTGTGATGGTATTATTCACCAATAAACTGACATTAAAGTTTGACTAATAATAGCTTTCTATTCTATTTCTTTCTTCTTTCAGATTTTAAATTTTCTTAAGAGCTTTTCAAAACAATAAGTGGATACAGAGAATACCTGCATTCACAGGAGCTAAACTGGTAGAATTTAGGTAAATATTTGAAAACTACAGGAAGAAACAAAATATCTTGTAGGGGGTGGGATAGTTCAGTGGATTCCTAAAATAGTTACAAAGTTTTAAAAACACACACATTCTACATTAATGCCTGGATATAGCTGTATAGTTGCAATAAGACTTTTTTCCAAGAATTTTTGAAGAAAAAATAATGACTTTTGTGTTCAATTTAGTGTCTCTTTACACTTCGCATTTTCTCTTTAAGACTTTTCTTTCCTAATTTTACCTGAGCAGGCAGCCTGGCCTTTCCAGCTGTGTTCAGGCCTATGTGCTCCATGCAATGTGATATAAAAGCAAGCACTCCTCTGGATATTGTACTGAAACAACACTTTTTGGTTCACACTGTCCTATCTTAAACCTCAGGGAGTTCACTCCCAAATCACTTGCATTTGTGCAAGTACAGTGATGAGGATCTGAGGTCACTCCTAGCAAGGAGGGGAGGAGAGTCGTAGTCGAACACTGGTAGTGTGCCACAAGGAAAACTGCCATAAGAAGAAAGCGCACATCCAGGTTTTCTTTTCTCTTTTTCGCCGTTAGTTTTATTACATGTAAACTTTTTTGTCAGAGGAAGCAGTGAGGGAAGTTGTCATGTTTTTATGTTTGCTGGATATTTCTATTTTCATTTCTTTGTACCGCCTTACATTAAAATGTGTAATTATTTCGAACTTTGGTATCAAACATTGCGGCTTGAATGTCATGATATTGTTTCCTTTAAAATGTTGGTTATTGGCTGTGGGGATAGCGCAGCCGTTAAAGGCTGAGGCTAAGAACCGCAAAAAATAATGTTGGTTATTGCATAACTATTGCTGCAAAGTTTAAGTATATTTTTTTCTCATACATTGAAGGGCTCTTTCAAAAATATAATACAGATGACATCTTGCTTTTGCTTTGATTTTAATGATAAACCAAGCATACTGAACCACATGCATTTTGAAATATAAGCTCACTATGAAATGGCTTTGACTAGGACTCAAATATGTAGTCTGCAACTGGGCAAGGGCTTTGTATTATCTTGAGTTGGCATCCAATTTTAGCATCACTTAATCTCCTTAATAGAGGTTCCTCCCAATACCAAGTTGACAGATTGTACACACAGCCTTCAATCTTTAGATGAAAATCCTTTTAAGGATATGCTAAATAAATACCAAATGGCTAATGGTGTAGGACATTTCTAACCTCTTTCATATAGAGCTGGGACAAATAATTAGGCATCAGCAAAGAATAGATTTCTTAATAGAAGACATACGTGACTTTTGTAAAAGATAAATACTCTCAAATTAATTTGAAAATCAACAGGTTTCTTTCACATCAGTACAACTTCTTTGGTTGATGTTCTACTTTATATTGAGTCATGATTTTTTTGAAATAAAATTTGGTCTATATATCATCACTACCTCCAGGATCTTTAGCTAACAATAACTCTCTTGAGCTCTGGGAAGTGTGGTTTGTTTTGGAGTATTGACACAATCCCAATTAATTTCTGGTGTAAATGGTTTTGTGAAATGGAAACTCTATTCATCTCATCATTTTAGATGAATTTAATGTTTTAGGTTTATTTTAGTTTTCAGTATAACAAGAGACTTTCATAAAGAGTTCTGCAATGTCGTTTTCTTCTATATGTCCAAATCAGTTAATGATATATTTTATTCCAATATAATTTGAAAAATCCAAATGCAATGATGGTGTTGTTTAATCTAAGAAAACTTACTAGAAATAAATTTTGAAGTGTCAGTTAAATTTAGGATGTGAGAAAGCATATAGTCTGTGAAAAAAAGTAAAATTGAAAAGTGCTTCTTTTTTAAATTTTTTTCTTTTTTTTACTTTGTAATTTCTTTTTTAAGCTAATTTTTATTGAGTGCATTTTATACAACATTTCTTAATCAAATTTAGACTCATTCCCCCATCTATGTCCACCCCTCACACACCCCCACTCCACGCCAGAGCTCATGGATTCTGTCATACATGTTAAGTTCTGTCTTGCAAACTTTACTGTTAAAATGTGAATCTCTAATTGTGTTTTGGAATTAACCTGTAGTTTATTTTCAGAATTTGTAATTTCAATTTATGTGTGGAGGGTATATATGCATATTTTGGAATAATATAAAGTTAAAGGGAACACAAAAAGAAAAACCTATTCAAAGAACTGACCAAAACAGTAAACTTGTACATCGAAAGGGTTATAGAAAAGTGCTTCTTCTATTTTGGGATAATTGCACATCATTCTCTGAATTTATACCATTGAACTTTTAATTGTTACCACCAGAGGGCAGGTTATGCTAGCTGTTTAACTGACAAAGTCACAGGAAGCAGTTCTAAGGCAGAAGTCAAAAGTGGAGGAGGGGCAGGGGGGTTCTTCACATTCTTTAGAAGAGATTTTGAGTGAATGGTTTACACTATTACAATAATTTTCGCAACGGTTGTTCTAAAAGTGTATAACTATAACTTTAACGCATGAAAGCTCTTTTGAGGCTTTTTGTGAACTGCTTATTTGCTCCTTTCTATTTTTAATAAATGTAATTTCAGTTGAAATAAAATCCTAGAATTTTGCAAAAAAAATTGAAAATAAAGACTTCCCATACATTCTTATATTTATGTTAGTTTGTTAGTAAGTTTTTGTCAACTTAAATTTCAAGTATCTTTATTAGAAGCTTTTTGTGTGTGTGTGGTTATGAGTGGGTTGAGAATTGTGTGTTATTAAATAGCCTAAGCTGGCCTTGAATTCTGTATTATTCTAGGCTGCCCTAGAGCTTGGATCCTCTGGCCTCCCCCTCCTGAGTGCTGAAATTACAGCGGTGAATCATCATGCATGCTTAGGAAATGTCATTTTTGAACAAAACTGCAATCTTCTTATGGAAGAAATGTGACACTGTAGAAACTTAGACTATACAGATAAAGGGATATCATTTTGAATATTTTTATAGGAGAAATCGTTTTTAAATGTATTGGAGGTATACTGCATTTATTTGCACAAACATGAGATTCCATATTGAGTCTGACATCTGTTTTTTGAATCTTATCCTTGGCAGCCTTAAAACTTTGTTTGGAAGTTTTTTCATATGCATGTACAATGTCTTTACTCATGTACACATTTCTTTCAGTGTCCAAGCAAAACATATGACCCACTGATTAAATCCACCCGAGACTTTCCAGATGATGTCATTAGTTTCATAAAGCGGCACCCAGTGATGTACAAGGCAGTGTACCCTGTTGCAGGAGCACCGACCTTCAAGCGAATCAATGTGGACTACAGACTGACACAGATAGTGGTGGATCACGTAGTGGCTGAAGATGGCCAGTATGATGTCATGTTTCTTGGAACAGGTAAGCTCAGAGTATACTTTCATCCAAAGCAAGTTTTCATTAATGGATGGAAAGAGAAAGTTCAAAAATATATGTCAATAAGGAAATAATATCTGCATCAATAATTATTAGTTAATACCTTGCCAATTTCTCAAAATTATATCGGCCCTGCTTTTAAGTGATAATCATATCTCCCACCTATTTTGAGATTTTTGAAATACATTTATGCAAGTATAACTTCCATGAGACTACTCTAGATTACCTGCTCAGTGCATATCTGTCCAATCACTGTAGGCTAAAATTCAAAAGAGGAAGCAATCAATGCCTTCACGTTCATAGGTCAACTTTCCCTACCTGTAAGAGAACTTGGTAAATTCCACCCACTGCACTCCCTTCGCCTAACTGAGGGAATCACTAATCACTTAGACTTAAAACAAAAACAACTTTTCAGAAACATTAAACATTATTTTGTAAAAAGTTTCAAATCACACTTCTTGAAAGTTTTCTAATTCTTGAATTTTGTAGATTAGAATTAAATTTTGTGGACTCTTATTACTGAAAGCTTTCCTCCTCCTTCCTTCCTTCTTTTTGTCCTTCCTGCCTTCTTTGAACTGTCACCTTTGTAACTTTAAAATGATCAAAACAACATGCATTTATCCAGGTGTGGTAGTGCATGCCTATAATCCCAGAATTTGGGAGGTGGAGGCAATAGTATCATAACTCTAAGACTATACTAGAATATATGTAGAGAGAGAGATACTTTGTCTACAAAAGGAAAAAAAAGAGAGAAATATTAAGAAATAACTACTCCCTATTTGGCGAATCTCAAAATAAGAAGAATGTTATTTAATGTTTTTTTTATATTTTATTTATTTTGTATGTAAATGAATGTACTGTCTGCATGAAGGTCTGTGCACCCGTGTCGTGCAATGCCTTGGAGGTCAGAAGATGGTGTCTGATTCCCCTGGAACTGGCTTTAAAGACGGTTCTCAGCCGCCATGTGGGTGCTGGGGATCGAACCCGGGTCCTCTGCAAGAGCAGTCGGCGCTCTCAACCACTAGGCCATTTCTCCAGTCCCTATTTAATGATTTTTTTATAGTGTGAATTCTAGTGGCAGTAAATAACCCATACCATTAAAATTGCTTTCTAGATAATATATGTTGCGTAAGGAACTGAGCTTTTTGGAAGTAGAAAATAATAGATTTTTAAAAAGTAGATATTTTCTTTGGTAGGATTTTAAGAATGTGAAAGAATTTTAGAATTATTTAATTTTTAAAGACTACAATGGTTTTGCAGAAGTTAGGCATACGAGGAAACATTTTGTGATAACCTAAAGTTCCTTTGGGCACCAGGTGTCAAACTTGATTATATTACAGAGGGCAAGTGCAAAACCAAGTTAAATAAAGTGTATTCCATTTCCAGGACTGCAGAGATGGCTATTTACATGTCAGAACTCAATTAGTCTCTTCTTAATTCTCATGAGCTAAATTTAATTTGCACTATCCAGCGGAAATGCACTCTGAGGGCCCTTCAAATTCACTGCTGTAAGAATGCTTCAGCCACAAGGGGGCACTACTGAACTTTTACTGTGAAAACTACACTGATTTTTAAGGCAGTTTTGACATTTAAAAAAAAATGTATTTAACCTGCATCAACTGGTCCAGTGTCATAAAAAATTAAATAATCCAGACTATTTTCTTCATTTTGTGACATTATTTTATGTTCTCAGCTTCCCAGAAATTTAAAGATGTATTTTGAAGAAAGTACGAAGTTGGATTTTTAAGGTTTTTAGTGCTCTATTGATCGTCTCTCTATACTATTCTGATGCATTGTGAGACTGCATTATAGATGATGTAGTGAGATATCATTCCGAACTCATTTTTTGTTCTATATTATTAACCTTGTATTACCTTTTTACATTTGAACTGAAACAATTTTGAGAAAAAGAAACTTTTAACCAATTAGCAATAATTCTGAAAGCAGAATATATATATGAACAGCTTGCAGTTTCCTCATGTAAATCGCTTTAATGTTTTCTGATTCATTTGTTAACTCAATTAAAAGACTGTATATATTAATTTCTTACTTTTTATTATATATTGGATATAAGTATTGAATAAATTTTGTTGCAGATGTAAATACATAATTTGTTATTTTAAAATGGTGCAACTTTCAAAAAATAACAACCAAAAATTTGTTTCATCTCTGTTATTTCAACCAATATTCAAACTTGTCATATACATGTAGTTATAAATATGCTGAGTATGTATCTATTATTCTCTTTATAAGTATCTATTCTAATAGCTAAAATCTATAACACTTCAAAAGTGTACAATCATATATATACATTAGGCTTTATTTCTTACAGGTGTTTTAGGGGCAGATTTCTTCAAAAATGTCCAAAGAAAAAGTTAGGGGTACAATTTGAAGATGTCTAGGAATATGTGTCCAATGAAATACTGAAATAGAAAAAGGGGGATTCTGAGTCTGTGTTTATTATTTTTTTCAGACATAGGATCAGTCCTCAAAGTTGTGAGCATTTCCAAGGAGAAGTGGCATATGGAAGAGGTGGTGCTAGAGGAGTTGCAGGTATTCAAGGTAAGAGGGATCGAGTCCAGACCAAGGTGAGACTGAGCAGTGCCATTTATGGGGTGTTTGTCCAATCACCAGTTTCCCTGCAAAAGTCTTTAAAATGAGCTTCGTTCTTTTTTTTTTTTTTCTTTGCTCTAAGCATTGGAAAAAGTTTTATATGCAGGAAAGAATGGCACTCACCTTCCCCTGCTGCATACCACTGAACTGAAGCTCCTGGGATCGCCTCTCATTACTGCATTCTCCAAGCATATAGTCAGACAAATTGCCATGTTAAACGAAAGCCTGGGGTCTCTTTTACTATCCAGATGCTTTTCTACTTTATAAATGTTACTTTGTAATTTTTCCCCAAATGAACTTGAGCAAACTGGAAAAGTTTATAAATCATGTATAGGAATCCTGCTTCTCCATAAGGAAATTTTAAAAAGAAAATAAATGTTGCATGATACTGAGTTATGGATGCTAAATTGCTCTCACCTCTCAAAAGGAGTTAAGAGATCTAAAGGCAGGTTCTCTAGATTTTCCCTGAAAAATATTCCTTAGAAAATATGTTCTTTTATGTTTTTGTTTTGTTAAGAAATTTTATTAAAAACTCTTTTCCCGCAAACATCCATTGCCTTGAGAGAGTAGAGCCCTCCACAGAAAAGGGCTAAAGTTAATTAAAATGCTGGGTTCCACCAGATCCTGTTTACGTTGAGATGATAATGGTGGTCAAGAAGCTAAGCAGAACAAGACCTGCTATCTAGCTTCAACCAAAACAATGTCTTGGGTGGTTCCTAAAGGAAAAGTTGATGTCAAACACTAAGGTGAAAGCCAGGCTTAGATGTTAAAGTCCCTATCAGGTGCATAACCACATCAAACAAGTCTCATTCAATGGTTATTAGAAAGAGCCAGTCTGAGTATTCAGCTTTACTACTATCACATTATCAACAAAGACCACAAATTTGTAGTTGTTCCTCCTCCTGCTCCTCCTCCCCTGCTCCTCCTCCCCTGCTCCTCCTCCCCGTCCTCCCCCTGCTCCTCCTGGCGTCGTCGTCCCTCCCCCTTGGCTCCTCCTTCCCCTGGCTCCTCCTCCCCCCTCCTCCCCCGGCTTCCTCCTCCCACTCCCCCGGCTCCGCCTCCTGCTCCTCCTCCCACTCCTCCTCCTCCCTTCCCTCCTCCCCTCCCTCCTCCTCCCCTGCTCCTCCTCCCCCTGCTCCTCCTCCCCTGCTCCTCCTCCCCTGCTCCTCCTCCCCCTGCTCCTCCTCCTGCGCCTCCTCCCTGCGCCTCCCCCGGCCTCCTCCTTCCCTCCCCTGATCATCCCGCCCCTGCCCCTCCTCCCCCTGCTTCCCTCCTCCCCCTGCTCCGCCTCCTCCTCATCCCACCTCCTGCCCCTGCTCCTCCCCCTGCTCCTCCTCCCCCTGCTCCTCCTTCCCCTCTCCTCCGCCTCCTGCTCCCCCCCTGCTCCTCCTCCCTGCTCTCCTCCCGCCCACTGCTCTCCTCCTGCTCCTCCTCCCCTCTCCTCGCCCCCTGCTCCTCCTTCCCCTGATCCTCCTCCCCTGCCCCTCCTCCCCGGCTCCTCCCCCCCTGCTCCTCCGTCCTGCTCCCGCCTCCACCTCCTCCCCTGCTCCTCCCCCTGCCCTGCTCCCCTGCGCCTTCCTCCTCCTGCTCCTCCTCGCCCCTCCTCCCTGTCCTCCTCCCCCTTCTCCGCCTCCTCCCGCTCCGCCTCCCCATGATCCTCCTCCCCCTGGTCCTCCTCCCCTGCTCCTCCACCCCCTGCTCCTCCCCCGATCCTCCTCCCCCTGCTTTCCTCCCCACCTGATCCTCGTCCCCCTGCTCCTCCTCCCCCTATCCTCCTCCCCTGCTCCTCCTGCTCCTCCTCCCCCGCCTCCACGCTCCTCCCCTGCTCCTCCTCCCCCTGCTCCTCCTTCCCCTCCTCCCTGCTCCTCCCCTCCTGCTCCTCTCCCCCTCTCCCCCTGCTTCCCCCTCCTCCCCCCGTGCCCTCCTGCTCATTTTCTCCTCAACTTCTTTTTCTCAACTTCTTTCTCCTTTCCAGTTCTCCCCTTCTTTGTGCTGCTGTTGATCTATCCCGGGAGACTTTCACAAGCAATTGATCCCTGGGTTACCACCTCAGCCAGCCCGTTTCTTCCCCGCCTCTCCTCCCCTCCCCTGTCCTTCCCTCCCTTCCTTGTCCTCTGTTCTTCTCTCTTAAGGGCTCCTTTCTTCTGTCTCTTTTCTTCTTTCCTTTCTCGTCTTTTTTCTTTTTTGGAAATTTTTTTCTTTGTTTTCTTTCACAAAGCTTTATTAAAGGTAAAATTAATTTTTGAAACAACAAAGAAACAAATAATCTGCTGGGTTTGGCCATAATTTTAAAGTTAAGAGCAATAACAAAAAAAATAATGAATAATAATTCCTTACGGAAAATTGTTTTTTCATGGATTTTCTTAAATCTCTGAAACATCGACGACTGTAGATGTTCCCAGGGCAATAAATGCATAAATATATGAGATGGGGATAGGGGGCAGAAATTCTTTTTTTTAATATGTCCTTTTCTGTTTGACTGCCTTCATGCTCATGCTTCTGATTTTATTTGAAATATAATCTGGCCCATATTTTTAAATTTGTGACAGTGGTATCTTATAGTGTCACATAAGGAATAAGGTCATTAACAGACAAAACTGTAACTCTCAAAGCTCTGCTACTTAAACAAGTTTTGAACCTAAGATATAAGGAAAAATAGACAGTGATAAATACTTATGGAGATATTCTTGTTAGCACTAGACTGAATTATGTAGAAGCAGTTAGATAAGGGCATTTATCTAGGAGAAAAATTTTAAAGAGCTGGGAACCATTTTCAAATTAGTTTATCTTCAAACAGATAGCTAGTTTTTCTTTAATAAAAATGCCTTGTGTATTTTTATCATTTCTGTAAACATAGAACCACTCCAAAATGGAAGAAAATAGTAAACAGTAAGCTTTCCCTCAAGTAAATATTTGATTAAGTATAAAACCTGTGAAAGGTTGTTATCATTCATTAACATGTGACTTCTATTTTTAGCATCCAACAGCCATCTTGAACATGGAGTTGTCTCTGAAGCAGGTACAATGTAATATTGATTTAACAGTTACAATTAACTGCAATAGCCTTAAGTTGCCTGACTGAAAGTTCATTTGGAAAATTCACTGAAAGTAGAATCTGGAGGTTTAATAGTAAATAATGTACAAAGTTAAGGTTATTCGCTGTATTCCCCTTGATTAAAGACCATTTTTCAGCCTTGTGTGGGAAAAAAACACCAATCCTATCCATTACAAAGTGTTTTTAATTAGGGAGCCCAAGAATTCAACTATAAACTACAGTACAGCCTTTGATGCTGGCTTTGTTTATGCCTTATTTAACTCTCACAATCAGTGTTCTCAACAACAAATTTAAAAAAAAAAATCTTGTTTGTAGTGAGTTGGAATTTATTTTGTTTTGTTTGTTTAGGTTATGCTGAGAACTAAATGTAGGGACCCACACATATTAAGCAATATAGTGCGTATTTTTTTATGAAATGGCAACGATCTTTCACTATGTAGCCTTGGATGACCTGGAACTCAAGGTTTTCATCTTTTAGCATTCAGTCTCCTGAAGCTTGTATTGACAGGCATGAACAAAAGCGATTTTCTTTTGTAGTTGCTTATTTGTGTGGGGTGATAGGCAAAATGGCTCTAACAATCTTCTGTCCACTCAGCTATAACCCCAGTTATGTTTTTTGTGTTAGTAGAATTTCATGCCAAGCCAAGGTGACCCAAGAGATTCAGACTTAGTATTCCATTTCTATGTACACGTCAACATTTAAGAAAGTCATTTGATAATATATATTTCACATTAAGATATTACTCAAATTATATTACTCTCCCAAGTTCAGTAGCAAATGTATTAGGGAAAAGTTCAAGTGGGTTCCTTTTTAGTGTCTTTTCCATGAACATGCTTATTCATTGGCCGTTTATTTCTTGAAGCCCTAATACTGTGCTTTGAGGATAAAGCAGTGAATAATAGTAACCTCCTGAAGGTCTAGATGGAAGCAAAAGGAGAAGCAAGCCAAGCATGTAGAGCAGAATCACACACCGGAGAGACAGGAGAGAAGGAATCCTGAAAGGGAGTTGGCCTGACCAGGAGAAGGTAGATAAGGAAAGAGACAAACGGAGTCATAAAGGATGTTAGAGTTAACAAGATAAATTATAAAAAAAAAAAGGAAAGGGAGGGAGGAAAAAAGTCAACAAATAAGANGGGATAGAAGCCTGCAGGCTGGGCACACATAGGAGGCCATGGTTGCAGGCTCCCGAGGATAGTTACAACTTGCAGACAACAGTTGTCACCCTTGAATTTGACCCTGAGCTCCACGCACTTCACGGATGTGAGCTCCTTTCGGTCTCGTCACGACCCACCACTCTGCTCATCTCACAGGTGGAAAGCTGCCGGAAACAAAGCAGCTTTCCCAGGCCATACAGCTGGCGGAGGTGGTCTACGCGGCCTCTTCACGAGCACCATTGTGCCCTCCCTGCACACCTGTGGAGCGGGCAGAGTCACTGTCCTCATTCACCAATGAGGAAGCAGCCGCACAGCCTCCCAAGGTCCTGTGGCAGATACGTGACACACTCAGGTGGGAACTGGGGCGAGGCGAGCGGGATGGGCAGCACAGAGACAGAAGGGTCCCAGAGAAACCTGCAGCCCCCTCCTGACCTGCCTCTCCTACTCTATCCGGCCTCTCTGAAAGCAGTGATCTCAGAAGTGTCCTGCATAGGGACATTGCTCCGGGGTAAATGACCCAAAAGAAATGAGCTTCTGGAAGGCCAGGGAGGGGCAGAAATATGGGCAGGTCAGGTGACCTGGTTCCCTGCCACCTACTCTTGCCCAGGCACTACAGCACCAGGAAACTCAGGCCTGGGCCACGGAGAGCAGAGTATTTGGCTCAGGTCTTCCAGTGAATCCCAGTGTATTCCAGTGCCAGGGAGATTGAGAACCTGGCCCTGGCCAGACCCTGAGGACCAGACGCCTGCACCCTTTAGAGATCTGGGACAGTTCTAGCAGGTAGCCAAGACTGGGACCTCGGCTCCAGGGTATTTGATACAGACTCTTTGCTCCCATGTGGGATTTCCAAGGCCAACAACCCTTTGAAGCTGGGTGGAAGTATGCCTACCCACCTATGTGCAGTTAAATATTTTGTCATTAATGTGTGTGTGTGTGTGTGTGTGTGTGTATGTATGTATGTGTGTGTATGTGTGTTAAGACCAACCCTGATGTGATTCAACTCCCTAACCCTATCTCAACAACCCAGCCAATGATCTAGTTTCCTCTTCCTCCTCCCCCTCCTCCCCCTGCTCCTCCTCCTCCCCCCTGCTCCTCCTTCTCATTTTCCTCCTCAACTTCTTTCTCAACTTCTTTCTCTTTCTAGTTCTCCCCTTCTTTGTGCTGCTGTTGATCTATCCCGGGAGACTTTCACAAGCAATTGATCCCTGGGTTACCACCTCAGCCTCCTTTTCTTTCCCTCTCTCCTCCCCTCCCCTGTCCTTCCCTCCCCTTCCTTGTCCTCTGTTCTTCTCTCTTAAGGGCTCCTTTCTTCTGTCTCTTTTCTTCTTTTCTCTTCCTCTTTTGAAATTTTTTTCTTTTGTTTTCTTTCACAGCTTTATTAAGGTAAAATTAATTTTTGAAACAACAAAGAAACAAATAATCTGCTGGGTTTGGCCATAATTTTAAAGTTAAGAGCAATAACAACAAAAATAATGAATAATAATTTCTTACTGAAAATTGTTTTTTCATGGATTTTCTTCAATCTCTGACATCTACTACTGTAGATGTCAGGCAATAAATGCATACATATTAGGAAGATGATAGGTGCGAGAAATCTTTTTTTAAATAATTTCCTTTTCTGTTTGACTGCCTTCATGCTCATGCTTCTGATTTTATTTGAAATTAAAATCTGGCCCATATTTTGAAATTGTGCACAGTGGTATCTTATAGTGTCACATAAGGAATAAGGTCATTAACAGACAAAACTGTAACTCTCAAAGCTCTGCTACTTAAACAAGTTTTGAACCTAAGATATAAGGAAAAATAGACAGTGATAAATACTTATGGAGATATTCTTGTTAGCACTAGACTGAATTATGTAGAAGCAGTTAGATAAGGGCATTTATCTAGGAGAAAAATTTTAAAGAGCTGGGAACCATTTTCAAATTAGTTTATCTTCAAACAGATAGCTAGTTTTTCTTTAATAAAAATGCCTTGTGTATTTTTATCATTTCTGTAAACATAGAACCACTCCAAAATGGAAGAAAATAGTAAACAGTAAGCTTTCCCTCAAGTAAATATTTGATTAAGTATAAAACCTGTGAAAGGTTGTTATCATTCATTAACATGTGACTTCTATTTTTAGCATCCTACAGCCATCTTGAACATGGAGTTGTCTCTGAAGCAGGTACAATGTAATATTGATTTAACAGTTACAATTAACTGCAATAGCCTTAAGTTGCCTGACTGAAAGTTCATTTGGAAAATTCACTGAAAGTAGAATCTGGAGGTTTAATAGTAAATAATGTACAAAGTTAAGGTTATTCGCTGTATTCCCCTTGATTAAAGACCATTTTTCAGCCTTGTGTGGGAAAAAAACACCAATCCTATCCATTACAAAGTGTTTTTAATTAGGGAGCCCAAGAATTCAACTATAAACTACAGTCAGCCTTTGATGTGCTATTCAGTATTTAACTCTCACAATCATTTTTCTCAACAACAAAATTAAAAAAAAAATCTTGTTTGTAGTGAGTTTGGAATTTATTTTGTTTGTTTGTTTAGTGATGCTGAGAACTAAATGCAGGGACCCACACATATTAAGCAATATAGTGCGTATTTTTTTATGAAATGGCCACTATCTTTCCATGTAGCTCGGGATGACCTGGAACTCAAGGTTTTCATCTTTTAGCATTCAGTCTCCTGAAGCTTGTATTGACAGGCATGAACAAAAGCTGATTTTCTTTTGTATTTGCTTATTTGTTTGGGGTGCTAGGCAAATGCTCTACATCTTCTGTCACTCAGCTATACCCCAGTCTGTTGTGTTAGTAGAATATTTCATGCCAAATCTCAGTTGACCCAAGAGATTCAGACTTAGTATTCCATTTCTATGTACACGTCAAGATTTAAGAAAGTCATTTGATAATATATATTTCACATTAAGATATTACTCAAATTATATTACTCTCCCAAGTTCAGTAGCAAATGTATTAGGGAAAAGTTCAAGTGGGTTCCTTTTTAGTGTCTTTTCCATGAACATGCTTATTCATTGGCCGTTTATTTCTTGAAGCCCTAATACTGTGCTTTGAGGATAAAGCAGTGAATAATAGTAACCTCCTGAAGGTCTAGATGGAAGCAAAAGGAGAAGCAAGCCAAGCATGTAGAGCAGAATCACACACCGGAGAGACAGGAGAGAAGGAATCCTGAAAGGGAGTTGGCCTGACCAGGAGAAGGTAGATAAGGAAAGAGACAAACGGAGTCATAAAGGATGTTAGAGTTAACAAGATAAATTATAAAAAAAAAAAAGGAAAGGGAGGGAGGAACAAGAGAGTGAAGAATAAGAGAGCACAGCTCTTTCTCATAAGTTGATGTCTAATTTGAGCCAAGACGTATGGGTGCTTAAGGTACAAGGAAGTTAGAAATGAATGTGGGGAAGTAAGCCAGAGAACAAGTAGCAAAGCCTTACCTCTCCTCCCCCTCTATGCTGAACAGCTTATCTTAGGAATAAAAGCCATTAGATGTTTTACCAAGAAGAATGTCAGGAGAAGACTGTCTTTAGAAATATCTGTCTGATTTGGCAGTTTGGAAGATGGATTGGGTCCTTCTGCAGAGGTTGGTGATATGGGAAAAGAAGGTTGAAGTCAGAGGAAATAGTTAGGAATGGTACGAGCAATCTAAAAAATTAGAATAAGAGGACTAAACCAACAGCCATGGAATAAGAGGGGACGAACTAGGTTGGAATTCTGTAGGAGAATGGAAATGGTATGGCAACAGGAAATGTCAGGAACAAATGCTAGATTTCCATGTTGGATGACTGGGGAGATGATGACTCTGTTTGCCCAGGCGTGGCAGCTGGGGTAGACAAAGGATAGCCATTATTCTCATGGGTTTGTTGCTTTATTATACCTCTGAGTCCTTGTACAGATCAAAAGGCAAATATATAAGAACAGAAAGGATGGAAAGCCTAAAATGGCATTTAATTTAAAGAAATACATTGCAAAGAAAACAAATCTCAGTCCTCAGGCAGAAATGAGAGAGAAATTTAGTGAAGAGAATGTAAAGGAAGGTGCAGCCAATTGCCATAAATCCTAAGAGAATTTTGGAAAAACTTATTACATTTTACAGAATTTACGGGACAATAGAAGTATCAGACAAGTTTCCCTAGGTTGAGTACCTGCATGCTATTTAAACATTTAAACAGGTGGCTGTTTCTTTTTTTTTTTTTGGTCTTTTTGAGACAGGGTCTCCCTGCAGCCCCAGCTATCCTAGAATTCTCTGTGTAGACCAGGCTGGCCTTGGACCTTGCAGAGATCGATCTGCCTGCCTCTGCCTCCCAAGTGCTAGGATTAAAGATTTTCCTTTATTTAAAGCTTACAATGGTCCATTGGAGTTGTTTGATTATAAGTTCTTTGAAGACATAGACTGAGAATTATTTGCATGTAATATTCCTCCTCTTCATCCGAATAAACGTGCAGTCATCTAAATAGATATGTATGGAGAATATTGTGGGAGTTTTAGTACTAAATTTCAAAATGTCATTTATCTGCTTGGTTTTTCATGTCTTGCACCCTTTCTTTGTAATAAACAGTGCCTCATTCAAACCTGCTTAGAGATTTCTGCATAGTGATACCAGGCATTTACTCTCGATTCCTAACCCATCTTCTTTCAGTGATCACTGCTTCCTTAGCAAATGAAAGAACTATTTAAAAATAAGAAAGTGTCTGGAGTCTAAGTCACTCCAGTTAGGAGCTATGGCAGAGACTCACCTTCAATGTTGCCTGTGGCATCTGTGCTTGACAGAACCAAAGTGTATGCTCTACCCCTGAGAAAGAATTTGACATCTTAATTCCTCAGTCTAGCAGCTGGGTTTTGACCTTCTTAAATTACTTTATAAAATGCTGTCCATTTTAGTGCCAGCATTTTCCACAGAGTCTGACCAGGGTAGAAATGGTAGCCTTACTTGATTCGTCCTTACATTTCTGTACAACTGTTTACAGGGAGGAGGCAGGACACTGGGATAATAGATTTAGAGCTATCATGTCGTATTTAAGAAAGGGACTTTCTTAAAACCAATCTAGGAGATGTTTCTAATTCCTTCCTTTTGCCTGATTTGCAGCAACAATTGTATATTGGTTCCCGGGATGGATTGGTTCAGCTCTCTTTGCACAGATGTGACACTTATGGAAAAGCATGTGCAGATTGCTGTCTTGCCAGAGACCCCTACTGTGCCTGGGATGGAAATGCATGCTCCAGATATGCACCCACTTCAAAAAGGTCAGCAGAAGCCTCTCTTCCTATATGATGGGTTACTCACACAAAGGGCTTAGAAATCTTGTCATTAAAGTTCAAGATAAATAGCAAGAAAACTTGTTTGTAGGAATGTTACATTTAAAATGTTTAATCATTTTACATAGAATACAGTTGGGATTTTAGAATCAATATTCTGAAATTCTGAATTGTGGAATTAAAGATATACTGTGATATTATATTTATTTCCTTTCATTGATGTGAGACACCATTAGATTTTATTTTTACTAGACAAACATGGTGGTTCAGGCTGGTTATCTGAGCACCCTGAAGGCTGAGGCAAGAAGTGTTTACCATGTTCAAGAACACCCTGAGCTACCCAGGGACATCTTGTCTCATCACCTCCAAATTGCTTTTATTAACTACTTTCTTTATTATGTTTTGCTTCTCTTTTATTTTTAAGTATGTATATAGCCATATCTACTCTCTTGCAAGTAATTTATAAATGATGTTTGTAGAAATGCAGACTCAGCCTACAGTATATCCAGGGACTTAGTACAATTTTGTTTTTCCTCTAATGACTATAATTTGTCAGTTCTGTCACTAGGACATCCTTCAAAGACAAATGCATTCTAGACTGTTCATATGCTCTTGGAAACAATGTCATTTGAGCCAAGAAAGCTAAGCTATGGATTTTTTCTACATGTATAAAACTTCTACAAAGATATAAGATAATAATTTCAGCATGATTTTTAACAACAAAACAATTTAAAATGATGTAAATGATTATAATATAACTGATACTAGCTAACTATATTGTAGTCATTATTTTTGTTTCTACATTATAGTAACATTATTTTCTAAATTACTGTTAGGAATATGTCCTGTTCTAGATAAAATAACAATTTTTTAAAAAATAATAAATTTTAGGTTTTTTCCTAAAGAATTAAAACTCTTTAGGATTTCAAAAAAAAAAAAAAAAAAAAAAAAGAGAACAGGGGTTAGTCTCATTATCACATGGGTATTTATTTTCTTTTTTAAATATTACTTATTTTTTTAATTCTATATTTTAAGAATCAAAGATTGTATATGTTATACAACAAATATTATTTATAATTGAGATATATTCATACTACATCAAAACCCTAAATTTATATATAACTGGGTAAATATGATTATTAAGAATTAAAAGCTAAAAGTTGCTAACATTTTGTTAAACTTTCCTGCCCGTTATATATTCATCTTAGTGAGTCTTTGGGGAATACTTTTCTAGAAGCCAAAAAAGCCAGAGTCCTCATTACTTGGCAATAAATGTTCATTTTGATTAATTGATCCTGTTCCTAAGGAAGCCAAGATTTAAAAACATTCGTGACCTTATGTACCTTATAATATCATATTTTTTTTCTTCTTGCATTTTCCAAGACTGTATCTCTGATCTTACAGACATGCCACTGTGATGTGCTCCCTTACTTAACATAATGTCCATAAGAGGCTACACATCTGCGTACAATGGGTGACTCTTTTACAAGGTTGTCATCTGGTCAGCCTTGCCCCTGGGGAGCACCCCAGGTATCTGAGGAAGTTTATTGCTGTTTCTCTGAACTCTAAAGTGGCAGCATAGACTAGGAAAAGTAGCAAGGAGGGAGGGAGGGATCGATAGAATTTAGCAACACTGTTAGGATTATGCAGTCCTGGTGTGGTATTGCCTAGCATAAAGACTTAGAAAAAAATGAATTGCCGTACATTTCAAAGAAACTAGAAAGGATTTTGAATAGTTTAGTTCAAAGAAATGATAAGTATTTGAAGAGCTAGACATGTTTAACCAGATCGTCACATTGTACAAAATATATATGTATCAAAAATCATATAATAGCAAGTTAATATGTGCAATTTTATGTTTTAATGTATGGATTAAAATAATTTCCAATTAAAGTTACAAATACCAAAGGAAATGGAAATATATTGTAAAGGTAAATAATACAATATTTAATTTATTACTGAATCAAATCTCGGTAACAGTGAATTGATACATGATGAGGTATCTGTGTTTGTAGCTTTTTCCTACTCACTATAGGTTTGTCCACAAGGACTTTGACAAACAGGAGGGGAAGAATAGTTGTTTTCATGTCCTATGCACAAGACCTGAATTCTGTTTACATTCAACCTGTTCTGTTAAATAATTTGTCAAGTCAGAGAAAAAGTTGAATAAAATTCAAATCATCTTAATGAAAAACAGGATTTGTTATGTTGGGGCTTTTCTCACACAAAAATTTAAATTAATGTTAGATTGATGGGAAAACTGACCTGCATTTAGGTTGAACAATAACATAAGTATAGTTGCCTGTGTTAGTGTTAGACATAGTCTTTCTATATTCCAATTATGCTCAAAGATCTAATTAGCTTAATCCTCTTTCTGTAGGCGAGCTAGACGCCAGGATGTAAAGTATGGGGACCCAATTACCCAGTGTTGGGACATAGAAGACAGTAAGTATGGGTTTGATATACATTTTTCTGCCATTTAAAATGATAAGCTTTGTCTTCTGTGTCTTTTAAAAATTATTATATGATTCCAAACATCTCTTATGTATGACTTCATTTTGTATAACACTTATGATCTGGAAATCTAACATGAATTTTTATAAATCAATTCCCTATCTATGTGCCTAAGTGAATAATCTTTTATTAAATCATGATTCATTTCATATGTCTTTTTTATGAACTTTTTTTGATGTTTTGTGTATTTTATACATCATTTCTCAATTCAGTTCAGGCATATTCCCCTTTCCCTTCCCCCCACCCCACCCCACCCCACCTCACCACAGGCCATGCAGTCTGCCATAACTGTCCTGTATCTTTCTCTCAGTCTTTTTTTTTTTTTCATGCTTAGGAATTCACATTTTCCTCCATTAATTTTATATTACTCTAAAATACAGATACATAGTCTTCACCCGTATACAGTAATTACAGAGTTTGAGAATAATTGGTGGGTGGATTCTAGAGCCCATTGAGAGATTCACATTATACCAACATAGTTGCCTTCAGATAGACAAAAATATACCAATAATGTCATTCAGCTTGACTTTCTTCTGGGGGATTTGGTCCTAGCATCCACAAATGAGGGAAACCATTCTCCATTTATCTTTCTGGGACTGTGTTACTTCACTCAGCATAATGGCTTAGAGCTCCATCCATTTACCTGCAAATTTCATAATGCCATCTTTCTTTACTGCTGAATAGTACTCCATTGTGTAGATATACCACATTTTTGTCATCCACTCATCTGTTGAGGGGCATTTGGGTTGGTTCTAGCTCTTTGCTATTGTGAAGAGAGCTGCAATAAACATGGACGTGCATGCATCTTTACGGTAGGATGAGTCATTGGGGTATATACCCAGGAGTGGTATGACTAGGTCAGGTGGTAGGCTCATTCTGAGTCTTTTAAGGGTTCTCCACACTGCTTTCCATAGTGGTTGTACAAGTTTTCATTCTGACCAGCAGTGGATGAGTGTTCCCTTTTCCCCACAACCTCTCCAACATCTGTTGTCTTTTGTTTTCTTGATATTAGCTAGTTGTATTGGAATGAGATGATATCTGAGAGTGGTTTTAATTTGCATTTCCTTAATTATTAATGATGTTGAACACTTTTAAGATGTTTCTCAGCCATCTTTACTTCCTTACTGGTGAAGTCTCTGTTCAGTTCTTTACTCCATCTTTTGAGTAAGTCATTTGTCTTTTTTACTTCTTTGTTTTTTGAGAAGTTTATAAGTTCTTGATGTCAATGCTCTGTCAGATGTATCACTGGTTGTATTAGTCATTTTTCTGTTGCTGTGATAAAACACCATGACCAAAGAACTTATAAAAGGAAGAGTTTAATTGAGCTTACAATTGACGGTTCCAGGGAATTAGAGTCCATTGTGGCAGGAGGCATGGCGGCTGGAGACTGGAGAAGCAAACCGAGGGTCACATATCACAAAGAGCACAGTAAGCAGAGAGGGCAACTGTAGACCATGAGGCTTGTTAAACTCTCTAAGCCCTGCCCCCAGTGTCACA
Organism: Rhizomys pruinosus; assembly: GCA_009823505.1. Taxonomy (NCBI): domain Eukaryota; kingdom Metazoa; phylum Chordata; class Mammalia; order Rodentia; family Spalacidae; genus Rhizomys; species Rhizomys pruinosus. The sequence goes on from VZQC01004158.1 coordinate 584,406, forward strand.
CTTCCTCCAGCACAGCCACACACCCCAAGACCTCCAAAAACAGTTCCACCAACTGGAGACAACGTCCTGAATAACCTAGAGCCTATGGGGGACACTCATTCAAACAACACCACCATTCCATTCCCTGGCCCCCATAGGTCTCTGACAATATAAATGCAAATGCATTCAGTCCAACCCCAAAAGTCCCCTAGTCTCCACCAGTTTCAATGCCATTCAAAAGCCACAATCCAAAGTCTCTTCTGAGACTCAGGCCAATTTCTAAACTGTAAGCCCTCTGTAAAATCAAAAAGACAAATTACATACTCCCAACATACAGCGGAACTGAATACACATTCCCATTCCAAAAGGAGGAATAGATGCATAGTGAGGAAACACTGAACCAAAAAAAGACCGAAAACCAGCAGGGCAAACGTCCAAGTCCAGTAGCTCCACATGCACCTCTGGGATTGACTTCCAAAGGGCTTAGATGGCTCAGTTTTCCAGCTTTGCTTGCAATACACATCTCTTTCTTAGGCAGATACCACTCCCTGTATTCGGTTCTCTTGGCAAATATCTCACAGGTCTGGCATCTTGAATGCTTCTTGGGGTCTCCGCTGACAACCAGGCTTCCTTCACAGCTTCATGCAACGGCCTCTCAGGGCCTACTTTATGCAGCGACAACCCCTGGCTGCGCTTGCTGACTTTGGCGATCTCTGAAAACATGGAGGAAAAACTGATGACCCCTTCACTCTTGCAAATTCATGCCTCTAAAAGCCAGAACCACGTGAATGAAACTGCTAGTTTGGCTGCAATTTGGATACCCTTATTCAACCACATTTGCAACTTTCTCTGCCCTGGACTTGTTGGAGGATTAGCTGGGTGTGTCTTGCCCTGAAGGTATGATTCTTTTTGTTTCTTGTAAATCTCCAGGCCTCCTTAAGCCTACTCCTTATCAAAAAGGAAACTCTCCTTCACAAGCCTTGGCCAACCTTTAATCTTCCTAGTGCAGTTATCAAGATCCAAACTGTACATCTGCATTTCTCTTTGCCCCATCTGCTCTTCTTCACTGTAGATCTGCACAATATTCACAATTAAAAGCCACACCACCATTTCTACATTAGGCTGTCTTGAAATATCCTCCGCCAAAGAACATCAGTCCATTGCTTTTCAACTTAGCATCAGGCAAGCATTTGGGCTGCGGACAAACTGCTGCCAGACTCTTTATCAAAATATCCCGGTTGCTGCCTAAGTCTTTATTTCCCCTGGAACCACATGCTTTGGCAGCCATGCTTTCTTCCAGGCCTCCACTGAGAATGGCCCTTTAAGTCTGCTTACAGTAGCAACAGACTTTTCGAGCCCAAAGTTCCAAAGTCTTCCACATTTCTCCAAACATCCACATGGTCAGGTTCTTCACAGCCAACAGCCCACTCTCTGGTACCAAATTACTGTATTAGTCACTTTTCTGTTGCTGTGATAAAACACCATGACCAAAGAACTTATAAAAGGAAGAGTTTATTTGAGCTTATGATTAATGGTTCCAGGGAATTAGAGTCCATTGTGGTGGGAGTCATGGCGGCTGGAGACTGGAGCAGCAAACCGAGGGTCACATCTCGCAAAGAGCACAGGAAGCAGAGAGGGCAACTGTAGACCTCGAGGCTTGTTAAACTCTCTAAGCCCTGCCCCCCGTGACACACTTCCTCCAGCATGGCCACACACCCCAAGATCTCCATAAACAGCGCCACCAACTGGAGACAAACGTCTGAATACCTAGAGCCTATGGGGGACACTCATTCAAACCACCACACTGGTAAAGATTTCCTCCCACTCTGTGTGTTTTCTCTTCACCTCCTTGATTGTTTCTTTTGCTGTACAGAAGCTTTTGAGTTTTATGAGGTCCCATTTGTTGATTGTTGACCTTACTTCCTGTGCAGCTGCTGTCTGATTTAGAAAGTGTTTTCCTACACCTATGTCTTGTAGGTTGTTGCCAACTTTTTCTTCTATCAGCCTCAGGGTTTTGGCCTTCACATTGAGATCTTTGATCCACTTGGAGTTGATTTTTGTACAGGGTGAGAGGTAGGGTTTAATTTTGTTCTTCTACAAATGGTGATCCAATTTTGCCAGCACCATATGCTGAAGATGCTATTCTTCCTCCAATGAGGGTTTTTTGCCCCTTTGTCAAATATGAGGTGGCCTAAGTTGTATGAGCTCATTTGAATCTTCAATTTTGTTCCATTGGTCAATAGGTCTGTTTTTGTGCCAGTACCAGACCTATCTTTATGACTATGGTCCTGTAATAAAGTTTGGAGTCTGGTAGGGCAATCCCCCCTGTATTGCATTTTTCACTCAGGGTTGCCTTAGCTATTTGGGGTCTTCTTTTTCCATATGAATTTAAGGATTTTTTTTTTCCAAGTCTGTGAAGAAGTTCATAGAGGTTTTGATTGGGATTATGTTGAATCTGTATATCAATTTGGATAAAATGGTCATTTTTACTATGTTAATTTTTCCAATCTATGAGCATGGGAGGTCTTTCCATCTTTTGATGTCATTTTCGATCTCTTTCTTCAGGAGTTTAAATTTTTTGTTGTAGAGGTCTTTGCTATATTTGGGTATGTTTGTTCCTGGGTATCTTATTATTTTTGAGGATATTGTGAGTGGGAAGGTCTTCTTATACTACTTCTACACTTGTTTATTGTTGGTGTAAAGAAAGGCTACTGATTTTTCTAGGTTAATCTTGTAGCCCAACACTTTACTAAAACTCTGGATCATTTCTCGAAGTTTTCTGGTAGAGTTTTTAGCATCCCTTAGGTACACTATCATATCATCTGCAAAAAGGGATAGCTTAACTTCTTCTTTTCCGATTAGTACTAGTTTAATTTCCTTCTCTTGTTTTATTGCCTTAGCTAGTGTTTCAAGCACTATGTTAAAGAGGAGTGGTGATAGAGGGAAGCCTTACTCCACCTTTAAGGGAAATGTTTCCAATTTTTCTCCATTTAGGATGATGTTGGCAGTGGGTTTGATCGTGTTGAGAAATGTTCCTTTCAGTCCTATTCTCTCTAGGACTTTAAACATAAAGTGATGCTGGATCTTGTCAAAGGATTTTTCTGCATCAATTGAGGTGATTGTGTGGTTTTTGTCTTTCAGTCCATTTATATGTTTTATGATATTTATTGATTTATGTATATTGAACCATCCCTGCATCTCTGGTATGAATCCAACTTGGTCATGATGGATGATGTTTTTAATGTGGGTCTGTATGCAATTTGCGAGTATTTTGTTGAGAATTTTTGCATCAAATTTCATTAGTGAGATGGGTCTATAGTTTTCTTTTTTACTTGCATCATTGCCTGGTTTTGGTAGCAGAGTGATGCTGGCTTCATAGAAGGAGCTTGGGAAAATTCCCTCTGTTTGTATCCTTCTAAACAGTTTGAGTAGCAATGGTTGTAGGACTTCTTTAAATGTTTTATAGAATTCTGCCATGAAACCATCTGGACTGGGGCGTTTTTTAGTGGGGATGTTTTTAATTACATCTTCAATTTTCTCAAGTATTATGGGTCTGTTTAAATTGTCAGTCTCTTCTTGGTTGAGCTTTGTTGGTTCCCAGGATTTCAGATATTCATCCATTTCTCTTAGGTTTTCAAATTTAATGGAGTATAGATTTTTGAAGTATTCCTGTATGATTGACTGGATCTTTTCTTTGTCTGTTGTGATATTTCCCCTTTCATCACAAATACTATTGATTTGGAGTTGCTCTATCTTTTTGTTGTTGTTGTTAATGGAGCTAGAGGTCTGTCTATTTTGTTTATTTTTTCCAAAGAACAAGCTTTTGGATTCATTGATTTTTATGTATTGTTTTCTTTGTTTCTATTTCATTGATTTCTGCTCTGATTTTTGTTATTTCTTCTTAAATCTTAGGTTTGGGGTTCATTTATTGTTTTCTCTCAGGTGTTTTTAGCTGCAGTGTTAGACCATTTACTTGTTCCCTTTCTTTTTTTTTGATGTGGGCACTTAGGGCTATAAATTTCCCTCTCAAGACTGCTTTTAAAGTATCCCATAGGTTTTGTTGTGTTGTATTGTCTTTTTCATTCAGTTCCATGAATACTTTTATTTCATTCTTTATTTCTTCCCTGACCCATTCATTGTTCAGGATTGTGTTGTTTAGTCTCCATGTGTTCTTGTAGCTAGTTGGAGTTATTCTGGTGTTCATATTGAGCTTTATTGCACTGTGGTCTGATAGAATGCATGGAATGATTTCTATACTTTTGTATTTGTTGAGGTTCCTTTTGTGACCCGGTATGTCGTCGATTTTGGAGAATGTTCTGTGAGGTGCTGAGTAGAAAGTATATTCTCTAGTATTTGAGTGGAATATTCTGTAGATGTCTGTGAGGTCCATTTGGTGTATTGTATTGTTCAGTTCTGATGTCTCTGTTTATTTTTTGTCCTGTTGATCTATTCAAGGGGCTCAGTGGGGTGTTGAAGTCTCCCACTACTAGTGTGTTAGGATTAATCTGTGTCTTGAGGTCCTGCAGAGTTCTGTTTATAAAGTTAGGAGCACTAGAGTTTGGTGCATAGACATTTAGGATTGTGAAGTCTTCATCATTCATTGTTCCTTTGACAAGGATGTAATGGCCCTCTTTGTCTCTTCTGATTAATTTTACTTTGAGATCTATTTTGCCTGATATTAGAATAGCCACTCCTGCTTGTTTCTTAGGACCATTTGCTTGGAATATTGTTTTTCCATCCTTTCACTCTAAGGTGGTATCTTTCCTTGAGGGTGAGATGGGTTTCTTGTAGACAGCATATGGAAGGGTTCAGTTTCCTAATACCTTCTCCCAGTCTATGCCTTTTGATTGGGGAGTTTAGACCATTAGTATTTAATGTTATTTTTGAGAGATGTTTGTTGCTTCCTTTTACCGTATTTTGTTTGCATTCTTGGTCTAGGTTTATATGTACTCTGTTAAGATTTTGTTGCTTTCTCTCTTTAATTGCCCAAGGATAGTTGCTTCTTTCCTCTGTTCTTTGGATTGCTTTGAAGATTTTCTGAAATGTTGGTTGCTTAGACATGTATTCTTTCATCTTATGTTGTGAAAGATTTTTCTTTCTCCTTCTACTATAATTGACATTTTTGCTAGATATTGTAGTCTGGGGTGACATCTAAAGTTGTTTAATACAGGGAATACTTTGGTCCACGATCTTCTAGCTTTCGTCGTTCCGGCTGAGAAATCAGCTGTAATTCTGATGGGTTTCCCCTTATATGTAACTTGTTGTTTTTCTCTTGTGGCTTTCAGTATTTTGTCTTTGTTTTGAGCATCTAGTGTTTTAATAATGATATGGCATGGGGAAATTCTTTTCTAGTCCTGTCTATTTGGTGTTCTACCTGCCTCTTGTATTTGTATGGGATTGTCTTTTTTCAGTTTGGGGAAATTTTCTTCTATTATCCTGTTGAAGATCTGGCCAATAGTGTTGTCTTGGGACTCCTCTCCGTCCTCTATCCCGATGATGCAGAGGTTTGGTCTTTTCATAATGTCCCACATTCCCTGGTTGTTCCACTCGTGTTTTTTTTTTAATTTTTCATAATCTTTCCTTGAGCTTTTTAGTTGCTCTGTATTATCCTGCAGGTCTGATATTCTTTTTTCTGCTTCTTCCATTCTGCTTCTGAGGCTTTTTCCCATCCTTTCCTGGTGGTTGTATGAATGTTCAATATCCTTTTTCATTTCATCCTATGATTTCTTTAGATTTTCCATTTCCCTCTGGAGCCTTTCTTTCTCATCTTGTAGGTCCTTGGTTCACTGGTCATTTTCTTTTTTTCATTTCGGCCTGGGATCTTTTCAGTGTTTCGACTTCCTTCCAGAGTTTGTGATTTACTCCCTCTAGGTCCTTCTTGAGTTTTTCAGTCTCTCCTCATAGTTCTTTCCACCGTTTGTCATTATCTCTCTCTAGGTCCTTCCTGAATTTTTCATTCTCTTCCCTTAGTTCTCTGATTTCTTTGGATGTGTCTACAGTTGTTCTTCTAAGGTCGGTGTCTTGGCTTCTTTCCTCAGATATCTCATTGTAGGGATCTTCTGTAGGGTTTGGTTGAGTTCAGGGCGGATTTTTAAACTCCAACATTAAATCATTTAATTCTTCTTTACTGGCTTATCCATCCCGTAAAGTTTGAAATGCTATTAGAGTTAGAGCAGGAAGTAGCCCCAAACATTTGCACATACTAAGCAAATTCAAAGACTTACCAGGAAAGTGTGATAAAAGTATCATTACTTAATAGAAGCAAGTTTTAGGTAGCTTACTTTTTTCACAATCACTTATTCCCATATATATGCAATCAGAATGTGTTAAGTGACTTCCATGTGAACATAATTGTTTTAAGCATACTAGGAGACGAAAAATTCCTTTGAGAGCCTGTGCCTCTTTGGAGAGATATCATATAGTACAATTAATGATATGGGAATTTAACAAAAGATGTCTCACTAGAAGCTGTATTGTTCAGAAGATAGAATGGGGAATTGAGAGGAATTTTTATGTTTGTATATAAAAATTAAAAAAAAAATCTAAAAAAGTATATAGAGCCTTTCATCACGCACTCTTAGAGCTGTAGTACCCTAAGTATTTTCATTTTCTGTTCTCTTCTTTAATGTTCCTGAAGAAAGAGCATCAGCCTCTACTGAGCTCTCTAAGTCTACTCTCCTGTCTGCAAGGTGTGTGCTTGTACATGTACTCAGAACTCTACTTAAAACCTCCACTTGGATGCTGAACTAGCATCTCCAGTGAATGTCTGAGAATGAATTCTTATTATCATCTTCAGACCTGTTCTGTAGAGTGTCTCATATTAATAAATAGTGCCACCTTTCACCTGGCTGTGTAGCTGAAAAAGCATCTCAGAATCCCACTTATGTTTCTTACTTTTTTCAGATTATATGATCAACTTCTTGATAATCCTTCTAGCACTGAGGCTACTCTATCACGTCCCTTGTCCTGCGTGCCAATGAAGCTGCTGTTCCTCCTCAATAGCCTTCTCGTCTCCCTGCTCCCAAGCTTGCTCTTCCTCAGTATAATCAACTCAATAGACAGAGAAATCTTTTTTAAAAGCTACAGTCCAGTCCAAGCATGTTGCTGCCAGACTCAAAATGTTTTACCAATGTTTTGGGACAAGTGTTGGTAAATTCACAGCCATTGCCTTGGCCTATAAGACATTGTTTGACCCTCTCATGTCAATTCTTAAACCTCATTAACATGCTGCCCTATTTTTAGCTCACCGACTTTTTCTTTTTAAGGTGCATTGCAGTATCCTACACCTGAAGAATGCTTGTTTCCAGTAGTTCTTACAGCTACACTTTAATATTCTTTAATTCCCCAAAATGGTATCCAAAATACCTTTGTGCCTTTCAATAGCCAGCATGCTGTCTTTCCATAGTAAATGCTATCATATACTATATAATTTATTCATTTAATTGCCTATTTATCTTTATCTGAGAACATAAAATTTGTGAGGCAGTGGATTGGCCTGTTGTCTTTACTGTAGTACTTCAAATAATTCCAGTGTGTTAGACACATAAGATTTTGCACAACGAATTAGAAGGGGAATGGAAACTCAGATGGCCAGCACTATGTTTTAAGAAGAAAATTAAAACTTATAAAGCTGCAGTAATAAAACCCAGAAAAACTTCACATAGTTTGGAAGAAGTTTAAGGCAGTCTGTATTTTTTTTTTTTGTGGAAAATTATGTTTAAATTCTGTGATGATAAGGTGTAATCTCTTATGTGTTCCTACAATCTTCCCTCCACAATAACAATAATAGACATCTGTATAGATAATTTATTGGATTAAGAGAAACTAGAGGCTGAGAATTAACTATAGGATTTAAAATGGAGTTTATGGGAATATAAGCAAAACTAAAGAGATTATACCACAATGTGGGAAAAGATGACAGATTTGGACAGTAACTCATAGTATAGGCAAAGCTAATGAATTACAACCCATTACAAATACGTGTTGCACTTTCTGGGCAATCATGTCTTAAAAACTTAGACATAGGTATTGCCCATTTTTCTTCTTTCTTTCCTTTGTCCCTTACTTTAATTTCTAAAAACTATTATACTGCATGACCAATGATATCAAATCTCCAGAACATGAAGATAAGCTATGTCTAACATTATAAATAAAGTACCTTATCTTTTTCTAAATTGATGCATCCTATGGTTGAATCAGTCGAAGTAGAGTTTCTTCTGAGTTCTTCCCTCATAAGCAAACAATCAAGCTGCATCTTCCCTGCTTTACCAACAAATCTCCTTCCCAGTATCAGTGTACATTACTTTCAGATGCTACACACTTTCTCTTCCACAGTTGGCACTGGTAATCCTCTGTGCATTAGGAAAATATTAACTATGAAAAGCACAGATTTGATCTGTTGAATTATTGGAGATAATTGGTGGAGTAATAGTTTGAAAAAGAATACACTCATATGAATGTTAGATAAGGTTAATTCATAATGGTGTCAACACATCTAAATTTATCAATTGGGGATTAAACACAAATATGTTCAAAGAAACCTTAAGAACATGCCTAACTATTGGATATGTACACTCCTACTCACTAATGATTATTTGTGTTTTTGTTTGGATTCTTCTTTAAGGCTTGATATTTTGTTGATGCCTAAAATGTTTATTTAGGCCATCTATAGATTTGAAATTTCTTAATATATGATGAAAAAGTCCATGTTTGGGCTAGACTGTACAGCTCTCAATTTTATTTGATCCAATTTGATATACAGACTTTATATTTCACATGGGAAACAGCCTTTGAGTAACCTGAATGGAATATATTTTACATAGTAAGGCTGATTTATGAGAATAAGATGTCCAAAGCAGTACTTCCTTGGCATTATGTTAACTAGGCTTTGGTAAATGCACACTAGCTAAAGAATCTGCTCAACAAAATGGAGGGCAGTACAGACATGGTGTTGAGTGTCAGTAAGGATCCCTGGCATGTTCATGTCAAAGAATTTTGTCAAGCGTATACTCTGTCCTAACTTCACTGACAATGAGATTTCTGAGTGTTATCTGGTCAGATGTGTGGAGCAGCTTAAACAGAATTTCTCTATAAAAGTAAATGCTCTTCCAGAACTTACTGAGTATGAGTTATAATGTTGAATCATTAAAAGAAACAGATAAACCAAAGAGAACGTTATTGTGTTACGTATTACATCCTGTAACTCATCATTTCTTAAAAAACAATTGCAATTCATAATATTGTGATGACTGACTAAAATTATGATACAGATGTAGTTTTAAAAATTTTGTTTTGATAGTATTTGACTCTTAGGTAACAGTATTATAACAAGAATTTCCTTCCTCTGTAATAATGTGTATGATTCTTTCCCAATGGCATCTGTTCTAAATCAGTCTATTTTCCCATTGCTTTTAAAATCAGGTCAAGGTTAATCTCCCATTCCATGTTTGCCTTCTAGGCATTAGTCATGAAACAGCTGATGAAAAGGTGATTTTTGGAATTGAATTTAATTCAACCTTCCTGGAATGCATACCTAAATCCCAACAAGCATCTATTAAGTGGTATATCCAGCGGTCAGGAGATGAACATCGAGAGGAGGTAGGATACCATCAATAAAGATGCCCACTGATATACTAGTGCTTATTCAATTTAAAATACAAGTCGTTCTCTCTTTATACAAAAAATATTGGATATTTTTTGCATTTTAAGATGTTGATTTACCTTGGCTACATTTTGATATTTTAACCTTAAATGAAAGGAGATAGCATATAAATTTTATAGGTACTAAAATGTGGTTATTTCTTTCCATCAAATATAATTACTTAGAGCATGATTTAACCTCCATAAAAATTTAATTTCACTTTCAGAATGAAAAGTGTAATCTCTCAGCTAGAGATACCACCATTCGCCTATGGCTGCTTATACCCATATCCTTTATTTACCTGAAAATTCTATGCATAACTTTAATATACTTTATGACAGTATATCACATAGCCATGATGACACCATGCTCCATGAATTTCAGTGGGGCAGAAATAGTGTATTTATTGAGTTTGGCTTAAAAGTACGTTGCATGCAATATTTCAACTGGTATTTTCATCCCTCTTTGCAACTAGGCAGTTTCACATTGTCTAGGATATGCAATGCTGCTTCCTGAGTTGGGGAACAGAGCAATAGCCCGGCTGCACTTGAAGTGTTTTCCCCTGCAGGATGCCTTGTGCTCCTTACTCATATGGCCACAGTTTGGAATCTTTCCTTCACTCATAAAAAACCCAAGGGAGGGACCGCAATCTCCTGGGACACAGTGCTGTCACCAGGTTATTTTGTACTAGGAGGAGACAATTTCCTTACTGAGCCACGTCACAGTTGGGTGCAGTTGGGGAGGTCATGAGTCAGTTATCTGCTGACTTTCTTATAAAGCTGTTCTTGAAATTGATGATGTTTATGCTGTAACTATCAAGTGAATTGGCAGTCCCCAAGCTTCTGTTGAACTTTTTGGATAACTTTCATGAATAGAAGAGGCAGTACCCCCTGCCATTTACCATACTGTTTTTTCTTGGTTGATTTAAATGTTTTTAAAACATCTTCAAATACCTGCATTTTCCATTCATGTAGTTCTTTGTTTTAAACTTATTCCTTTTGTTATGAAAGCAAATAAAATATTTTTTTAAATTGCATTAGCACACAAAGAAACATGAGGCCACTTAGTATGGATTCACACAGGGAATATTTGGAGTTTATTCAGTTCCAGTGTCTTACTGAACTGGAACCACTTTCCCATATCATTCTATTAATAGTAAATACCAGGTCTTTTGTCTCTCTTTTACCCACACTGAAGCCCCAATCATCCAGGAGCACGCTTTAAATAGTTTAATTTTCTGTTTAAAAGTAATAATAATTTCCTTATATTTAAATATTTTAACTTTTCTACTTATGACAAACTCATAAAAGCAAAAGACGTTGAAGACATTGATTATTATACCTCTGATTTTTCCATCAAAATCACAATGATAACACATGCTCCTCATTGAAGCAAAGCTGTACATCATAATTGAGGAATATTTTATCAGTTTGAAGAAGTATTATGCTAACATTTACTTCTTTGAATAATAGTGTCTACGAACATGTGTTCTCATGCTTCTTAGCTACTGAGGAATGCCTTACCTCACTGTGTAGTTTTTATTGCCAGAGTCACTTCAAAACAGAAACATCAAGCCATTAATATATTATGGATATTAATAATTTAATATTAAAATAAGTAAGTTCATTGCATATATTTTAATTTCTTATTTGTAACTCTTCCTAATTTTTCTATGGTGTCATATTTGATACAGGCAAATCTACTCATGTATGGGACTTATAGACTCTTTTCCCAAGGAGACAGCATGTTTTTCCCAATTATTTTATACTTATACCTTACATTTTTTTTTTTTTTTTGGTCTTTTTGAGACAGGGTCTCCCTGCAGCTCTGGCTGTCCTGGAACTCACTCTTTAGACCAGGCTGGCCTCGAACTCACAGAGATCCGCGTGCCTTTGCCTCCCAAGTGCTAGGATTAAAGGCGTGCGACACCACGCCTGGCATTTATTTATTTCTGTATGTGTATCAATGTACTGTCTGCATGCAAGTTTGTGCACCCGTGCCATGCAATGCTGTGGAGGTCAGAAGAGGCTGTCGGATTCCCCTGGAACTGGAGTTCTCCTGGAATTGGAGTTTCAGACGGTTCTTGGCCGCCATGTGGGTGCTGGGGATCGAACCCGGGTCCTCTGTAAGAGCGGTCGGTGCTCTTAACCGCTAGGCCATCTCTCCAGCCCCACCTTACATTTTTATATTTACATTTCCTGAAAGCTGTGAGTTGTTCTAAAATATAAGCATAAATTTGATTTATGAAAAATAATAAGTCAGCTGTTTTAGTGCTATTTTCCTTTTCCTTTTTGCCAAAATATTAATTATTGGTTATTGTATTAATAAACATTTTTCCCATAAAATTATATATAAGTATACTTGATAAAGGTAAAAATATTATGCAAATTATTCCTTACATTTTTTTCCTTTCTTCCACAATAAATTAGAAAAGATATCAGTGTTTTATTTTTAATACAGTTACACTTTTTTCAACGGGTTTATAGACCTTCATTTTATTCTCTATATTAGGAGCTTTTTTTCTTATTTAATACTATCTCCCCTGTACTAATATTTTCTATTTTCTGGAGAATGGAATGTTCTTAAAGCTCTAGTGTCTTCCAAGACCTGAGGATGCTTTATGTAGCCATGTAGCCATTGCTCTTTGTCAGAGCACAAAGTCCCTGACCCCTGCCGCTTAGTACCTAAATGTCTTTTGGCATTTTCTCATTCTCTTCCCATTTTAAGGAATTGCTTTTCACAAATGGCAAACATATTATCCTTGGCCGTTCATCCAATGGTCTAATAGACCTGGGTAAATCGATGTAGTTCAAATACTTTTAAAGCATGTTTTATATCTCTGAGTCAAACAGTGAAAGACCAAACAGAGTATTCCATAGAAGGAAAGGTAAAGGACCATGACCATATAATGAAATGCCAGGTGTTCATGAAATGTCCAGCCCTGTGGGGATGGAGCTAATGTGGTAAGGAGGTAAGGGAACTAGGACACAGGAAAGCTACATAAACAGGATGTGAAAAAAGAGGGCCCAAAGCAAGGATGAAGTATTGCACAATGTGTAGGAGGTTGAAGTCATCATTTCTTCCTGTCAGAGAACAAAGAAAACAATGAGAAAACACACTCATTCCAAAGAGTGAGGATCTCTGAGACCCACAGTAAATAAATGCATCTTACCCAGATAAGACTGAATAAGGAGAATCTCAAGATGAACTAGAACTGCAGGTACCCAATGTACCATGGTTATGACCTCAGGATATTTTCTGTGAGATAAAACCTTTAGCACATTACCTATCAACCACCATGGCAGTAATAATTTTGCTAAGGCTTCACAAAGAGCTTTCCTTTTAATCTCCAACACACTATATGCAAATGGAGAACACTGGGGAAGAAAAATGAATTATAAAAGAAAGTAGAACAGATAGAGTCCAGCCTCCATGTTTATTATTTTCTATTTTAAAGTATGAGTACATTGTCTGCATGTGAGTAAGTGCACTTTTGTCATGCAATATCCACAGAGGTCAGAATAAGATGCTGGCTCCCTGGAACTGGAGTTATGAATGGCTGTTAGCCACCACGTGGATGCTGGTAAATGAACCTGGGTCCTCTGCAAAAGCAGCAAGTGCTCTTACCAGCAGAGCCATTTCTTCAGCCTCCAGCATCCATGTTTATAGAGACAGTATTTGCAATCTAAGATATATTTGCACTTTAAAAATGATGATGTTAAATTTGAGAATGCAATTTCTGTTTAAAATTGTCCCTTTAGAAATCTTCCAATGTAAATTCACATTTATTTTACACAGGGAGTTCCTATGGTTTGAGAGTATAAATGGTTGTGAGGTTAGTTTGTATTACAATAACATTTTAAGCTGTCAAGGCCTTCACAATCATTCCATTGGGAAAAGAAAGCATATCAAAATCACCACATGGGTAAAGGAAGGGACAAAAACAAGCAAACAAGCAAGAGCCTGATGGTGTGGACTCAGAGCAGTGCAAGGCAGGCCTGGAGACCATTCAGCCTCATTAACCAGGATCTGAGCTGTGACCTGCCTTTGGCCTCAGATGGTATCCCGCCAGCTGCACTTCTCTGGCACAGAGGGTGGTACCCTTATACTTGTTAGTTAACTGGGCTGGTAGCCAATGATGTTTCTTTCCTTTTTCTCTTATTTCCAGAATAAGATTTTTTCTACATATTTTTCACATAAGAATGCAGAGTGTAGTCCACCCACTGTGAATAAATTTAATTTAGCTGTCTTTCTGCCTCTATCATTTCCATCAGCTAAAAATCTCTAATACAGGGGCAGATGTATAATCTGGGAATCCTCCAGGTTTCTTTGTTGTTATTTTTTATGCCTAGCCATTCAACCACACTCCATATTTAAACAAGTCCCCTGTGTTGGTAAACATGTCCTTGCTTCCCTGTAGATAGTTCATCATTCAGAGCATTTGTGGGCTTAGCATTTGAATTGTCTCTCAGTAAGACTACTTCAAAGGCTTGAGGATCACATTTCAGAGGAGATTCTTTTTGGTCAGTGTGCTTTCTCACACCTAAAATCACATTACCACATTAGCGTATCCCGCAGAGGTATGACAAAAATTTTCAGAAATGGCATCATCCAAAGTGTTACAGACAGGATCAAAATTCAGTCCATAGTAATAAACAGAATCTAATTTTACATGATGCCAGCTTCCTTACTCCACTCCTGAGCAGTTATAGCTTGACCTCCAAAGCTATAGCCACACTTTTTAGCTTTGCTTTTCACAAGTCACAGCTTCTGCTCTTCAAATCATTGTTTGGTGCTACCTAGAAAACAGAGCCAGTTCCATCACTCTGTTCTCCACAACCTGCAGAGTGATCCTCTAACTTCTTTTTCTACATAACAATGATTTATCTTACATTCTCCCTCTCAAATTGAAATGTCAAGTTTGTGATGTTAGGACACTGAGTTCTATCTTAAATCACTGTAAAGGTCATCAATAGTGTGAGTTTTACTTCACTGATTCTCACAGCATTTCATTCTTATCTCTCCACTGGAAGGAAAAACTAAATGGATTCCAAAGGTTCCCTTAGACTTAATAAGAAAGAAATGCAGAGAATTCAGGATATGGTTTGAAGGCTACTATTTTAGCTGAATTTTTTCACCCTCTTCAACTATAGCTGACAACATTATGTTTGATGACAGAAAGATGAGGAATATATCTGTTAGGTTCACCTAAGTAAAACTATGTGGCCTGTTTCCATTTCCTGGTAACTCTCTCTGTTTCTAATTTATTACCTTCATTTTTCCAATCCTGCAGTTGAAACCCGATGAAAGGATCATCAAAACCGACTATGGGCTACTGATTCGAAGTCTGCAGAAGAGGGACTCTGGGATGTATTACTGCAAAGCACAGGAGCACACTTTCATCCACACCGTAGTGAAGTTGACTTTGAATGTCATTGAGAATGAACAGATGGAAAATACCCAGAGGGCAGAGAATGAGGAGGGGCAGGTCAAGGATCCATTGGCTGAGTCACGGTTGAGATACAAAGACTACATCCAAATCCTTAGCAGCCCAAACTTCAGCTTGGACCAGTACTGCGAACAGATGTGGCACAGGGAGAAGCGGAGACAGCGCAACAAGGGCGGCCCAAAGTGGAAGCACATGCAGGAAATGAAGAAGAAACGAAACCGACGACATCACAGAGACCTGGAGGAGCTCCTGAGAGCTGTGGCTACGTAGCTTTCTATTTAATTTAAAGACAGAATTATTTACCTGCCTGCAAAAGTACTGTCTTCTGTTCTGTACATCCCTTAAATTAACTCATAATGCTTTCCGTGGAATTTAAGTAAGGCACAGAGCAATAGGCAGAATAAAACTACAAATGACAAATATGAATTCTTCTGAACCAGCTATTCAAGGACAAAACTTGTATCATCAAAGTATAAGAATTATCCTCAAAATAGGAGCTTCTGTAAATGTTTTGAATTTAATATGTCATGCAAATAAGTGAGTTAAACAAGCAGTCAGATCCAATGTTGCATTAAGGTGCTTTATTCCCTAGCTGTGCTATGTTCTTATGAGAAGATAAATCATTCCAAGTTTGACCTGGTGATTTTGTATTAACTGGAGGAAAGGCACAAATTAAAACTGCTCACATTATTGCCAGATGCTTTCTCAATGAGCTTTCAGCCCACTCTGAGCACAGTATGAGAGCTTCTTTGAGGCCACAGTTTTACGTTTAGGGTATGGTAACACTGATTTGTGGGAGGGGATGAAGGATTCTCACAGGAGTCCTTGTGATTTGTCAAAAGAAACAGGCTCACAGACAGAACCCTATGCTTAGTAATATGTTGCTACAAGACATGCTAATTTCTACATGCACATAATTCATAATTCCTGTTTTGATAACATGGGGGATGTTTCAATAAAGCAAGGATGACATCAATTGAAAGACATGTAGATGGGACTTGCTGGAAGTCAGAGGAAGGAGAACTATCAATTCTGGCTCTGGGAGAAAAATCATATTTCCATGAATAAGAAGAAATTCACAAACAATGTTGACAGACTGTAATAGAACTCTTTCCAATAGAGGTAGCTGCCAATTTGTGTAAAGTAAAAATCCTAGGTTATAACCAAATGCTAACAAATGTCCAAGGAAAAGTAAAATTTGCCAAGGATAAAAGGATGACAATATTGTATTTAAAAACAACATATTTCAATATTTGTTTCTTCTCTTCTAAGTATTTATCATATTCTGTATATTATTTACATTTATGTCTTTTATTGGATTATATTTGAGTAAATAGAAAACAATATATAATTCCTTGTGGTTCTCATCCTCAGCCTTTCACCACTGTGCTATCCTCACAGCCTGAAAACAATATATAATTCATATAGAGATAATTACAAAGATGACTGTGGTGGGGAGCAGGGATTTATATTTGTTGAATGAATGGACAAGTACAAAATTTTGACAACGGAAAGGGTTAAATTAACTCTTTGACATCTTTTTCTTCACACAACTGTTTTGAATTTCTAAGGTGATATGTTATACATCAAGTAGCATTGTTTTAGTAATTTAACAACAAATATGTATACCACATGTAAAGAAAACAAACTCTCAGCATTTATGTAAACATCTTTTGTGTTTTGTTTGGATGTTGAAATATCAAACTGGACTCTTTCTGAACATGTACGGTGTGTTTCCTATCTGTCTAGGCAGGACCCACCTTCTTTTCTGGCAGCAGACAACCTTTAGCCTTCTTCTGTTTTGCTTTTTCATGCTCTATATGGTGTGAAATGAACAATTAGTCACTTCCTCACAAAGAATGCAGCTTTTTAGAAAACCAAACAACAGGCCTTGCTTTTTTTTTTCCTCATGAATTCGACATGGTTTGAAAGAAGTCTGTGAAAAATCTATGTGATTAGAAGGCAAGTTACTGAAGAATCAAACCATCTCTGTGTTCAAAACATTGTCTGTACCTTCTATTCATTTTATTAAATTGGCTATGTATCTTCAAGAAGTCACACTATGAGGCTGAAAACTCCCTTTGCATATTACAACCTTGAGTATTTTAGATGTTCCACTATAAGAACAAGTGAAGGAACAATTTTAATAAGTGAATCAGAATGGATTATTTTTCTAAAAGAAATGCATTTGCATCGTTATGTCAGGTTTAGACTACTAATCAATATCATTCATGGGTATTTATTACTATTGATTTGCTGGGATAAAATGTCCTACATAATTACAGCTATCTCAAAGCAAGTAAATATTAAGAACAAGCTTTATTTATTTTATTTTTTTGTGGTTCTCAGCCTCAGCCTTTAACGGCTGCGCTATCCCAACAGCCCACAAGCTTTATTTTTAAAAGAGTTTTAGATTGTTGTATATAGGAAAGTAAGTCAAATATGGATGGTGCTGGAAAAATTACACAAAGTGCCAATATGAATTATGACTGATGAAAATGCATCTTTTCATTGAAACAAGATTATCCAAACAAGTTTCTAATTACTTAGATCAAATGTTCATTTTTCAAACAATATTTTGAGGATCTGTTTTATCCCTTCCATTTAAAATTCTAGCTACTTTGAATGAAGAACTACTACCTTATGTTAACATATATTATAGATATTGTTAGTAAAATGAGATCAGTTAATTAAAGTGAGGACTAAGTTGTATTTATATTGTTTTTATAAAATGGCCGTATCTAAGCTATACTTAACTTTTTGCTGGTCAGAACACTTACAGAGAGTGTGAATATCTTAAATCGACAAATTCAATGTATACTTTTCACCAATTATTTTCCATTTTTTCATAAAATAATAAAGCTGCAGAATATTGCTCATATATTCTAAGGCACAATTTCTCTCTGGAGAGGCTCTTGAAATGTCAGCTTTTTTTTTTTTTTTGTCTTCAATACATGTGCCTTGTATTTTTTCCCCCTGCATCTCATAACAGCTATTTAGGCTGCTAAGTGGAATTCTGCTTGTCTGCTTTTAAGAGTTTTTTTTTTTTTTTTTGAGAAACAGTTGAAACAATTTATATAAAATTCTTTCTTCTTTTCCCAAAGATTTTGAAACCCTACATTCACATGATTGAGTAACCATTTACAGAAAGAGTTAAATTACTTAAAGAAATGCAAAAATAGAGGAAAAATATCAGTAATTTGAAGAATCCTCAGCAGTTATCGAAAATAATTCACAGACATAATTCCTTTGTTTAAAATTATAGTTTTTTTTCAATATGTTGGTTATAAAATATTCTTACATTTGAATTTTCCTTTGGGCTGTAACGGATTCTACATATATTAATCCATGTTATTCATAATGAACTGGATGAACTCAACTGAAAGATACAGCGGTGATTCCCTTTTGTGCCAATATAATCAAGACTGAAATTCCAGGGACAATTTGGTATCATTATAATTTATATAAAATAATAAAATCAAGCAAAACCATTCATGAAGCACTGATTATTTTTCTTAAACTTAAAGATGTATTTCACATAGTTCACTAAGAGATGAAAATCAAATTTAAAATACCTCTTTTTATAATCTCACATTTGTAGTCATCAATGTGCTTCAACTGAGTAGTCTTGGGGAATTGAGAGATTAAAAGGCAAATGTGATTTTAGACATTTTTAAAATAGAAAAATAGATTTTTTTTCTCACAGTAAATGATCACAATATTTAAAAAATTCAGTTCATATGTGAAATCAAAGAAGTATAAAAATCTAAAATTCCAAGTTTTGGCAAACTGAAATTGAAAATATTTGTGGAAAAGGGAGATAGGTAGCTCTTGAGGGAAGAAAGAAATCTGAAGAAACAAACTTTCAATCCTTACACTGTTAGTGGTATCAATTTTGAATTTTGACATTAAAAAAATGTATTATTTTAGGTTAACATAGTTGAAATTGGTAAATGTATATGTTGATTGTATTATAATAAAATACAAATATCAGTGTTCTGTTATTATAAAGATTATTGATATCTATGAAAATTTTCTTTTTCACAATTCCAAATATGGTAAGTAAATTTTATAGAATAAACTAACTAAAGCAAGACATTCCTGAAAGTTTTCAAAGTGCATTTTTATTTTTAGCATGCAATAATTTTATTTGTGAAAGAAACAATAACTATCCTTCGCTCTTGATGCAATTACAAAAGTTTTATTGTGATTTAATTTAGAATTTGGCTTATTGAGGTGAACATCATCACCACAAGTAACATCTCCATTTAACATTTCCAGTTAATATCTCATAAGTTAAAATTTAAAATATTCATCCATGTGTTGATGTGAATATACATGAGTATAATTTATTAAAGAAGATGAGATTTTGCTTATAGTTTCCCTTTTCAAAGATATTTCCTGGATTTATTTTATAGTAAATGATATTTTATTCTTACTTGGCATCAATAGGAATGATACCTTATATTTGAAAATGGATGATACTATAATATTTCCAAAAATATTTACTCAAAGAATACCTGAAATATATGGAAAATTACCAGTTTTTGTGGCTGTTCTCACAAACTTCAAACATGAGTTAAAATTAACACATAATTATAAGACATGATTTATACCATGGTCAAGGTCACTTTTCAGTTTTTTTTTTTGTTTTGTTTTTTTTTGGTCTTTTCGAGACAGGGTCTCCCTGTAGCTCAAGCTGTCCTGGAACTCGCTCTGTAGACCAGGCTGGCCTTGATCCTGAGTGCTAAGATTAAAGGCGTGCGCCACCACGCCCAGCGGTTCAAGGTCACTTTTCAACAATGAAGGTTTCCCCTCTCAAGTCTGGGCTGGGAAGTCCATGAATTGCAGGCTGATGTCAGGTTCTGTGCCTGCTCAACTGCCACTTTACCGTTCTGTTTATTCTTACATAATTGGAAGAAGTAAACTGAATGTTTTGGACTACTTCATAAAGGCACTAATCTCAGTTATTGGGACTCCGCTATCATGACCTAATCACCTCACATAATTTCCACTTACTAATATTATCAACTTGAGCGGTTATGATTCCAACACTTGTGTTGGGGTGGAAAACTGAACATTTACAGTATAATAGAGCACCTAGGTCCCAATTCAGGGCCAGACTTTTGCTGTAAAGTACAGCATTAATTATTGAGAAAACCTAGGGGGTATTTGTTTAAAGACAGGAATAGATGTGAATAATGATGCAGAAAGAGGTCAACTGTGCATCATTAAATTGGAATAAAAGGCATCTATCATCAGACAACTTGATGCTTGTATTGCATGGTTTTCTTCATTGAGAAAGCTTTTATCTAGAAGAAGTGAAAAATATGGTTTCCTGGTCATTTCTTTCAGAATCTTATATAGAATTACTTATAGTTTATGTAGGTATGAACATACATCTTAGGGAGTGATTTTGTGATATCATGAATTTAAAATATACATCTTTCAAGAAACTGTATTATAGCAGTATATAATTGGAGAAATTTCTCCGTAGATATTTTTCAAAGTGTGTATTTCAAAATAAACTATAAAATAAAGGAGAGAGTAATCTATATGTTCATGAAAAAATGCATAAGTAAGTATTCAGTCACTAAGGAAGTACAGATATTTAAATAAAATTACTGGGTATATCAGGAAAAAGATTTCAGAAATGTGATTTCAATGGAAGAAACAAGCAACTTAGGAATGCAAACAATTTTACAGATCTTATCAAGTCTCAAGAAACAAATGATATTCCTTATGAATAGTTGCATTCATACATAAGGAACAAGCATATTAAAAATTTCTAATGAAGTTAAGCCCTAAATTCAAGCAACAGTTTCCACTAAGAAGGAAAGTAAAGCATGAAGATATGGGAAGTTACAACTTTTTCCATAACATTTAATTTGTTAAAAAAAAAAAAGCCAGGTGTGGTGGTGCATGCCTTTAATCCTAGCACTCAAGAGGCAGAGACAGTCAGATCTCTGTGAGTTCAAGGCCAGCCTGGTCTACAGAGTGAGCTCTGGGACTTAAAGGGAAACCCTGTCTCAAAAATACCAATAAATAAATAAATAAATAAATAAATAAATAAATAAATAATAAATCTGAACTCAACATAGTAAAATGTTGAAACCTGAAAAAAGTATTAAGTTAAAATTATATTATTCTTAAGACAGTTTGATGTGTTTGAAATGTTCATGATAAAAAAGTAGATTATATATGTTTAAAGAGATAGATGATAGATAGGATAGATGATAGAGAGAAGTGATAGATACATAGATTATAGACAGATAGACAATAGACAGATAGATAGATCATAGATACAAAGATATGGAGATACATAAATAAAAGCACAAGCCACTCTATGGAAAATTCTAGACAGGGTGAGGTAAAGGAGTAAAGGAAAAGGACCCCATGTTGGAATGTTAAAACACAGCAATTGTACTGTAAATACAGTCTCCCAGTCTGAGTTATTGTTACAGCATGGAATTTCTCTCTGACACCTGGTTATTTTAAAAACTTCAGTTAGGACCTTGGTGGCCTCAGGGATCCAGGTCCAGGACAATATCAGTCTTCTAAGTTCCAACATACTGTTATAGAAACACTTAAGGCATGTAGAATATAGAACAATGTGCTTAATATACCATGAGAGTCAAGCTGATGTTTAAAATATAGAATTTCTTCTTCCTGACTTACATATAAAATGTACATATCAACTCATGCTCTTTATGTAAACTGAAGAGTGAAAAAAATTATTTACATCTTGCTAAATGTGTTTAAATGGTCTAGCAAATCATTATTTTTGTAAGATTCCATATCCCTTCACACTTTTGATTCACTATGAAAGTTTTACATGCAGGGCTAGGCCAAATCTCAACTGAGCATTTTTGCCTCTTATACATTCTCATTTCTAAAAGACCATGCTGAAAAGGGGTCAGCATACGTAAATATGTAGTATAAACTACCATATTCAGAGGGTATGTATAAAGTACATAAACCTGAGTAAGGAGAAAATGAAACCAATTTGCTAGATGGGAAGTATTCGTTCAGAATCAGGAAAAGGGCTGTTTCATGGGGCATATCCTTCTAAGCTTTTAATATGTTGAAACAAATTACCATTGGGTAATTATCTCCAATTATTTAATTATATTATAATTACATCCCTCTCTTGCTGATCAGTTTTGCTATTGAAAAACAAATAAACAAAAACTGTGATTCCTGTTGCTCTAGACTTAGAGACATTTGGAAATATTCTGAATTCAGTGGCCATAGGCAAAGTTGGACCTTAGAACTACTGCACTTTGTTCATGTGTTTTACAAATCACTGAGCATCAAGGCAAAGGTTTGCTTATGAATAACTTTCTGCTTAAAAGTGATTTGAGTTGGACTGGAGAGATAGCCTAGCGGTTAAGAGCACCGACGCTCTTGCAGAGGGCCCAGGTTCGATCCCCAGCACCCACATGGCGGCTAAGAACTGTCTGTAATTCCAATTCCAGGAGAACTCCAGTTCCAGGGGAATCTGAGACCCTCTCTTCTGACCTCCGCGGCATTGCACGACACGGGTGCACAGACCTGCATGCAGACAGTACATTCATACACATACAAAGATAAATAATAATAAAAAAAATTAAAAAAAAAGTGATTTGAGTTAACCCTAGAGATGAGGACATTTTGATATGTTTAAGTCCATGACATCATGAGATATCAACCTCTAGTATTTAAAAGATAAGCATAAAATAATGAAAATGAATCATTGATAAATACGTTATATAATTGGGTGGATAACATATCAGTTAGAAATAACTGGAAACACTGTGGAAACTGGTGAGGGATGGGAGATCATGGCGGACTCTCATATTTGACACCATGTGAAGAGGTTTGAACAGGGAACACAATTTGTGGGTGTGGTGTTAAAAGAAAACTGAGACTATTTTGTGGTTATTGTCCTCTAAATAAAGAACAAACAATGGAGAATGAAAAAGTAAAAGTAAAAATTAAAAAAAAAATTAAAAATTAGAGAGACCTCAGAGTATCTCTGGATATAAGTTATTCATTTCTCTGTGTTCTTATTTGCTATCTCTATGGAATCAAAGGACTTAACATATATGGGTTTACCTTCTTTCTTGTAACAGAAACGAAATTTCTTTAAAAAATAAATTTCTATCGTAAATATCTACTTCAATCTCTGGCAATGACAGTTAAATCACAGGACGAAGCAACAAAGAGATTTCTTCTATATTTTTAGGATTCATTATTTAAGAAATGATGAAGAAAAAAAAATCTGCCAAATGGAAGCATTTTCTAAAATTCCTACTCCATGTGCTTCTTTTTAAATCAAATTGGTAAATTGATGAAGGTCTATTTTCATTCTGAACATCTCATCTGTTTTTAAAGAAAACAATTATAAATTGGCATTATTGATCTTCTCTTTCCCCACTTTGATTCAGGTGGACTCAATGTCATGAGCTAGTTTCAACCTGATAGACAAAAGGTCTATATAATTTGTCATTTATTTTTCCTTAAACACAGTCTTTTTTCCTTAAAGCAGTCTTTGAAGGAAACTTTGTTGCTTTAAATTCATGGCACATTCAAGTTTTAGATAGATTTCTCTGACAGTCCTTGGTTAGTACTTTGAATTGTTTTATTATTATTTTTGTCCCAGTAGTCCCTGGTTTGAGTTACCTTCAAGGGGACATAAATTTTAAATATAATTAAGAGAGCATGTTAAGCAGGAAGAAAAAGAATGAGAGAGAGAGAGAGCCATTTGTAGCCATCTGCTCCACAGGCATCATTTTGGACATATGAATCTCAATATGTCAGCCTCCTCTGAGACAAATGCAAGGTCAGTGGTCAGTAACTCCCCTTAAACATGTAGATAGCAGGTGGTTCACTCTCGTATCTAGACCAGGAAAAGAGAAGCCCCTTGGATTAAAGAGAAAATCTTGTTTTATAATCTAAAGTAGGTCAGAAAAAATCAAAGGGAAAAGCAATATGAAATATGTGATGATAAGGGAATTGAAAGAAAACTGTCTCCTTATCAAATCTGTATTTGATATGATTCCAGATCCACATTCCTAAAAGCCTGCTAGCATTCTGTGCACAGCCTTTAAGGGTAAGTCAGGAAACAGAAAATTAGAGAGAAGACAGATTTCAAATGTTACAGTGGAAGAATTTCCAATCTGCCTGTACCTCTTTTTCTAGTGTTGACTTTCCATTTCAAGATAAAATATAAGCTTGCACAGGCCTTGTAATAACTGATAAAAATCCACTGGCTGATCATAGTTAATTGCACGATTAAACATGAATTATGGGACTTTAAGCTGCCTCCAAAGGAAACAACAAACTGACTACACTCAATAGAATAGGGCTTCCTTCACAGCCCAAATCTAAAAAAGCTGAAAGGGGGGGCTGGAGAGATGGCGTAGTGGTTGAGAGCGCTGACTGCACTTTCAGATGACCCGGGTTCGATCCCCAGCACCCACATGGCCGTCTTTAGCTCCAGTTCCAGGGGAATCCGACACCCTCTTCTGACCTCCGCAGCATTGCACGACACGAGTGCACAGACCTACATGCAGACAGTACATTCATACACATATAAAATAAATAAAACTAAAAAAAAATTAAAAAAAAATCTGAAAGGTAAACTGATGTCAACAGATACAGTTAGTTATGATTTCCTCATACTTAGGTACATTTGGGTTCTAGGGCACTTGAGCAACTCTTTTTTTTTTTTTTGTATTTTCGAGACAGCGTCTTCCTGTAACACCAGCTGGCCTGGAACTCGCTCTGTAAACCAGGCTGGCCTTGAACTCACAAAGATCCACCTGCCTCTGCCTCCCAAGTGCTGGGATTAAAGGTGCATCCCACCACGCCAGGCTGTGAGAAACTCTTATATTACTGCAATGCAACAATAAAGAACCTGAAGGTTGGCTATTTCCTCCTTGGTTGTATGAAAGAATTCTGATTTTGCACTCATGTCTTGTATTATCCTGGAGGAGGAAAATGTTCTTTTCAACAAAAAGCTGAAAGCAATAAATGTTCTGGGACTCTACCTTTTCTTAGTGAGCCCATCTTATCCGCCAAGTTATAACTGTTTACTTGTTTTTAATTATAACTGTTTTGCTCTTTTTAATTCTATTAAAAGTATAGATTTTTACCACTTTTTCAAACTTCTTTCTTCTGACTCCTTTATCCCAATTTTTCAGAGCATTCTCCTCTCTTATTCTAATAAGTTTTCCTCAACTTCCTTTCTATATCAGCTTTTAAAGCCTTTTATGAATGAGAGCGAGAATAATCTGTAAAGGGGACTTTGTTCCTTTGGTTACAGAATTTTCTTGAAATAATATTGTGCTAATTTTTATAATCTAATTCTAAATGAGAGCCAACTAAAGTTTATACATCTATTTATCTATACCCTGTTTTATCTCCAAAGTATAATTGAATCAAGCTATTATTTATATTTATGTATTTGCCTATTAAATATAAAAAGAATAAAATTGATTTCTGTCTCTGAGATCTGCTCATGTGCTATTATTTAATGTTTACTCTAATGTACAGTACTCATACAGGGGATTCTGATTTTACTTTGAACCCAGGAAGATGCCTATAACTTGATAATAAAAAGAAATCAGCACTTCAGGTCTCACTTCTTAAACAAAAATAAAACAACAACAACAAAACATTCCTAGCAATCAATAAAACTTGAGTCTCCTTGATAATTTTATAAAAAAGAAGACGAGAAAAAAATTCATTAATTTGAGATCTAATACTGGTTAAAAATATAAACCACTTTATATACTAAGTATATAAGTGACTTATTTAACAGAAATATAAAATTAATACATTTCAATATGTCAAGGCTTTTCTGTGAATTATATGAATTAGACATGTATCTGGGAAATTTAAGAAGGAGTTCTAAGTCACACATGTTTAGAAAATTCATCTTTGTTTCTCAGTTAACTTCACCAAGGGAGAACAAACCCAACAAAGAAGTCACTTTTGGCATCTCTTGCCAGTGCAGCAAACTGGACAACATTCTTAGTTTACCTCTTCTGTCCACCGTAAGGATAGTTCATGAGACTATGTCAAAATGAGATGTGAGATGTGATAGGCAGGGAACAAACAGGGGTAAAAGTTCCTAATTCTCACTTTTTTTGGTGAAGAAATACAGATGCTAATAAATAGAAGAAATCAACAGTGATCACAGAGGAACATTCCTTTGTGACAATACAACCTATCATTTAGACCAACCATTTAGATCAACAGGAAAAAAAAATTACATAAATGGAAAACTAAGAGGCAAGAAGGAGTGTCAAATATTGAACAAAACATTGTACTTATAAACTAAGACAATATTTACCAAAAGAAATATGAACTCATCAATTAATAAGTAATAAGTTCAGACTGCAGTTTTAAAACTCCAGGAAGAAAATATATATAAGATATAAATACTGCCAGGCTTCATGATGCTTTAACCCAGCACTCAGTAGGCAGAGGCAGACGGTTCTCAGTGGATTTGAGGTCAGCCTAGTCTGCAAAGCATGTTCTTGGCCAGCGAGAGCTACATTGTGGGACTCTGTTTATTATTTATTTATTTATTTCACAAATTAATAATTATTTATATTTTCAAAAAGAAAAATAACATTTGGAAGTTCTCCCCTGTAGGAAGAGGAGCTCATCAGAATTAACAGGACTGGCTCCCAGGCAGGCAGTAAGTCAGGTATGAACAGCAGGGCAATCTAGGCTGGGATTTTTTTTTTTTTCACATAGCAATAATAAAATTTCCTTTTCTTTTTTGTTTTATGCATTTGTTTTTCTTTCTCTTTTTTTTTTTTTGTAAGTATGCATGAAGGTATATCTTTATACCTGCATGCAAATTTACTGTTAAAATGTGAATCTCTTTTCTTTTTCTTGATCTGTGTGTAGCACCAATTCTCGGCTGCAGGACCACTCGATATTTCTGCCGGAAATGGAGGACTTGGAACACTTGACATCGCCAGTTTGAACGTTAGACTAGATTTCCAAAGTCAGGCAGAAAAGACTTCTGTTTTTCTTCACCCTGAGAGCAGTGGCGACGGGTGACAGCTGCTGGTCCCCGTCTCCCTGAGCTTGCCTCATGCTGTCTGCAACATCCAGGACCTAAGGGAATAACGATACACAAATACATAGCCCCCCAGAGTGGCACACACACAAACACACATATCACACACTGACAACCTACACACCTACACACCGACTCATGTCTGTTTATTTTTTTTTTAAATGGGAAAGCATGAAAGAGGCCCTTATGTCAAAAAGAGGAAGAAGTTGCTTTCCAGGGTGAAATTCTAACCACTGAAAATATTTTTAATAAATTCAATTGGTAGGTAGTATTCAGGTTAGTTTTGCTCATATCTGTGAGGTTGAAACCATTTTCTTAAACATTTGGTTTTAACATTAGTTTTTCAGCTAATATCAACTGTGTTTTCCAGAATGAATATCAGATAAATATCTAATGAAGACTCTTTGCCAGGTCTGAGAGGGGCTGTATTAAAACTTATTGCTATTTTGCATAGAATTAAAGAGCAATAGTATCTGTAAATATTAAATGGATTATGGCTACAGTTTAAGAGGTTTAGACAGAACACATCTGGTGGAAGATTAGAGAAGTTTATTCATTCTCAAGTTGGGCAAAACTCATTTTCTGTCCAAGAGCCCAAGTTTATAACCAAGACATAGGTCAAGCAAAACCATCAATGGGAATAGACTATGTTTTGCTCCAGGACAGCATGTGTCCATGCATGTGTGTATCCCAGTCTAGATGAGGGGTTGGGTAAGCTCAATTAATTACACAACAAAATGAGTCCCCAAAGAAGTGGCAGGTAATTCATATACTGAGTATTTATAAAACAACTGGCTTCAGGGAATACTTTGTCTTAAGATTTTAGTTATTAAACCAAACCCTGAAAAATCCTTGTAATCAAGGATGTTGATTAATAATGATAAGAACGATGGATTTCTAATGGATGGGAACATAAGTTTTCATAAATATTTTATTCTTTATTTCAAATAGCCACCTGCCATTTTATTTAAT